>JAHRHZ010000167.1:838042-968694 GCA_024137785.1 Ginglymostoma cirratum
GTCTTGTGTCCTAAATTTACATCTAAATACTACTAAAATGTTATGAGGGTTTCTGCCTCAACCACTTTTGCAGGCAGTGAGTTCCAGATTCCTGCCATCCTCTGGGTGAAAAACTTTTTCTCACATCTCTAAACCTACTGCTCCTTGCCATAAATCTATCCCCTCTGGTCATTGATCCTCCATCAAGGGGAAAAGTTTCTTCCTGTTTACCCTATTTGTGCCCCTTAAAACTCTGAGTCAATCTATCAGGACCAGGTTAAAGGCTACAAACCCTGCAACTATTAACTACCCTCCTGAATCTTAATGAACAGTGGATCAGGCTCAAAGGGCTGATTGGTCTAATCATACTCCTGATTTATATGTTCATAAGTCTTAAGTGAAATTCAATACTATATCTAGAATTTTGGTTTGATCAGTCCGGAGAACTGTTTAAGGTTTTGGTCTTTTTACCAGTGGAAGGATATATTTGCCTTGCAGCGACTGCAGCATTGGCTTACTGGCTGGATTCCTGGGATGAAATTGTTATCCTTGGAAAGAAAGTAGCATAAACCTATATATTGGTGAAACATCCATGCTTTTAGGAAAGCTGATTAGTTGATGCTGGAAGATCATTTTGCCTGCCTAGGCAAACTAGAATTTGAGAAGGAAGGAACAAGAGAGAAAGAGGGAGAATTACAATGGGAAATTTCTCAACTCAAAGGATTTTAAAGCTTTGGAATCATCTACACTACAGAGGTGTGGGTGTTTACTGTTGAGCAGTACTGTTGAAGACTGGTCAATAGATATTGTGGTGTTTAGAGAATTGAACGATAGGGAGTTCAGTTCAGATAGTTCAGCTGTTATGCTTACACTCAGTTTTAAAGGGATTGTTTTAAGGAGTTGTATATTCTTTTTTCTTAATCAGTTGTGATCAATATGTCATTGGCTACCTTTTAAAGGTAAGTCAAATTGGTAGTAAATCGTTATATTAGTGCAACTATTGATTGCTGACGGGTCGTAAAGAATTTGCTTGCTTCCGATACAGCTTTGCAGCATCGATTTGCACCAGTTTGCAATGGGTACCAGAGTTTTAGCAAGGATAGATTAAGTCTTGTGGTCTGTTGGTGACATCAGTTATAGTTCCCAACGGAAGCAGCATGGGAAACCTCAGTGAATTAATTTTCTCAGTTCTATATATTTACTTCCAGTACACTAATAATGGTGCAGCTTGTAGGAAATCCATTACTAAACCTAGTCATTGTGGCCCTCCACTTTCAAACTGCTTGTCCCCTCTCTCCAACTCCCAACTCCCACCCCCCATCCCCACAATGTCTCTTCCTCTTTTTTTTTCTCCTTCTTTCTCCTTCCCTCCCTCTTTTCCCCCTTCACTCCTCCTTCCTTTCTGTCTGTGTCTTTTTCTCTTGCTCTCCCTCTCTGTTACTTTCTGTTTCGATGTTTGTTCCCGCTTTTCCTCTTGCTTTCTCTTTTGCTTATGCTGTCTCCCTCTTGTTGTGCCCATGCTGTCTTCTGCATGCTGTTTCTTGCACTCTCTTTTTCACATGGATGCTTTTTCTGTCCTCACAGTCTTGTTCAGGCTCGGTCTCTCGCACAGACTGTCTCTGTGCCAGTCTGTCTTTTTGGTTTTGTGCACACTCCCCTTGCTTCCTTTCTGTAGTGAGGAACCACAATTTGTAGATTCATACAGTCAGAAAAGGCCCTTTTGGTCTATTGAGTTTGCACTGACATAACCACCACTAAAAGTGTGCGAATCCCAATTTCATACTTGTCCAATGTCCCTGCATGTTCTGCTATCTCAAGTGCTCATTCAGATATTCTTTAAAGGTTATAAGGTTTCTGGCTTCCACCAGTTGCCCAGGAGTGCATTTCCAGATTCCCACCACCTGCTGAGTGAAAAAGATTATTTTTCCCCAAATCCTGACTGAATCTCCTGACCCTTACCCTAATACTGTGCCCTCTCATGATTGACCCTACAACCACAGAGAACATGGCTCTATTTACCCTGTCCATCATCCTCCTAATGTTATACACCTCAACCATGCACCCCCGTTTCCCCCCCTCAGTGTTCTCTCCTCTAAAGAAAATAATCCAAGCCTGTCTAGTCTGTCTTTACAGTTCAGTTTATTCATCTCAGGCAACGTCCGAGTGAACCTTCTCTGTATCCTCTCCAGTGCTCTCATATCTTCCTGTAGATGAGGTGACCAGAACTGCTCACAGTACTCCAGCTGTGGCTTTACCAATGCTCTGCACAACTCCAACATTACCTTCTTGCTCTTATACTCTGTGCCATGACTACTGAATGCAAGTGTTTCATATGCCTTCTCAACTATCCTGTTCATGTGCTCTACTGACTTCAGGGACCTGTGAAACATTACCCCAAGATTCCTCTGTTCTTCTAAGCTACCCAATGTGCTGCCATTCATTAAATACTCCCCTCATCTTGTTTCTCCTACTAAAGTGCATCACCTCACCCTTGTCAGGGTTAAATACCATCTGCTACTTGTCTGCCCATCTGTGTCTTCCTGTAACCTACAACCATCTTCTTCACTATTAACCACTCCACCAAGCTAGATGTCACCTGCAAATTTGCTTAACATGCCCTGCACATTTTCATATATAACAAACAATGAGGGTTCCAGTACTGATCCTTGTGGTACACCGCTGGACACCAGTGACTCAAACGGCCTTCTACCACTACCTTTTGCGTTCTATTACTGAGCCAATTTCTGATTCATCTCGCCAAGATTCCCTCCGTTCCATGTGCTTTAATCTTCTCAATCAGTTTCTCCCATGTGGCACCTTGTTAAAAGCTTTGCTAGAATCCATCTAAACCACATCAATAGAACTGCCCTCATCTACACACTTGATCACATTTTCAAAAAAATCTAACAGATTTGTCAGACACTACTTTCCATGGCTTTCCCAGTGTGTATTATCGCTCCTTCAGAATCTTCTCCCAATAGTTTTCCTGCCACTGACATGAGACTCATTGGTCTATAATTTTCTGTTTCTTGAAAAGTGGAACCACACTAGTCGTCTCCAAGATTCCTCCAGGAATCCTCTCCTCCTGCACGGCCAGAGAGGAATTAAAAATTTGCGGACGGAACCCCTGCAGTTTCCTGCCTCACGTCCCACAACAGCCTGGGATGCAATTCATTCGGGAGCTTGTCCATTTTAAAGCCTGGCAGAGCCTCCAAACATCCCCATTTCCTGTGTCAAAGTGTCCCAAGTTCCTCATAGCCTGTTTTCCTGAATCTCATATCTGTGTTCTCCTTTTCCAGAGTGAAGACTGAAGGGAAATATTCATCAACACCCTTCCAGTATACTGCGGCTTAGCACGATGGTTGACTCCTTGGCCCCTAATGGGTGCTACTTTTTCCCTGGTTAACCTGTTCCCTTTATAAAATATCTTAACGTTCTCTCTTATTCTGTTTGCAAGTCCTTTCTCGTGGCCCGTTTTTGCTCTTCTAAATTGCTTTCTTGTGTTCCCTCCTGCACTTCCTGTATTCTTCTAGGAGAGCAGCTGAATTGCTCCCTTTGGATTTGCTAAAAGCCCTTCTCTTTCCCCGTCCAGTCCTGAACTCTCCTAGACACATAGAGTTCTCTGAACTTATTGCTGTTACATGCATCTAAAAGATGCATGTTGGATCTTTTGAATGCCCCCCCCCGACTGCTCTGCTGTAGATTTTCCCACAAGGAGCTACTCCCAGTCAACTGTGGCCAGATCCTGTTTTAGTTTAATAAACGTTCCCCGCCCCAAAAATCTACAACCATCTTTTACAGGCCATCTTTTTCCTTGTCCAGAGCAAATTGGAACTTTAGTATACTTTGGTTGCTATTGCTAAAATGTTCCTCCACTGCCACATCAAATACTTGCCCAGCTTCTTTCCCCAGAACCAGATCCAGCACTGTGCTATCTCTTGTTGGGCCTTCTACATTTTGATACAAAAACTTACCTGGATACATTTCAGGAAATCCACGCCCTCTAAACCCTTAACCCTCCAACAGTATGACTATTCCAATTTATATTGGGAAACTTGAAATTCAGTATAATCATCTGAATATTATAGTAATACACCTCTGTGAACTGTCTACGTATTTGCTCCTCTACTTCCGGCTGATTCTTTGAGGGCCTATAGTACACTACCAGCAAAGTGGCTGCCAACATAAGATTCCTAAATTCTACCCACAAAACCTTATTTGAGGACGTTCTGAGATATCATCTGTCCTTTTTGCGGTATATGACTGATTAATTAATAGTGCTACCACCCTTTTTACACCCTCCTCTGTCTTGCCTAAAGATCCTATACCCGGAATGTTGAGTTGCCAGTCCAGCCTTCCCTCAAGTATGTTTCTGTGATCGCAACAGTAATCATACTTCCAACTGTCAATCCATGCCATGAACTTATCAGTCTTACCTATTACACTCCTAGTATTAAAGTAAAGACCATCCAGACTTGCCTTACTCTTGACACTCAACATAGCTGAACTGACTGTTGACTTGCTTCCTTTGCTGTAGCTCGATGTGTCTATGTTCACTGATATTCCGTGGCCTGTTGATTTGTTGCTCCGATATGTTTGCAGATCTTGAGCTAGTATAGTCCTGAATTATAAATACATAATAGAAATGCACCCTAAAGGCAGAAGCCATGAGAGTTGGAAAATTAAATAACTCATTACTGAAATCAGAAAAAATTGCTATGAGAATGAGATTGTTTTCCCGATCACACATGAATGTTTAATGTGTCAGACTGAGTAACCTCTAAGTGTTTGTCTTTCTTGATAAGCATTCCTGTTCTCTTGTGTCCCTTTTTTCTGATTTTTTAATAATGATTATTTGTTTTTTCAGTTTGCAGTTCTGAGGGGCTCTGCCTGTACCACTGCCTTATCACTTATCTCTACAGATATTGACAACTGTATATTACAGATTTTTTTTAATACTATTTTTGGCCATGGGCCAATCTGGGTGCACTCGTACATATAGCTAGTGTTGTGAACATAGGATGGAAATTACACGTTGCTCTTAGAAAATTTTTTTTATACCTACTGCCACCTGTCAGTTATTTAATAAAATTCTCCTGGTAGAGCTTGCTTATGTAGCTTTGATCAGTTTTCCATAAACAGTGCTTGATAATCTCAAGTTCATGGATTCTAACTTTCTTTTAAAACTAATTAGGGGAGAGCCTAAGACATGGTATGGAGCACCAGCATACGTGGCAGAACAGCTGGAGAATGTTATGAAGAGACTGGCGCCTGAGCTGTTTGAATCCCAGCCTGACCTTCTGCATCAGCTGGTCACCATCATGAACCCTAACACTCTGATGGCTCACGGAGTGCCAGTACGTATTGCAGATCTCCTTGGAGCCCTGAGGCCCTGATTTCGAACTTAGATTTTATATTTTAATGAGGGATTACCAGTAATGCACCTAGCATTGTCCATTTAGTGTAAAGCTTTCAAAAAATGGATTTACAACATGGACTTATTTGTTTGAGGAGTATGACTTTAGAGGATTTTTCTTTGAAAAAAACAACAAGCCACGGTGTTGGAAAATCCCAGTAAAGTTGAGAAAAGTTGGCAACTTCTTTTGAGAGTTATTGAATATTACAGTATATTTTTATATCCATTGAATAAAATATGTTGGATAATTTTCATTGCAGTACTTGCCATGCATAATTTATTCTTTTGGCAGAGTAAATAACCTGACTGAATTAACACTCCCTTTATACATTACTATAGTATTTCTTTGTGGTTAACAAAGATGTCGTTCCTACAGTACTTAGGATTATTTTGCACTTCCTTTTTTTCCCCCACTCCAACCCCAATTAGTGGCAATATTCAACAGTAAAGCTATAATACTCACATTTCACTTTTAACAAAATTAAGACTTTTTAAATGTTTTCCACCAGTATATTATGAAATGAAAGGCAAGAATTTTTTTGCTGTACCTTTGACTGTGTTTGAGTAGTGGAAAAAATACCTGAAATTACCTGAGCTGCCTTCTACATGTTGTTCAGGTGCTCTTTTGACCCATCTCTAAATGAGTTTCATTTTCCAAATGTACTCACTGTATTAAGTGACCTGTTTCAGAAATATTTAATTGGTTGTGAAGTGGTTTGGGACACCCTGAAGGCTTGAAAAGGACTTATTAAATGTTAAGTCTCTTGTCTTCTCCTATATGCTGCTTTAAAATGAAATACGTTTGTTCTTTTGGACTCTACTTTTGCACTGGTTTGCTCTTAATGTCTAATTACTTTGCGCTCCAAATTTGCTCTCTTTACCCTAATTCAGCTTTGGTGTTGTCATCCTTGAAAATTTGGATTGAATGATGTAGAGTTTTGTCAGTAACTGACAATCAAGCTCATTGGTGTACAATAATTTGAAGCGCAGCAAAATTGAAATAGCATGATTTCAATTTTTGATGTATAATCTTACCTTTTCTATGTGCAAGGATGTTTTGAAATTTGTATCCTTCAAGATTAAGATCCATCAATTAAATAGTTGAAGCTACATCCTACTTCATCTCAAGAGACCTTGTGCTCAGTTGCAAAACAGCCCAGTTCAGAGCTGTACAGTATGCAGTCTGGCACCTGAGCAAAGAAACAACAGAAATTTCAGTATTTTTGACCTATCTTTAGGCGATGCAAATGTTGCACAATAAGCTTACTTTTTAAAGCAGCCTATAGTACAAAATGAATTTCCAATGTTTTGATCACTTATTTTAAATAAATATTTACTTTGTTTTGAAATAATCTGATAAGTAACATCTTATTTTATAGCGTGTTGTAGTCTCCTTATTTTGCCAAAATAATCACAAAATAAAAACCGAAAGAACTGTGGATGTCGTAAATCAGGAACAAAACAGAAGTTGCTGGAAAAGCTCAGCAGATCTGGCAGCATCTCTGAAGAAAAAATCCAGAGTTAACATTTTGGGTCCAATGATCCTTCCTCAGAACCTTCACACGTGGCTTAGAGCAGGCTGTAGTTAGTATTTCATTTTTCTGAAATACCTGTGAATAAATTTGTCTGTAACCTTTTTAGGGCCTCTGGTAAAGCTTTTCTAACATTAGTTGTCACCTGATACTTGATTTAATCTTTTGCGTTGCCTCATTTCCTAACATGTTGAAATATTGTGGACCACCTCCTGGCTGGAGTTCACAATATAGAATAATCCATAAAACTAGTGGATACCATATATTGAAACTTTAATATCCGCTTATATTGATGGACAGCTAATATTTGAGACTTAGAGGTGTTTTGATATTGCTGCATAAATTATCCATTATCCAAATAAATAGAAATGGGTATGTTTCTGAATGAAAGTATCTTCCAAACCCTTGCGTTTAAACATACGTTTGTCGGCAAAACTTTCCTTTAAACATTTGGTTGTCTCCAGGTACATGGTAATCAAAAGCCTCAAACAGTGGAGAGTAGGTATGAAATTTGATCAGTTGCATTTCTGCATCCATTTGTGCAGCACTCATTTTGGACAAGTTTCTTTGCTGTATTCAATCTTGAATTTTAAAACTGTGTACTCAGATAATTTGAAGATGTGTCACACCCCAAAGTCGTTGTTGAAAGATGGCCAGATCTTGAGATTTATTGAACAAATTAGATATTTTCAATCAACCTGTACAGGCCTGTTATGGCACACTCTGGAGCAGGTGGGACTTGAACCTCTGCCACAGGTAGGGAAACTGTTGTTACTTGTGCCCTTTGCTTTTAAAAGTACAATATATAATTTGTTCAATGTCTATTCAGACCAGCTGTTGTATACCATTTGGAGTTCCTGAATTGATTGAAGGTAGTGGATTTGACGGATCCCTAATGATAATGATGTTGAAATGCTAGTCTCTTGTTAGGGGAAGGGCATGTCTCAGTTGTGCACAATAGTTCACAGTTGCACTTGGTTTTGCTTCCAAATTAAAGCCTTTTATGCAATATTTCAACATTGTCCTTCGAGTTTAATAGTTCTGTTTAACTAGGAAGCATGCGAATGTAGGGCACCAAGAAATACAACTGCTGCCTATCCATTGATTGCAGTTTTTGCGAGGATCTTCACACTATGCACCAACTAATCACTACGGACACTTATCCAGTTTGCTTGAATTTTGTTGATGTGAACTTCCCAGTGGAAGGCATTTTTTCATTCCATGTGTTCTTCATTCCTCTTTATAGGGTTATTGATTGTTGTCGGATATAATGCCCCTCAAACAGCAACTCTATTCAGTCTCCCTCCATACCTCACTATTGGTTCATTGATGCTTTAAGATGTGACTCTACTACGTATAGAATTCTATTTCACCCCATCACAAGAGTTTGAAATCTGTGTTGTCTCAGTATCTCCCTATCTACAAACAAGACAAAGCTCTTTTAATCAGTAGCATGTGTGTAATCTGAATCTCCTCTAATGGCAGTATTTTTGCCTAAACCTGAGCCTGTACCACCTTCTGTTTTGCTTCCTTTTATCGTCCTTGTGTTCTCTCTCGATTTTGTCCATCATGTTCTTTGTTTTTCGTATTGTTGAGATTAGCTATCAATGCCTATTCCAATCCATCACTACTCTGCCTGCTCTCCAAATATTACAAATTTGAATCGCCTTTGCAGTAGGAGGCATCTTTTGCTACCTAATTAAGAAAGTAATACTAGCTGTTCTATTGGCCCTTCTTCCTAATCTTTGTGTTCACCAGGCCCAAAGGAGGTTGCTCTCGCTAAAATCCTGCCTGTTCTGATCGTATCACCTATCCCTGTCTCTTTGGACAGTGACAGTGAATCAAGAGTCATCTTCTCATGTTCTTCTACAATTGTCCGTTTTTTAGCGTCATCATCGGCCATGACCTTCATTATAGATGATATTATTAATTTGACAAATTTGTATTACAGATGATGACATCATCACTTCCCGCCTTTTTATGTTTACTTCATCTACCCTTTCAAAACTGTGGTGGCATGATAAGCCACATCGTCCCATCGACCACTGATCACGTAATGTGAAGCCTTCCACCAAACACCCCACCCCCACCAATTACTTATCCTTTCTTCCTTCATTCTACTGCTTTAAACCCTCTGTAAAGTTATCTACATTTTGAGTGTGAATTGTTGCCTTTGAGTCGAATTTGTGATTTTAACCTTCCATACTCCTCCTTCAGAATTTTCAATCTCCATGAATAAACTCCTTGATCTTTGAAAGTGATCTTCTCTGATTTCATGCCCAACTATCTTTCTTTGTTGTCTTCGTATCAGCTTTTATCCTTGTACATGGCACCTCTGCTTCACACTTGCTATCTAAAGATCAGTTAATGCTGTTGGTCTCCACAGCTATCTGTACTTTGCACTAGACTTTATTGCCAGTCCCACTTTCTGCATTTGCCCTTGGAATACAGTCTCTACCAGGTGCAGTTGCAACTGACTCTTCCAGTTGCCACAGTAATATACAGCTGTTGATTATCTTAGTTGCTCCTTCAGCTCCATCTTTAATGTTGTAATTCCTGGTATAGCCTTTACTCTCTCCCATTCTGGGAATTATTCCTCTTCCTCATGAACTTTCCTCCCTTGAGCATATCCTGCGTACACTTACCAATTTTTTTTTGTGAATATGAATTATGTGTCATTTAAAATGAGAAAAATAAACATTGAAAAGCTTTTTCACAGTCACATGATCTGGTACCATTTTGAACAGTTTAAGAATACTGTTTAAGATACTGTTTTAGACTCCATCAGATCTGAGCCAGCTCACCATCAATGATGTCTGTGCTGCCATCCCCCCTCCACAGCCTCACTGCCAACCAACATTGAAGTCACCGCTCCCAGGCATCAGCTTTCGCCACTGAGCTGATGCTCTTCCTCCAGTGCCTTGCTGCTGTCTGTGCTGGACCCACCAACATCAGTCGCATCTGTCACTGCTGGGCCTACCTTTGTCAATGTTGCCATGATGCCCTTCTGCCACCGCTTCTCTGCCAGTGCTGGACCCAACTGACAAAGTTGCCAATCCTTGGGTGCCATCTTTCACCACTGGGGCCTACCTTTCCAATGTTGCCTCCACCAATTCCGATACAAGGTCCTGTGCTCGCCCTGGAAAAGTAAGGGCTCACTTGCTGCTGCCTCAAGGTCCACACTGGGCTCAGTCACTGCTGCCACAAGGTCAGTGCTGGGATCTCTCTCACCCCTGCCGATGCTGTAAGATCTCTGGACAAGAGGTAAAAGAAAAAGAAAAGTAGTCAGAGCGGACAAGCTCCAGGTCTGGAGCTCTACTTCGCCACCATCTTGATGATGTCACTGAGATGCCATTTCGCCATCTGTTGACATTCGATCAGGTCTTGTTTTGCTTTACCAAACCATTGACAGCTCCGTGTCTGTGATTAATCTCTGACTTCTTTTATCCACTACCAGCAGTCCACTGCTCTTCGTTGCTGTCTCCTGTCTGTTTATCTTCAAGTATAAAGAGCTCATGGTCCTCCCCCTCCCCCTCCTCTTCCTCACAGTTGAATAAATGTGTCCATGTGCCTTTGCCTTAGAATGACATTGTTCTGGACTATCTCCCGTTATGCCTTCTTTCTTCTTTGTCCAGAAGACTTGCCTTTTTTGCCATGGCTGTATACCCACTTCAGTAAATCCTAACGATTCCTTATCAGATGTTTGGCCCTCCCATCTGCCCATTTACTAAAAATTTGTTCATGGGGTGTGGTGTCGGCATTTTATTACCCATTCCTAATTGCCCTGTGCAGGTAGTGATCTGCATTCTCAAGTCATGTAATCAAGATTTATTTTTGTTGTGGGTGTATCCAAAGTGCTTATTTGACTCTTCTACCAATTATGTGGTTATCTCACATCGTAGAGTTAACTGCATAACATCCAGATTTCCTCCTTGGAAGGATATTAAGGAATCAGATGGGTTTTTTAACCACAATTCTGTAGCTTCAAGATCATGATTACTGATCAGATCTTATTTTTGCATTCCAGGATTATTCATTAAATTAATGTAAATACCCGTAGCTACTATGGTGGGATTTGAACTCTGGTCTCTGGACAATTAGTCCAGGTTGTGGCCTTTCTCAAAAAGAAAACTTTTGAACCCCTCCTATCCTGGTATATGAAAGCCATACCTCGAGCTTTCTTTTCCTGAAATTTCTTAGAAGTCGAGTCATCACCTAAGTCTGTACTTGTCTTTCCTGTCACCCCGTGTGTATAACTTAACAAAAAGTCTGGTTTCTATCACCTGAAATAGCTTCATTAAAATGACACATGCATTCGCTAATCACTGACAATCTCAGTATCTTTATCATTATTTGTTTTTTGGACCATTGACTCTGTTGATAATGTTTTTTGTTGTCAGTGCCTTCATAACCAGATCATTTCCAGCTATTGATTCTCCTATACTAACACCAAAGTCACCAGCTTTCCTTGGCTGCTTTCATCCGGGCAATTATTCGTTATATTCCTGGCTTGTTGCCTTGTAAACGCTGGACAGGTGGTGAGCTACTGGCTGCAACATTCTCAGCCTCTGACGTACTCTTCTGACAACAGTATTTATCTGGCTGGTTCAGTTAAGGTTCTGGTAGCTGGTATTGTTCCAGCATGTTGATGGTGGCAGATTTCATGATGGTAATGTCATTGAATGTAAAGAGGGAATGATTGGATTCTTGCATATTGGAGGTGATCATTGCTTTGTGCTGCATAATTATTGTGTAATTGTTATTTCCCATGTATCAGCTGAATGTAATTGAGGTCTTACTGCAGATGGGCATAAGTTACTTCGTTATGTGCGAATGATACTCAACACTATACAATCATCAGCAAACATCTTGTTTCTGACCTTAAGATGAAGAGAAGATATTTGAGGAAGCGGATGAAAATTGTTGGAACTAGGATGCTACTCTGAGGAATTTCTGCAGCAAATGTGCTGTGGCTGACATGAATGGCCTCCAACAAGCACAACAATCGTGCTTCATTTTCGAATGACTCCCAACTTGGGAGTGTTTTTCCCCATTGTCTAGAGTTTTTTGCTAGAGTTTCTTGATGTTTCACTCATCCATATATTACCTTGGTGCCAAAGAATTGTCACTATTACTCCATCTCTAGAGTTCAGTATTTTATTTTCCCCCCTGATTCTGAGAGTCTGAGGCCAAGTGCAAGTTTAGTTCTGTCTGGGCCATTGGTGAGCAATTTCTTGTGGAGTAAGTTTATTTTATTTTATTTTAGTTTAGTTGCATTGTTGATGGCACTGACTTTGATCAAAACTAGGATGATGAGGTGGCAATCAGCTGATAAGTGTGGAGCCGGAGGAACGCAGGTCAGGCAGCATCAGAGGAGCAAGAAGGCTGATGTTTTGGATCAGGATCCTTCCTCAGAAAAAACCCGAAACGTCAGCTTTCCTGCTCCTCTGATGCTGCCTGACCTGCTGTGTTCCTCCAGCTTCAGACTGTTATCTCTGACTCCAGCATTGGCAGTTCTTACTGTCTCTGGCAATTAGCTGAATTGGGTTTATCCTTTTTTGTGCTTGTTGACAGGACACAGTGTAAATGTATTTGTAACTGTGTTAAAACAACTTGACTAAGTGTGTAGCTAATTTTTTCTTAGGATGTGGGTTTTGCTGGCTGTGCCAACATTAATCCCATCCCTCAGCCTTTGAAGTTGTGGTGGTGTTATTGGTATACCCAGCTCTCTCTTCTGCTTGTTCCTTTCTACTCGTCCTTCTCAAGTTAGCCTAATATTAAACAAAACTGTGAAGCTACTTCCTTGTTTACCGTTCAAACTTAATTTGGCATACTGTAACCAGTAACTGACCTGGGACTGATCCCAAGCAGACCTGGTTACCTTGCAAATTCTATCTCCATGTACCCTTTGCCATCTATTTCTACCAGTTTTTGATCAGTTTGTATAACCTGTTAACCTTGTAGATCACTCATCAACTGTGGTACTTGCTGCATCGATCTGACTAATTATGTACGACTAACATTTGGACAGTCTCTTGTTTATTCATTCTAATAATGAATTGTATTGAGATAAAATAATGGAAAATTTCCATCTCTTACTAAATGCCTGCTTTGTCCCTCTTCCTCTTGATACCCAGAGCAGAAATAACACCTAGCAGGTGCAACATTAATTTGCATACACATTCATGAATGACTGCCGTCTTTTTATTTAAAGAATAAATCAGTTTTTTTTTTTTGTAAACTGGTCTACTTTGTAACAGATCAATAATATTTATCAGCCCAGCTACTATTTCAGTAGTTTGTAATATAAGGCAGTACTAACAAACATGGTAATTTTTTAACTCCTTGAAAGTAGCCTTAAATGTGTCAGTAAAATACACTATTAATATTTGTTCGTGACGTGGTTTTAATGCAGTAAATAGATTTGTGAGCTGCTCTGTATTTCAGAAGTCCCTCACGTTCGAAGGAAGTGTATTCCTCTCTTGCTTGTATTTTGACTTTTGTAAACATTTGCCTTGTATGTATGTGTGCATAAGCCTGTCCTTCCACTTGCCTACTAATCTTCCTTTCCACTGCTTCTCACTTCTTCTATTCATATTCAGCTTTTAATAAAGATATTTTTGAATCTCCCCCGTTTCTAATGTGCTTTTGCTTTGCATTTGTCTTTCTCTAGTTAATTTGCAAATTAGCATTTTCTAGCTATCCTGGCACTTGCTTTTGAGTCTGTGTGGCTGCCATCTACCTATACTGCATTTCTTGCCCATTCTAAATTCTCTTGGAGATTATGGTGAGCCATGTTCTGGAATGCAGTTGAGTGTCTTGCTGAACTTTTTGAAGATATTTAAGGATGAAATGCATTGTTTTTCATCTGAATTTACATGTGGCCCAGCCTAAGTATGAATGATGGATTTCATGAAAGAATATTAGTCAACCTGGATTTTGATTACACGTTGGTAATTTCTTGGTTGTTACTAGTTTTTTTTTTCAGATATATTTCATTAACAGAATTAAAAATTCCCAGTCAGTTCTACGAATAAAAATAACTTGCATTATTTAAGTTCATAGCTTGCTGACAGAACACTGGCCAAGGCTAAACTTTGAATGATTGGGCATCTGGTATGCCAATCATTAAATATGCTACGGTGACCGCATAACTAAGACAATGCTTGTCAGTCATTTCCTGCTGTGATCACTACATTGCCAATAAAATGATAATTCACCATCTCTGCACAATGTGACAAAGGGAGCATTGGAAAAATTGCTGAACAAATCTGCATGACAATTGTGTACAGTTTCTGTTTAAAAACAAATTGAAAGTCTATATGATGGAACTGAATAAAGATTTTACATGGGTGGATAGTGTTTCACTAGCAAATCAGCAGATTGACTATTGAACTGGAATAAAGTCTGTGTGATTATAATACAGAACATCAACAACATGAGCAAAGGAAAGGAAGGTGCCAGATAGGATTCCTTCCTCTCACAATACAATGTTGCTGCTGACCAACTTTTTATCTAATGTATGGAAAAAGCCAAATTGCTCATTTATTCAAAATAGAATTAATAATTAGGAACTGAGCATCCTATCAATTGAAGATCAATTGCTTGTTGCTAGCAGAAGACTTTACTATTTAAGTAACTAGACCTGGGGAAGTATTTAATATCACCTCCCTGTTCTCCCTTATTCTAAGTATTAAGTCAGGATTCACTGCTTCTTCGGTTTAGTTTAAAATAGGTGCAACTTTTGAATCCCAGGAGATACTCTGAGTTTTAAACACATGTCTGTTCAGAATAATTATTTTCTTAGTAATAGCAAATAAAGTGTTGTACAGCTTCCGGTTTTGTTTCATTACCATAGTTATTCTGAAAAAAACAGGAAAACTTGAAAAATTTAAAATCCCTTTGGTGGTGGTGGGGGAGATGGAGGCGGATTTGGCACTATAACGTAGTCTGAGCTATTGGTAAATTTTTTTCAGAAATGTGTAAATGTGACTTATAACATTGATAGAAGTTAACATCAGAGTACCAACCGTAAAGTAGTTCTGTGTTGTGTTAAATACTTGACTAATTACCATAATATGTTTGTGACTCTTAAAATAATTTCTGAAATTTTATATGAAACTGAATTTATCAAGCTGAATTGATACTGCAGTGGAACAATTTTCAGTTTTGCAACATTTAGTGGAAAACATTATCCCTTTTAACTTTCTCATACATATTCTGATTTAATTTATCAAATATTTGTTTCAGAAATTACTTCTGTAAAGAGCATTAACTGAAAAAATCGTACGCATAAATCAGGTTTGCACTGTCCTTCAGTGTTGATTGCAGTCTGTTGAAATTGATTAAATTTCTTTTCTCACTGCAGGTTTATAGAACTAACCAGTGTGCAGGAGAGTTTGTCATCACGTTCCCCAGAGCCTATCACAGTGGTTTTAACCAGGGCTTCAACTTTGCTGAAGCTGTGAATTTCTGCACGATGGACTGGGTAAGTGCAAATTTTGGTGCATGTATGGTGGAAATTTATGGTGGAAATTTGGGGCAGCACAGTGACTCAGTGGTTCGTACTGCTGCCTCACAGCGCCAGGAACCCAGGTTCGATTCCAGTTTCGGGTACCTGTCTGTGTGGAGTTTGCACATTCTCCCCATGTTTGCATGGATTTCCTCCCATAGTCCAAAGATGTGCAGGTTAGGTGGGTTGGCCATGCTAGATTGCCCAACGTGTCCAAGGATGAGCAGGCTCTGTGTGTTAGCTGTGGGAAATATAGGGTCACAGGGATAGGGTAAGGGGATGGGTCTGGGTGTGATGCTCTTCGGAGGGTCAGTGTGGACTCGATGGGCTGAATGGCCTGCTTCCACACTGCTGGCATTCTATGAAATTCTATAATCGTATGAAATGCAAAACAAGACTCTCTGAATCTTCCTATGGAAAAGGTAATTTATATTTTAAAATCTTGATCCATAACTAAATTGAATATATTTGTTACCATACCAAGGAAAGATTAGTTTACAAAATTACAAGCAGAAATGCTTTGGAGTCTGCAGATGTTAACATTTATGGTGAACATCAACCTGTGGCCCAAAATGTTGTCCTCATTTCTACATTTGCCAATAGAACTCTAAAAATGCATTCTCCAAATTGCGTTTTAAAAAATATGGCCTGTTTGCTAAATGTCTTCATCTTGCAGCTGCCAATGGGCCGACAGTGTGTGGAACATTATCGTCTTCTGAATCGTTACTGTGTTTTCTCTCACGATGAAATGATTTGTAAGATGGCATCCAAGTCTAAGGATCTGGATGTAGCTTTAGCATCTGCTGTCTATAAGGATATGATCATTATGATAGAGGAAGAGAAGAAATTGCGGGAAGCTGTTCGCAAAATGGTGAGTGCCGCAGAAATTATTTGTGTAACAAAATGTCTTTTAATCATATTTCCCATCAGAAAGATTATTCATCTTCATTTCACCATTGTTTACGCCTGTTAATTATCTTAGTCTTTAGGCTGAGTCCCTATTGTTTGTCACCTGCAAGCTCAAATGCTCAGTGGTGCTCTGCCATGTAGTACCTGTGCTACATGGCAGAGCACCAGTTAAGTCCACCTTGTGCAAAGCTCCTATCCCTACGCAAGTGCCACTTAGTTATACTTGTGCCCTCGCTAGTGTACTGTGGTTCACTACTAGCCAAGGTATATGAAATACAAAATCATCACATTTTACTTTTTAGGTCTTCGCCCCAATCTCTCAATGTCAGATGTTAGGGTTCATGATATTTGTGCTGGACTGGAGAGGAAATCAAAGTTTAAGGGGGAGTATCCAGTTGTTGTTTTTCATCTAAATGCCAATTACATAGAACTAGGAAAGAACTTCTGTTTTGAACATATGAGAAGCTGAGAGCTAAATTTAGAAACAGAACCTCAAAGATGACATTAATCTTTGGACTATTACTTGAGCCATATGCAAAGTGGCAGAGAGTAAATACAATTAGAAAAGTGAATGCTTGGCCAAAGGCTGGTGAAGATGAGTTTTGATACTTTGGGTAAAAACAGAAAGTGCTGTAGAAACTGAGCAAGTCTGGCAGTATCTGGAGATAGAAACTAAGTTAATATTTTGAGTTCTATGACTCTTGCACAGAATTATTCAGAGCTGAGAAATTATGGTATTTATTTTCTTAATAAGTAGTCATTGAACTTGTGATCTTAACTCTGCTTCTGTCCACAGATACTGCCAGGTCAAAGTTTCTGCAGCACTTGCTTTTATGTCAGGTCTCCAATATTTTAGTTTTATTTGATCGGATGGGGTGCTGCTACCAGTTCTGTGGAATGCTGTGGCTATGCTGCTGGGAAATAATTATCATCTGAACAATTTTGGATCAGTGTTCTGACACATCTTCTATAGCTAGGGTGATACAAAGAGGTTTAAAACAAGTTAGTGGTGCAAGGGATCAAGTGAGGGAAGATAGAACATAGAAGAAACATAGAACAATACAGCGCAGAACAGGCTCTTCGGCCCTCGATGTTGTGCCGACCTGTGAATTAATCTAAGCCCACCCCCTACACTATCCCAACATCATATGCTTATCCAAGGACTGTTTAAATGCCCCTAGATGTACTAAATTGAAGGGAGAAGATGAGATAAATGCAACTGAGCAACATGATAATAGATGTGTGGCAGGAAAGGACAGCTTTCAAATGTAAGAGTGCACCAGCGACGAAGCTACAGGATGTAAAAATAATAATAAAAAGTAAATAAACGTATTGAAATACAATGCTCATACATAACAGAACAGTTGAATTGTGAGCTCAATTAGAAATAAATGTTTTGATCTGATAGCAACAACAGACATGATTGCAAGATGACTATATTCGAGGTACATGACAATTTGGAAGAACAAGAAGGTAAGAAAAAGGTGATTAAAGATGATTAATTGGGATAACATGGTGAGAGATGATCTTTGTTTGGGTAGAGATTTTTAAAAAGTGCAGTAATGAACTTGTAGGTCCCAAACAGTAACAACACTGTAGACTCTGGTTTACAGGAAGAAATATTAGCGTTTATGAGAAGTAATCATGGGTGATTTTAATCTACATTGGGTGAATCAGGTGGTTAATGGTAGTCTATAAGTTCGTAGTGTTTTTGAGCCAGTTGTTTTGAGTAGCATGTTGTGGAGCTAACCAGAGGGCAGGCTACATAGCTCTGGTAATGTGTAATGTGTAATGAGATGGCATGAATTAGTTCGCTCATTGTAATGGCACCCCAAATGATAAGGATTATTAACACTGAACTTTGTATTCCATTTAAGAGAGTGAGAAGTGGGTCTAAGACTAGTGATATAAATTTAAATAAGGATAATAATGAGGGTGTGAAGATAGAATTGGCTGAGAGAAAATTAGATCAGTAGAGTTGTAGTGACAGATATTTAAGGAGATATTTCATAAAGCACTATAAGAAAAGGACTTCTTCCCATGAGAAAGAACAACTGTAGGGGAAGGACACACCATCTGTGGCTAAAGTTACTGACCGTATAAAGTTGCAAGAAAGTGTCTAACTCCACAAAGATTATGGCAGGTTAGAAGATTCAACACACTATATATAGCATATGCGCATACAAATCGGGTGCAGGAGAAACAGTTCAACCCCTTGAGCTTGCACTGTCATTGAGTGTGACTAATCTGTATTCCTGCCTATTCCTGATAACTTTTCACTCCTATACTTAGTAAGAATCTAACCAGCTCTGCCTTAAAAATTTTCAAGGACACTTCTTGAAAAAATGGTGGAAGCAGAACTTGGGTCTCACCACTCTGAGAGAAGGAAATTTTACGTCATTGCTGTTTTAAATGGATGATGCCTAATTATTAAACATTGACGCCAAAGTTTAGATTCTCCCATAAGGAACATCCTCTCCACATCTACTCTGTCAGGACCCATCAGGATCCTGTGCTTGAGTCAAGCTTCATTTTAGTGTTCTGAACTCCAACAGATACTAGCTGAAGCTGTCCAACCTTTCCTCATAAGACAACCTACCTATTTCAGGTTTTAGTCGAATAAATCTTTGAATTGGCTCCAATGCATTTACATCCTTCCTGAAGTAAGATGTCTAATATATCAGATGTGGACTCTCCACTGCCCTGCATTATTGAAGCATAATCTATCAAGTTCTTTTAACATCATTCTGACCCTTCTTACACCCAATCTTTGAAGCATTTTAGCCTGTTTACTTCACACTCTGTAGGTGTACGTCTGCCGTCAATTAAAGTTTTTACTTGTTCGTGGGATATGGACATTGTTGGCTAGGGCAGCATTTGTTGCTCATCCCGAACTGCTTAGAGGGCAGTTAAGAGTGAACTGCATTGTTGTGGGTCTGGAGTCACTCGTAAGCTGGACACTGGTAAGATGGCGGATTTCCTTCCACAAAAGGTTTTTTTTTCATTCGGGAGTGGTTGGCTGGGACAACATTTGTTGCCCTTGAGAAAGTGGTGATCTGCCGCCGTCCACGTGCTGAAGCTAGACCCACAATGTCTTTAGGAAAGGAGTTCCAGCATCTTGACCAAGTGATGCTAAAGAAACAGCAATATATTTCCAAGTCAGGATGATGAGTGCTTGGAGAAGATCTTGCAGGTGGTTGTGTTCCTATGTGTCTGCTAAGCTTGTCCTTTCACCTGGAAGTGGTTGTGGGCTTGGAAAGTGCTGTCTCAGGATCTTTGGTGAATTTCTGCAATGTATCTTGTAGATAGTACACACTGCTGCTACTGAGCATCCGGGGTGGAGGAAGTGGATATTTGTGGGTATGGTTCCAATCAAGTTGGCTGCTTCGGGGGTGTTTTGGCAATCAATGCAGTCCATCCTGTAGATGCGCGCTGCTGCTACTTGCGTATTACTGGAGCAGGAAATGGATGTTTGTGGATGTGTAGCCAAACAAAAGGCTGTTTTGGACGTTGAGCTTCTTATGTTTTTGGAGCTGTACTCATCCAGCAAGTATTCCGTCACACTCCTGATTTGTACCTTTATAGATGGTGTACAGGCTTTGGGAAGTCAGGAGTTGAGTTACTGACTGCAGTATTCCTAGCCTGTGGCCTGCTTGTAGCCACTATTGGTGAGTTCTGTTGAGTATCAGGTTCATATAACCCCCAGCATGTTAACAGTGTGGGATTCAGTGATAATAACACCATTGGATGATGGTGAATTTTCTTCTGTTGGAGATGGTAATTGCTTGGTATTTGTGTGGTGTGAATGTTACTTGCAGTTTTCCAGCCCAAGCCTGGATATTGTACACTTGCACATGGACTTTGTCATTATCTGGGGAGTTGTGAATGATGCTGAACATTGTGCAGTCATCTCTACTTCTCGCCTTTTATTGTTGGGCCTCAGACCAAGTGAACCAAATGGACTTTTGCAATGTTACGACCCGTTTTTAATTTTCTGTATGTTTAATTCTGGGCTAAAAAGAATGAAGAGCTGTTCTTGTGAAAAAAAAAATCAAGGGTGGCTGGAGGATTATTGCATTTTTTAAATGCAAGCTGATACTCATAGTAACCGTCATTTCCGCAGCTGCTCGTTCAAGCAGTAATTGGTTGAAGGATTACATGTAAACGGAGTTTTGGTTGGCAACTGAAAGTTGATTAGTCTGTTGCCTAGTGACAAGTTATCAAAGACAACGGACATCGGCCTACTGCCTGTCAACAGCCATGTGATTAGATCTTGGGCAACTGAAACAACAGTGGGGCTGTGAACAAGATACAGGGAAGCTACTTAGCTACCAGAAATGTGCTCTCTGTTCACTGCAGTAAGTCACTTTGAGCCCAAAGAAACTGTTTGCTTTTTTGTTCAGCAGTTACTGTAACTTGTGACTTCTGTTAATAAGTCAGAGACCTCCTAAGGTTTTAGAGTAGGTCTGTAGCTCAGGTTGTAGATGTTGTGGTTGGTTGGCTCACCAAGCTGGTTCGTTGTTCTACAGACGTTTCATTACCCTGCTGGGTAACATCATCAGTGCAACCTCCGATGAAGCGCCGTTGTGTTTTCCCGCCTGTTATTTAAACTCTGGTGTCCATTGAGCTGGATTACCTCGCTTCCGGTTTTCCTTCGAAGTGGAGTGTGTATGGAGTCTAGCTCTGTGTTTGTCGATGGCTTTCTTTGTGGCGTACCACGCTTCTAGGAATTCCCGTGCTCGTCTCTTCTTTGCTTGTCCCAGGATCTTGGTGCTGTCCCAGTCGAATTGGTGGTTCTCCTTATCCATGTGGATAGAGATAAGTGAGTATTGGTCATGCCCTTTTGTAGCCAGTTGATGTTAGTGTACCCTTGTGGTTAATTTCTTTCCTGTTTGTCTGATGTAGAGTTAGTCACAGTCTCTGCAGGGAATCTTGTATATGACATTTGTCCTCTGAAGATTTCCTGCAGAGATTGTGACAAACGAGATGAGAGAAAGTTGAGGCTGGTATAGAAGTTAGAGTATATTAAATAGACAAGGCAGGCAAGTGAAAGTCGGAATGAGAGAAGACTGATTAACTAAACTGCATCTATTTCAATGCAAGAGGCCTGACAGGTAATGCAGATGAACTCAGGGTATGGATGGGAACATTGGTTTGGACATCACAGCAATTACAGAAACATGGCTGAGGGCATGACAGGACTAGCAGTTCAATGTTCTGGGACAACAATGCCTTAGGAACAATAGGGGAAGCAAGAGAGGGGGAGGAGTAGCTTTTTTTTTTAATAGCATCCCCACGGTGTGGAAACAGGCCATTCACCCCAACAAGTCCACACTAACCCTCCGAAGACCGTCCCACCCAGATCCACCCGCCTACCCTATCCCTGTGACCCTGCATTTCGCATGGTTAACACATCTAACCTACACATCCCCGAACACTATAGGTAATTTAGCATGGCTAATCCACCTTACTTGCACATCTTTGGCCTGTGGGAGCAAACTGGAGCACACAGTGAAAATCCACGCAGACACTGAGAATGTGTGGAGTTTGCACGGATAGTTGCTTGAGGCTGGAATGGGTCCCTGGCACTGTGAGGCAGTAGTGCTGACCACTGAGCCGCCATGCTGCTTTTGATTAGGGAAATCTTCATGGCATTCCCCCACTTCCCTGCCAGAGAGTTGCGTTGCAGAGTGGGCATGGGCTGGGTCCCACAGCAGACAGAGTCCCATGGTGGCTGGGAGAAACCATGGGCCGAGTCCCACGGCGGAACCAGCACAGGCCGAAGGGTCTAGGCCCGAAACGTCAGCCTTCCTGCTCCTCTGATGCTGCTTAGCCTGCTGTGTTCATCGAGTTCTACACCTTGTTATGTCTGATTCTCCAGCATCTGCAGTTCCTACTATCTTAGAAGAAGCCCTGCAGCAGCACATGGGAAGCAGCCCTGAAATAGTGTTCAGGCAGCAAGCCCTGGATGGAGACCAGTGTAAGGGGACAATCCTTACTTTAGAACACTGTAATGTTTAACTTCCTTTCAACTCTGTAATTAAGCAACTACCTCTCTTCCTCTCTTGTATCCAAGAATTGTACCTCGGTACTTATACCTAAGATGTCGCTGTAAGAAGGTAGACATTGTAAACGTTTTTCAGTGTACTCCAATGTAGGACTACAAATGACAATAAAAGGATTTTGTATTTAGAAAGGATATTCTCGAGGGATTGTCTAGTGAAGGTATATGGTGGAACTGAGAATTAAGAAGGGGGTGATCACTTTGGGATTGTAGCATAAGCACCCCAAGCCCTGAATAGTCAGCAGGAAATTGAGCAAATATGTAGGGAGATTGTAGTTAGCTGCAAGCATAATAGAGTTGTAATAGGAGGGATTTTAACTTCCCAAACATAGACTGAGATCGCCACAGTGTTACGGGCTTGGATGGAGAGGAATTTGTTTAGTATTTTCAAGAAAACTTAATCAATGTGTAGATGGCCGTATTAGAGAGGGGGCAAAACTCAGCATTCTGTTGATAAGGCAGGGTAAATTACTGAGGTGTTAGTGAGGAGCACTTTGGGACCAGTGACCATAATTCAATTAGTTTTAAAGTCATTATTGAAAAAGATAGGCCACAAGTTAAAGTTCTAAATTGGAGCAAGGTCAGTTCTGATGGTATAGACAAGAATTTCCAAAAGTTGATAGGGGGAGGCTGTTCCCAAGTAAACAGCTGTCTGGCAAGAGAGAGGCTTTCAAAAACAAGATTGCGGGTTCAGGACCAGCATGTTTCTAGTAAAGTGAATGGCAAGGCTGACAGCAGTACGGAACACTGGATGACTAGAGATATTGAGGTTTTGGTCAGGAAAACAAAAGAGACATATGAGGTATAGACAGCTGGGATCAAGTGAATCCCCTGAGGAGTATAGGGGATGTAGGAGTACACTTTAGAGGGAAATGAGGGCAAAGAGGGGACATGAGAGCTTTGATGGATAGTGTAGAGGAGAATCCAAAGAGATTATACAAGTAAATTAAAGGCAAAAGAGTAACTAGGGAGAGAAGGGAGAACTTCTAAGGCTCCTTTAATGGAGAGCCCCTTAAAGATCAACGAGGCTATCTATGTTGGACCACAGGAGATGGGTGAGATCCTAAACAAATACTTCTCAACAATATTTACCATTTGAGAAAGATATGGAAGCTAGGAAACTCTAGAAAATAAATAGTAATGTCTTGAAAAAGAGTCCACAAGATCTTAAAATGCATAAAGGCAGATAAATCTGCCGGACCTAATCAGTTGTATCCCAGGGCATTGTGGGAAGCTGGGAAGAAATTGTGGGGACCCTAGTGGAGATGTTTATATCATCGAAAGCCATGAATGAGGTGCTGGAACATGGGAAGATGGCTAATGTTGTGCCATTATTTAAGACAGGCTACAAGAAAAAACCATGGAACCTAGCATCAGTGGTCGATAACTTGTTAGAGGGGATTCTGAGAGCTATAGGATGGATGTTATTAAACTTGAAAGGGTGCAAAAAAGATTTATAGGGATGTTACTGAGACTGGAGGGTTTGAGTTAAAAAGAGACGCTGGATAGGCCGGGACAGTTTTCCCTGGAGCATAGGAGGCTGAAGGCTGACCTTTTAAATAGTTTCATAAAATCATTTGGGGCATTGATTAGGTGAATGACCAAGATCTTTTCCCCAGGGTGGAGGGCTCCAAAACTAGGGGGCATAGGTTGAAGGTGAGAGGGGAAGGATTTAAAAGGGATACGAGGGCAATTTTTTAAGAGGATGTTGCGCGTATGGAAAGAGCTGCGAGAGGAAGTGGTAGAGGCGGGTACAATTAAATATTTAAGAGGCACTTGGAAAGGTATTCAGGAAAAGTTTGGAGGGATATGGGCCAAATGCAGGCAAATAGGACTAGTTCACTTTAGGAAATCTGGTCAGCATGGACGAGTTGGGCTGCAGGGCCTGTTTCCTTGCTGTATGACCCAATGACTCTGAGATAAAAACTTAAATGCTACAATTTGGGGTAGATTGAGTCAATGAATGGAAGCCTTGTTTATCATGTTTTGTAATGAAGTGCATTTTGAAATAGCATTGCATATTCTTTGAAAGCCAAGGCAGGTGAAGACCTTTTTTTTTTGTGTGTTTAATTGTGGACTGAGATGAAAAATAATTTCTTTTAAAAGGAGAGCTGGAGGATTTCTACATGTTTTGAGATCGACTAACTTGATATTCATATTAAGCACCATTTACACAACTGCTTGTTCAAACAGATATTGAAGTTGAGTTTGCAGACCGAGCTGGATCTGAGGGATTGTGTAAAGGTGAAGCTTGATCAGAGTAAAAAGCTGACTAGTGATTATGACAAAGGCCTTCAGCTGCCAACAAAGTGATTGGTTCATGGGTAACTGAGCAGCTTGCAGCTGTGACCAAGATACAGAGAAGCTGTTCAGCCCGCCAGCAACCCTAGGGCACATTCACACTCTTCATGAAGCAAAGCAGTCAAATTCTTCTTCAGTTGCTGTAAGCTGTGACTTTTAATAAGTCAGAGACCTTTTGTAAGTGAACAGCCTGTGCTCCTTGAAAGCCAGTCCATGGAAAGCAGACTGAACAGCAGTGTTCGGACCAGTGCAAGAACTGTCCCAACAGATACTGTGAACAACGACCGCTGAGTTCCTTTCCTCTTAATCCCTTGGCATAATGCGAATCTTTATTCCCTTTCCCCCATCTGTGAGTAAAGGGGAGTTTATAAGGAAATGTAGTTTTAATTAGTGGAGTTGTATACTGATGATTCATAACTGTTTACCTATAGCTAGAGTCTGTAATCCTATGTAAATAGTAGTTAGTGTTAAATACAGAAATTAGATTGTGTGCCTTGTCAGCGTGGGTCTAGATTTTGGGTAAATTGGAAAATCTTTGCGTACTTTTGTGACATTTCGGAAATAGTGGTGCTTGATTTCTATCACTAAAACCCAGTGAATCATGACAACAATTAACATCAGTTGCATGGTCATGATTTGGCTACTGTTTTTGTTCCAGATTTTTACTGAATTCAAATTTCGCCATCTGTTTTGTTTGGATTAGAACCTCTGACCCCAGAGCTTTGGCCCAGTGTTTAGGATTACTGCCCAGTGACATAACTACAACAGCACTACCTTCCTTCAACCCTTTTGGTGCAGGTAGATCTTGAACGCTGACCTTCTGGCCTAGAGGTAGGCACATTGCCATTGCCATTGCCATTGCCTCTGCCTCTGCCTCTGCTCCACAAGGTCTTCTGCATGCATTTAATCACCCAAATGCATAAATATCCAACCAACTTCAACAAAAAGTTGGGGGAAGTAAACGTTTGAGTACTCTTCCAGCAAAATCAAAAAAGCTGAGACAATCATTATGGCATTTTACAGAAAATCAGACATTACTGTGTGTGACAACTTTCTTTCTCTGATTTATAATATAAAGACAGAGGATGGTTTTGATCCATCAACCTCCATGGTATGGGTTATCACTGCACCATTCAGCTGATGTATACATTTGATTAAGTATTTTGAACCAATCTGATCAGACTTTTAATGATATGCCTCCAAGGCAGGTGAGACTTGAATCTGAACTCTGGGCCAGAGGCAGGGACACTGCCACTGTGCTGAAGTGTTATGACATGTGTCTGGAGCAGGTGGGACTTGAACCCAGGCTTACTGGCTCAAAGCTAGGGACACCGCAACTGTGCGACAAGAGCCCAGTGATATGGTGGTAAAAGAGAAATAGATGAGTAAAAGATGTGTGAAAGCAAGAAAGTGGGTCCACTCTGCTGAGGACAAAACCAACCTGACACAAACCAAGGGAGTCAGGAGGCGGTGGCGGGGGAGCTGTGGTATTTTGGGGTTGTATGGAAGAAGGATTACAGAGGTTATACTTTGAAGCCGTGGAACTCGATATTGAGTCGTGGAGATTGTAAAGTCATCCGGTCTGTTTTTATCTTGCTAATGTAAAAAAGACTGCATTGTGAGCATTAAATCGAGTAGACTAGATTGCAAGAAGTCTCTGCATTCAAAAGATCATCTTTTGCCACCTTCAGTAGGATACCACCATCCAACACATCTTCCCTTCCAATCTATTGGCAGCATTCCCCAGGAACTGTTTCGTCCTTGAAGTCCTGGTCCGTTTTCTATCACTCCTTACATTTCCTCGCTCCGCTGTGGAGACTTCCCATTCGGTTGCCAGAGGTGTAACACCTGCTTGAACATCTTCACCTTTCTCCCTGTCCACAGTCCCAAACACATTTTTCAGGTGATGCAGCATTTCAGTTGTACTACTTTCAATCTAGTCCACTGTATTTGGTACTCTCAACGCAGTCTCCTTTACATTGGTGAGACCAAATGCAGACTGTGTGACTGCTTTTGTGGGTAGAAATGATCCCAACCTTCCAGTTACTTGCTATTTCAAGAAACTACCTTCAGTATTCCAATGAAGCTCAACCCAAGCTGTGCTTAGGTAATTTAACAGCCTCTAGAAATCAATACGAAGTTCCACAACTTAGGTTATAACCTCTATACTCCATTTTTTTCTTGCGTTCCCCCACCCTCCCCGGCCATGTCTAATTGGCTTTGCTCTCGGCAGAGCAGACTCCCTTTCTACTTTTCGCCGCTAACGTTTACACTAGTTTGGCAACCAAAAGTGCCTTGAGGTGGTTGGTTTGGGGAATCAGAGGCACAAATGTGCATTTCCGTAGCTGGCAGAACCTGCTAATGTTACAGAGGTGGAAATATGTGATATTATTGATGGTGTTGATGCATGGTCAAAAGACTGTCTTGGGTGGTACTTGAGTTTAAGAATAGTTAGCTTTATTCTCTAGCATTTGTCAGCGTTGGGGTTGAATTGGTGGCTATACTTTACAAATGTTTTTAATACATTTGGAACCTTGTTCGCTCAAATTGTCTGTCTGATAATTGCATTTCTGCAAACACTATACGTTTCACTTCCTTGGTAGGAAGCCAGGATGTAATGAATTAGTATATAGTTAGAACTGAATGGGACATTCAGATGGCCTGTTTCATTGTTTCCTTGTCCATATAAAGCTGTTCGTAAATTTTTTATAGATATTTCAAGATAGATTTATTCTGGTGTTTTGGTAAAATCTGAACTGTTGACATGGACTATTTTTCTATTTTCTTTTAGAAATATCTGAAGATCATATTACTCATGAATGTAAATTTTCATTGAATATAAATTAATCTATTTTCCTTATTCTAGGGAGTAATTGAATCTGTGCGAGAGAACTTCGAGTTATTGCCTGATGATGAGCGACAGTGTGCAAAGTGCAAGACTACGTGTTTCTTGTCTGCAATCTCGTGCATTTGTAAAGCCAATCAGCTGGTTTGTCTGTACCATGCTAAAGAACTTTGTTCATGTCCACCACACAGATGTCATCTAAGGTAAATAATGCAAGGATATTCCTGTGTAGAATGAACCTTGCTGTTTGATTAAGCAGTACACAGACAGCCTTCACAATCAATAAATTCTCCAGACTTCGAGATTTATAACCATGGACAATTAAGCTATTTATGTTATTGATTTCTCATTTGAGATAATCCAGGCGAATACCCTCATGCAGCCAGAAAAATCTTATTAGTAACTGCAGGTGAAAGGTAGTTCCAAGGGTTTACCACCTTATTTCAGTACCTAATGGATGTTATGGTTTTGGTTTTTTTTTCCTTCCACTTTTTGGTTCAGTTCTAAATACTTTTTGCTTCCATGTTCCAGAATGTGAGGGGGTTTAGGATGTCCCAAAGGTTTTTCAGTCATTCTTCCTGGTGCTAGGGTCAAGGATGTTTCCGAGCAGGTATAGGACATTCTGAAGGGCGAGGGCAAACAGCCAGTGGTCGTGGTACACATTGTTGCAAACGACAAAGGTTAAAAAACAAAAGGATGAGGTCCTAAAGGCAGAATACAGGGACCTAGGAAGAAAGTTAAGAAATCGGACCTCCAAAGGTAGTGATCTCAGGATTACTACCAGTGCCACATGCTAGTCAGTGGAGAAATGACAGGATATACCGGATGGCTGCAAAGATGGTGTCGGAGTAGGGTTTCAGATTCCTGGGGCATTGGGACTGGTTCTGGGGGAGGTGGGACCTATACAAATCGGACAGGTTACACCTAGGCACGACATAGGACAATGTCCTGGGGTAGTGTTTGCTAGAGTAGTTGGAGAGGGTTTAAACTAATATGCCGGGGGATGGGAACCTATGTAAAGAGTCAGAGAAGAAGGCAGCAAGGACAAAAACAAAAACAAAAACTAGAAAAGGGAGTGAGAGGAAGGGTAGGGTGAGAAACCAAGGGCAAGATTCAAACAGGGCTATTCAGAAAAATGAGGTGGCAAGCACTTTCAAAAGGACAAATTTAAAGACTTTGTGCCTTAATGCATGGAGCATCTGCAATAAAGTGGATGAACTAATTGTGCAGATAGATGTAAACGGATATGATATAATTGGGATTATGGAGCCATGGCTGCAGAGTGACCAGGGATGGGAACTGAATGTTCCAGGGTATTCAGTATTTAGGAAGGGCAGGCATAAAGGAAAAGGTGGCAGAGCAGCATTGCTGTTTAAAGAGGAAATTAACGCAATAGTGAGAAAGGAAATTAGCTCTGACAATGTGGAGTCTGTATGGGTAGAGTTGAGAAATACCAAGGGGGGAGAAACGTTAGTGGGTATTACATTTCGACCCCTAAACTGCAGTGGTGATGTCGAGAATGGCATTTAACAGGAAATTAGAGATGCGTGTGTTAAGGGAATATCTGTGATAATGGGTGATTTTAATCTGCACATAGATTGGGCAAATCAAATTAGCCACAGTGCTGTAGAGGAGGAATTCCTGGTGTGTATACAGGATGGTTTTCTTGACTAACATGTGGAGGAACCAACTAGAGAGCAGGCTATCTTGGACTAGGTGCTGTGTAATGAGCAGGGAACCACTGCCAATTTAGCTGTATGAGACCTCTTGGGGAAGAATGACCCTAACATGATAGAATTTTTTTTATCAAGGTGGACAGTGAGGTTGTTGATTCGGAGGCTAGGGTGCTGAACCTAAATAAAGTAAACTACGAGGATATGAGGCGTGAGTTGGCCTTGATAGATTGGGGAAGAGTTACTTCAAGGGATGAATGTAGATAGGCAATGGCAAACATTCAAGGAATGCATGGGGGAAACTGCAATAACTGTTTATTCCAGTCTGTCGCAAAACCAAAATGGGTAAAGGGGCCGATCCATGGCTTACAAAGGAAATAAGAGAGTGTCTGATCCAAGGAAGAAGCATACAGATTGGCAAAGAAAAGTAATAAATCTGAAGATTGGGAGCAGTTTAGAATTCAGCAAAGAGGGACCAAGGGATTGATTAAGAAGGGGAAAATAAGAGTATGAAAGTAAGCTTGAAGGGAAAATAAAGATGGTTGCTAAGAATTTCTATAGGTACGTGAAGAGCAAGAGATTGGTAAAGACAAATGTAGTTCCCCTACAGACAGAAATGGCGGGGGGGGGGAATGCATAATAGGGGACAAAGAAATGGCTGAGGAACTGAATAGATACTTTGGTCCCCTCTTTTTGTAAAGAGGGCACAAATCCAATACCAGAATTATTACCAGGAGGATGCAGGATTTAGTGAGAGGGAAGAACTGAGGGAGATCAATATTAGTAGAAAAATGGTGCTGGGAAAATTGTTGGGATTGAAGGTCAATAAATCCCCAGGGCCTGATAACTACGCTGGGGTGTAGATTAAGGAAGTGGCTGTAGAAATAGTGGATGCATTGGTGCAGTCCCTGCAGGTTGGAGGGTGGCTAATATCACTCCAATCTTCAAAAAGGGAGGTGGAGAGAAAACGGAATTATAGACCAGTGAGCCTAATATCAGTAGTGGAGCAAATTCTCAAATTCATTATCAAGGATTTTATAGCAGAGCGTTTAGAAAGCAGTGGCAAGATCAGACAGAGTCAGCGTGGATTTACGAAGAAATTGTGCTTGACAAATCTGCTGGAATTCAATGAACATGTAACTGGTAGAGTTGACAAGGGGAAGCCAGTTGATGTAGTATATTTGGACTTCAGAAAGTGTTTGATAAAGTCCTGCATAAGAGATTAATGTGCAAGATTAAAGCACATAGGATTGGGGGATGTGTATTGAGATAGATAGGAAACTGGTTGGCAGAGAGGAAACAGAGTCAGAATTAATGGGTCCTTTTCAAATTGGGAGGCGGTAACTAGTGTGGGGTGCCACAAGGATTGGTGCTGGGATGCCAGCTATTCACGATATATATTAATGATTTGGATGAGGGAACAAAATGTAACCTCTCCATGTTTGCAGATGTTACCAAGTTGGGTGGGAGGGTGAACTGTGACGAGGATGCAGAGATCCTTCAGCGTGATCTGGACAGGTTGGGTGATTGGGCCAATCAATGGCAGATGCAGTATAATTTGGATAAATGTAAGGTTATTCACTTTGGAAGCAAAAACAAGAAGGCCGATTACTACGTGAATGGCTGTAAATTGGGAGAGGGGAGTGTGCAGGGGGACCTGGATGTCCTTGTGCACCAGTCTCTGAAGGTAAGTGTCCAGGTGCAGCAGGCAGTGTTGCAGTTGTACAGGACCTTGGTGAGACCATACCTGGAATATTGCGTGCAATTTTGGTATCCGTTTTTGAGGAAGGATGCTCTTGCTCTTGCTCTTGCTCTTGAGGGAGTGCAGTGAAGGTTTACCAGGCTGATTCCAGGGATGGCGGGTCAGATGTGTGAGGAGAGATTGACTGACTAGGTTGGGATTGTTTTCTCGCTTGTATTCAGACAAATGAGGGGGGGTGGGGGGTATCTCATAGAGGTTAGAATTCTCACAGGACTAGACAGGGTAGATGCAAGGAGAATGTTCCCAATGGTGGGTGTGTCCAGAATTGGAGGATTTGGGGTAGACAATTTAGGACGGAAATGATGAGACATTTCTTCACCCAAAGAGTGGTGAGTGTGTGGAATTCATTACCACAGGAAGCAGTTGATGCCAAAACATTGAATGCATTCAAGAGGCGACTAGATATAGCACTTGGGACGAATGGGATCAAAGGTTACGGGGAGAAAGCAGGATTAGGCTATTGAGTTGGACGATCAGCCGTGATCGTGAAGAATGGTGGAGCAGGCTTGAAGGGTCGAATGGCCACCTCCTGCTCCTATCTTCTGTGTTTCTACAAAACGTGTAATAATTCCAGATAGTATAACAAAACTCTCCGTTATTTTAGTCAGTGGTGTTATCTCTTGTCTTCAGAGTATTCTTCTAGACTTTGTAATGTTTTTTTTTCCAAGATTGTGTGCTGGATATATGTATTGAATGATGATATGAGACTGCATCCTTTTTACTTTGGACTAGGGGCTGAAAATGAGAAAATTGGACATTGGTGGTATTCTCTCCATTTTAAATTTGCAGCTTTGGTAAAACAAGTGAATCTGACTGGTGCTAACGAAACAATGTTATTTTCTTTTTTGGATCATTGAGTCCAGACAATGTGGCATCATTTCTTGTGGAGAGCTCAGCGTAGCAACAAGCTTCTGATTAGTCACATTGTAGTCTTAACATATACTTTGGAAGGTGTCTAAATAGAAGCCAGGAGACTTCTTAAGTTAGCAGCATTGTTCTTTCTCTCACCTGTTTCTCTGTAGAGTTGTTCTCTGCAATTTTTCATTGGAACAGCAGAAAAATTATTTGAAAACAATGAAAAAAAATTCTAAAACCCAAAGACAATGAGAGACCCAGCTGCTGCTGACTTAGAAACTGATATCACTGTGCAGATAACATTTGAGCATCATTGAAGAATTGAGTATTGTGAAACCAACCCAGATTTTGGACTGGAGATACAGAATTGTGGTCTTCTGACTTTTCTCCTCCATTCATAATTGTGTTTTGTCTGTTTTTGCTTTGTGTATGTCGAAGTTTTGAAAAGGATAGATTCAAGATGAAGAAGAAATTATAAATCCTGTTCTCTTACTATGCTTGTTAAAGTTATTTGTTGCAATAGACGGTTTATTTTTTAACTGTTGCTGAAGAAACCTGGTGTGGTTTGCGTTTATCCTGGGTAGCAGTAATTCAGAGGCAAGTTAGGATTCGTGATTGTTACATTGAATTTTAACATCTGTCACGACTTTAGAAATAGGAACATTTAGGATGTTTGATTTCCATCACACTGTCCTAGTGCGCTGTGACAACTGTGGCAGTGTGCCAATGTAAAACTTGACACCTTTTAAAATGTGCAACAGAAAGTCTTTTGGAGTCCCTATACTATACTAGTGGTATACCATCCTGCTGAAATGAGGTTAGCAAACATTGCAGAGGCGATTTTACTAGCTTGGGTACATTAGTAGAAAGGAATAATAAAAGTATTTTCTGTACCGTGAGGTAGGTGGAGTCAGCTAACTTGTAGGATGGGAATGCTTAGCTTTAATTCTTTTGAGCGTAACTTGACAGCCGGAACCAAGAACTTTCACACTTGGGAGTCAGCTGATGACACTGGGAAATGGGTACAGCAGATTGAAAACTGGTGTCATCACTGAAAGCAGCAATTCAGTGATCCTTGATACCTTCATATAAGGCTTTGTGGCAGAACCTGCCTCTGTATATTTGTTTCTTCAGCCATCAGCAAAGATATACCATGTGAAATTTTCGCTAATTTGCTGCAAATCTATCATGTGTAGATGGGAGAATGCTGCTGACTTGCAAATAATTCTCCTGCGTAGCAGTTGTTACCAGCTTAGCAATTCAAAATGATAACATGACCAAATTTACATAAAATTCACTAACTCGAGTTTTTTGAAGAGGTGACAAAGAAGATTGATGAGGGTGGAGCAGTGGATGTTGTCTCTATAATGGTGTTTGAGGTTCCGCACAGTAGACTGGTTAGCAAGGTGTGGGGGCTAGCTAATTGGATACAAGATTGGCTTGAAGGTAGGAGATGGAGGGTTGTTTTTCAGACTGGAGTCCCATGACCAGCGGTGTGCTGCAAGCATCGGTGCTAAGTCCACTGCTTCTTGTCATTTATATAAATGATTTGAATGTGAATATGAGATACGTTCAGTAAGTTTGCAGACGATATCAACCTTGGTGTAGTGGACAGTGATGAAAGTTCTCACTGTCTAACAAAACCTTACGTGGAAAGTTCTTTACGCAGAGGGTGGTGGGCGCCTGGAACGCGTTGCCAGCAGAGATGATAGAGGCAGCCACGATAGCATTACTTAAGATGTATCTAGACAGATACAGATCCTTGGAAAATAGACGACAGGTTTAGATAGAAGATCTGGATCGGCTGTTCCAGTGCTGTAATTTTCTTTGTTCTTTGTTCTTTGTTCTTGATTGAATGGGCCAATGGGCCAAGGAGTGACAGATAGTTTTAGATAAATGAGCTGTTGCATTTTGATAAGGCAAATCAGGGCAGGACTTGCACATGAATTATAGGGTCGTGGGGAGTGTTGCCGAACAAAGAGATCCTCGAAAGTGGAGTCGTAGGTTGACAGGGTGAACAAAGCGTTTGGTACACTTCCCTTCAATGGTCAGTGCATTGAATATAGGAATTGGGATGTCATGCTGCTGTTGTACAGGACATTGGTAGCCATTGGTGAGGCCACTTTTAGAATACTGCATTCGTTTCTGGTCTTCTGGCATAGGAAAGACGTTGTGAAATGAGAAGGGGTTCAGAAAAGATTTACAAGGCTGTTGCTAAGATTGGAGGGTTGGAGCTATAGGGAGAAGATGAGAAGTTCTAGGCCAGTTAGCTTGACCTCTGATTTTAGAGTCTTTAGAGGATAAGATTGCGCAGTCCGTGGAAGTGTATGGAAAAATAGGGCTGTGTCGGTATGACTTCGTTGGGTTAGGTCATACCTGACTAATGTGTTAAGAATTTTTTGAGGCAGTAATGAGCAGTTTAGATAATGGAGAGCCGGTGGATGTGATCTGTTTGGATTTCATGAAGGCCTTCAACAAGTACTGCCGAGGAGACTCCTAAATAACATAAGAGCCCTTGTTGTTAGGGGTAAGGTACTGGCATGGATAGAGTATGGCTGGCAGTGCAGAAGGTGGAGAATAGGGATAAAGGGGTCTTTTTCAGAATGCTAGTTGGTGACTATTGGAGATCCACAGGGGTTCCTAACCTATTCGTAGGTGTTGAGACCACAACTATTCACATTATACATTAACAATCTGGATGAAGGAACCGGGGGCATTGTTGCTAAGTTTGCAGATGACACAAAGATCAGTGGAAGGGCAGGTAGTGCTGAGGAGGCTGGGAGGCTGCAGAATGACTTGGACAGGCAAGGAGAGTGGGTAAAATAGTGGCATTTGGGATACATATGGGAAAGTGAGAGCTTATGCACTTTGGTCGGAAGAATAATGGTGTAGACTATTTTTTAAATGAGGAAAGGCATCAGAAGTCTGTGATTTTGCAATAGGGTTAGGATTTCTGAATCCTAGGACTCCTCGTTCAGGATGATTAACTTGGGTTCAGCTGGCAGTTGGGAAGGCAAGTACAATGTTAGCATTCATTTTGAGAGGACTAAAGTGCAAGAGCAGGGATGCACCGCTGAGGCTGTATATGTGTCTGATATCAGACTGCATTTGGAATATTGAGAGCAGTTTTGGGCTTCACATCTGAGGAAGGAGGTGCTGTCGTTGTAGGGGGTCCAGAAGAGGCTTACAAGGATGTTTCCAGGGATGAAGGGCTTGTATGAAGAGCAGTTGAGGACTCTGGGTCTGTATTTGATGGAGTTTAGAAGGGTGGAGGTGGGTGGGATCTGATTTAAACTTACAGAATGCTGAGAGGCCTGGATGGAGTCAATGTGAAAGTGATGTTTCTACTAGTAGGAGAGACCAGAACCCAAGGCCACAGCCTCAGAGTGAAGGAACAACCCTTTAGAATGGAGACGAGGAGGAATTTCTGAAACCAGAGGGTGGTGAATCTATGGAACTCGTGGCCTCAATCTTTGGCAAAATCATTGAGTGTATTTAAGATAGAAATAGGTTCTTGCTTAGTAAGGGGATCAGAGGTTACAGGGAAGGCAACCTAATAGGGTTGAGAAACATCAGCTACGATTGAATGGCTGACCAAACTCAGAGGCCGAATGACCTAATTCTGCTCCTTTACCTTATGGTCTCACAACAATGTATCTATATTACAGAAACATTGCTACTGAAAAATATCTGCAATTTATCTGGGGTAATTTCTGAACATGAGTTCTGTGTATATTTGAAGTATTTTCACTTCCTTTCATGTTCATAGTATGTCTGAATAGTTCAACCTATCTCTTCTGATTCAGGTATCGCTATGCTTTGGATGATCTCTATCCGATACTAAGTGCATTAAAATTGCATGTAGCAACGTATGATGAATGGTCTTCCAAAGTGACTGACGCCCTGGAAGCGAAAGATAATGAAAAGAAGAGTAAGCATAGAGATTCTTTATGGATTATTCCATTGGCACAGTGCTTTGTGGTGTACAGGCAAGATGTTAAATGCAAAAGTTGCCATCTTAACAATTGGGATGAAGCAGCCAAGTGGAATATAAGCTGTTTCCAAGCAGATGTGGAAATGCTCAAACGAATGGTGCTTAAGGTTGCACAAAGAGTAAATACTGGTTGGGCAAAATGCTTTTCAGTTACATTGCAGGATTTGGGAAAGGATGAGGAGAAAAGTATTATTGTCATTGCAAGGGTAAATGGGATGAAAAATCGTTAGAATCATAAAATGAAAAACAGCACAGAATGAGACCATGTAGCCCATCATGTCTCTGCTGGCCTTCAGAAGGAGTATTTCACATAGCCTTGTACCCCTGCATTTACGGTGTAGCCTGCATTTTTTTTTCAGCTAATGATCTGGTTAATTTTCAACAAAGCCTCACTTGGCCTGTCTTCTCAACATACTTAGGCAGTGCATTCCTAAATACCTGTAGTGTGGAAAAGTTTTCTTCCCTGCTGCCATCGCTTGTTTTGCCAATTACCTTATCCTGTGCCCTCTTGTTCTCTATTCTTCCACCAATGGAACTGTATTGTCGACCCTTCATGGTTTTGAATATTCTTCTCTCAACCGCTTTCTGCAACACATGGAAGGTTTTAATTTTCTCCAATATTCCCACATATTTTAAATCATTCATCCCTGGGGGTGCTAGCTGGGACTAGGTGTGATGCTTCTTTTAAAAATGTGCTTTTTTTTTTGTTTTTATCTTGTGTCTTTGTGGAGCTGTGCATTCGTTTAGCCTGTTTTGCGGTAGCTCTGTTTCGTCGGAATAAATCGTGATTGTACTTGAACTCGCCATCCATGCATAATCATCTGTTGTTCATTATAATGTGGCTGTGCAGCCTGATTGCAGATCTGTATCACTTTCTATCATATGGGAAAGGATCAAATGTTTGATATTGTTGTGACTGTCCTGTCTTTATAACTTGTTTGTTGCCTTCTGCTGTTCGAAGAAGACAACATCACTACTTAGAATGCTCACAAAGTGTGACGTGCATCTTCCTAGGTTCACCTTCAAGGACTCCGACATAATCAACTACAGGCTAGTTCAGCCTAGTTTCAAAACAAAAAAGGACTGCCTAACTCTGGCAATTATCTGTCTATCACCTGAAAGTGATTGTCTTGAATAGCTATTACTCATAACAGAAAGCTTGGTTAGCATTGGATCTTGGGCGTGAGTCATTAATTATATATAGAACTAAACTGAGTTTGTAACCTACACAGCATAAGGGAATGCAAAGGGAAGAGACTAAGTCTGAGTGTGATGTCGACCAGTTGCAAAGTTAGGAATTTTGTGTAGTGACGAAAGAAGTGTCCCTTTTTTTTCTAAGTCTTCAACCTCCGTAGCTGTTGAATCTCATTCTTCTGTCTCCAAGCCAGAAGAATACAACCTTTTATTAGTTTAGCCCTGCAAGTTGTTAATTAGTTGACTAATTAAATTATATTAGACAGACATGGTAGAGATTGTTGTTGGTATGTCTGTTGTATATTGAAATCTGAGGAATCTAGTAGCATCCTGGACAGTCCTATCTGCAGTAAATGTCTGTAGTTTGCTGACCTGTTGTCTGAATTGCAGACATTCTGGGCATCAGGAAGGGGCACAGTTGAATCTGCTTTGTTTCAGGAGACAGTCACCCCTCCCAGATTAGCCAGGAATTGTTGTCTGGGGACACCCTGGAATGACTAAGCCAGGCATTTATGAGAAATCGACATGTAGTGATGGAGGAGATTCATCTCTGACTTTGTCCACCAGATATGTGTTGGCCCCTCTCTGTGCAGTGAGGAGTAGGTCTACAGGGTTACAAATTAGAGAAGTAACCATGGTGCAGTTTTCAATTCATGTGGGGCAGTGTGTGATAGTGATAGCAAATAGATAAGCCAGGGGAATAGATACCATTCTCTGCATACTTGCAAACTCTGCCCTGTGCCAGAGTTGTGGAATATCTTCCAAGAGAGGAATTTGGTGAGGGCGTTCCACATGGGAGCCAACAATTTGCTAATATTTTGATAAGTTAGGGTCCGATTAGAATGAAACATCAAAGATAATTACCTAGATTCTTTTTTTGGTGAGGCATGCACTAATTGGCAAAATGTCAGCACGTTAATGGTATTAAAAGTAAAGTGTAAAAAATACTTTGGCAAGAAAAGATTCTGATTCATGGAGCACTGGCATCAGTACTCTGGAAGGAGTGAGCTATTAGTTTAGGTTGGATTCTGTTAGGTTGGACTTCAACTAAAACTGGCTGACACTAGTGTCGTGATGAATTATATGACGGGCTGTAGAATATTGGGGCAGGGGAGAGGCTTCAGGTGAAGGGAGGTTTAGAAGTTCAAAGTAAAAAATCAAGGCAATGACATAGTGTAGTGATGTGGATAAAGACCAGCAGAATGTAACAGGAAGAACAGCAGAGTGTGCTTCTGTGAATAAGGTTAGTGCAGGAAATAGCAAATTAAAGGCTCTTTATCTGAAAGCACGTAGCATTCTCAAAAAGATGTAGAACTAATGACACAAATAGAAGTAATAAGGTGTAGAGCTGGATGAACACAGCAGGCCAAGCAGCATCATAGGAGCAGGGAGAGCTTGACGTTTCGGGCCTAGACCCTCCTTCAGAAGCGCCATTTCTGAAGAAGGGTCTTGGCCCAAAACGTCAAGCTCTCCTGCTCCTGTGATGCTGCTTGGCCTGTTGTGTTCATCCAGCTCGACACCTTGTTATCTCAGATTCTCCAGCATCTGCAGTTCCTACTATCTCTCACACAAATAGAAGTAATGGTTTAAATTTAGTCTTCGTGACAAAGCTAAGGTTGGGGAGTAAGTATAGGTGGGTGCACAATATTTCAGGAAAACAATGTCACTTGTTCCTTTTTGTTTTAGAAACACTCCACGCTAATGAAAGAAAATACACAACGTCTTAAAAATGCAAAACCTACAGCATTGATAAAATTAAGATTATGTGTAAAATAAAAAGGGTTTTAGTATGCTGACCTAAAGGTCTGTTGAGACCGTTGCAAAAGGATAGAGTTTTATTGTTTGTTGCTGCTTATGCACTGTGTGCCAAAGTTTGTGATGCTTCAAGTTGAAAAATAGTGTGTAACTTCGGATCCTTTTGAAATTTCTGAACTAGTCTTTACATCGGAGCATTTTTGAGTACAGTGCCTGTGAATTGTTTTTACATAACTTTAGTATTAATGACCAACAATCACTGAGCCTTTTCTCAAAGTAGGGAAAATTGTGATTCCTAATTTTCAAAACACGTTTTTTTAAATAATCTTTTTATTATTAATTTGACTTTATCATTTCTGTCATATCAGGCCTCTCTGATCTCAAATCAATGGTAGAGGAAGCAGAGAAGAAAAAGTTTCCAGAAAATGATTTGTTGAAACAGCTGAGGGAAGCTATTGTAGAGGCAGAAAAGTGTGCCTCTGTTGCCCAGCAACTACTTAATAATAAACGACAAACCAGGTGCGTAAAATTGCGTATTTTACTTGCATATTGAGGGGCGAGTAGTCCTGAGTGGGAATTGTTTTCACTTCCAGCTCATTTTCTTGTTTTCGTGTTAATGTGAGCAAAGTCTATTTGGAGGAAGCACCCTATTTAATTCTGTTGCCTGCTGTCAGTAGTCTCTTCTTCTAGGGACATGCATACTCTAGGCCAAATGCACTATCCTTTTTATAGAGAAGTGGTGCCTTAATTATCAAAAGCATCTTTGTTTTGCTTTCCGTTTTGTTCACTGATTGTCTGAATTGCACGATCCGTTGGCTGTTAGTTTTTGCACTGCATTTGTATGTTAAGAATTGATATGAGAACACCCAAATGATTTCATAAGAAATTTGTGTTATCCCATCATGAATTGATTCAGCCTAAATTTGAGATAATGGAGCATTGCACCTTAAGAGAGTGATAATTGTTGATGGATGTTTATCTGTGGGTGTGTTGTGGTTTTAAGTATTTTCTAGCATTTAACAACGTCTGCAGATTACCAGATGCAGAAGCCTCAAAATAACGAAACTTCTGTCTGAAAGGTGACTTGCCATGATAAACAACACACCTTAATCAAGTCAGATTTTAACTGTTTTAAAGCTGTCTCTTAACACCCACACACATTTATTCACCCCAATAAAAACGTTAGGGATTTGTTTTTATTTGAATAAGAATAATTTACAGTTTTTCACTGTTCTTAAATATTCAATTTAGACTAACTCAAGCCCCAATGTTAAGTACTCTGTGTTCGACCTTATTCTGCCTGAACTCCCAGTCACCCATCTTTTGACCCGTGTCTGTTCCCAATGTCTTCTGCAAAACCTCAAATCTAAGATGATGCTTGCTTTTAGATTTCTTCATGGCAGCTGTCTCTAATTTCCTCCAGCCCTGGAACTCACCATCTACTTTCTCCGTGTTTTTAACATCTTGTAAATTCCATTCTTCATCCACTTTTGGCTCGCTGTAAGAGTTTGTCTTTGGCCATTTTTAATCCCTCCCTAAACTCCTTTATATTTCTAGTGGTCTTGAAAATCCTCCTCAAATCCACCTGATTATGTTTTAAATATTGGAATTTATTTTTATTGTTTTAATTCTCCAGCATTTCAAATGTTTCATTGAGTGAGGCTGTGGAGAATCAGGGTTTTTGCATTTTCTGCACAACTTAAAACATTTCAGTTCCATTTGTCCATTTTTCTTTTTTTTTTGTTTCTATGCTTCAAACTTATTGTGATGCTGATTACATCCTGGATCCCAACAGTTTTCACTTTGGGGTTCCATAAGAAATGACTGTTACTCAATCATTAACTTTTCAATGAACTTTTTCTTTAGATCTGGTCTAGCTCTCTTCACTTCTGAATACTTTGCTTTGTGCCCCAGGCTTCCAAACAGCAGTTAGTTCAGGCCGTTGGCAGGGTGGGAAATCAGGAAATGTTCTGAAAGAGTGGCGTGAAAGGCTTTCAAATGAATGCAGTAATTAGGAGCAAACATATTGTAACATTGTAGCTTGTTATAACATACCTAGTCATTTTTAATGCTGTATCTTTAGCATAAAAAATTACTTTGAAAAGATCAGTTCTTGTAAGTTACTGCTCTGATAAAATATTTTAATATAAAAAGATCATACTTTCCTGGGATAAAATTGCTATACGTTTATTGTTTCTTAGAATACATTTTTAATTGTTTAACTTTTGTGCTGGGAGTAATTGTTCTGGGAGATCGGATGTTATGATGGTTATGATGTTTCAGATATCGTTCTGGTGGTGGGAAATCCCAAAACCGACTGACTGCTGCAGAGCTTCAAGCATTTGTCAAACAACTGTATGCTCTACCCTGCATCATTGATCAGGCTCCCTTACTGAAGGTGTGTGTAACTTCTGGAGTTCTTGAATTATGTAGGAAAAAAATGCAAAGTTCATATTTTGTAGCTCCTTTGATAGTTTATATAACTTTTGGGTATTATATTACTACCTATGCAATTGTAATGGAAGTTCTGTTTTAAAAAAAACTTCTCATTTTATGCTGTGATTTTACTAACTGAAGTAGCACAAATGTTGTGTGTCTTTCTGCACAGGACCTTTTACATTCTGTAGAAGATTTTCAGCAGCGCTCTGAGAAGGCTGTTTCAGCTGAAAGACCCAATACTTCTGAACTACAGCAACTAATGGATCTCAGTTTTGGATTTGACATAGAATTACCACAGCTGCAGCATCTTCGAGAACGTTTAGAGCAAGCACGGTGGCTAGATGAAGTGCAGTTGGCTCATGCTGCGTCTGATTCATTCAGTTTGGATGAAATGAGACGGCTGATTGACTCTGGTGTAGGTTTGGTGCCTCATCAAGCTGTAGAGAAGGCCATGGCTCAGCTGCAGGAGCTCCTCACAGTCTCTGAACAGTTGGAAGAAAAAGCTCACAATTTGCTGAAGACCAGGTCAGTGGTTATTACTGCATCATACTTGGTACGTGCACGTTTATATATGCGAAGTCCAAGATTAAGCAGATGCCTGTATTGTGTAAAGAATCCACAATTTGTAGCAAATTTACTGCAACAAAGTTGGCTGAGTATTTTATCCTTTTGTGAACTGCGTAGCTTGCAAAATAGTATCATAGAATCCCTACAGTGTGGAAACAGGCCCTTCGGCCCAACAAGTCCACATCGACCCTTGGAGCATCCCACCCAGACCCATCCCCCTATAACCCACACACCCCTGAACACTATGGGCAATTTAGCATGGCCAATCCCATCTAGCCTGCACATCTTTGGACTGTGGGAGGAAACTGGAGCACCCGGAGGAAACCCACGCAGACATGGGGAGAATGAGTGTCTGTGTGTACGAGAGCATCTGTGTCTGTGCGAGAGAGTATGTATGGGAAAGAGTTTGTGTGTAAGAGCGTCAGACAGTCACCCGAGGCTGGAATCGAACCCGAGTCCCTGGCGCTGTGAGGCTATAGTGCTAACCACTGAGCCACCGTGCCGCCCTCAATTTACTTTACTTTTCAAATGTTTTCTCTTGTATTTTAAACTAATTTCTAGAATACATTTGTCTAAGTCTTCAATACAAAGAATTATCCAGTTGCTAACTGTCCAGTGACAGATTTGCTTCAACAAGTTTGAAAGCCTATAAATAAATCAGTAATTTGATATAACGCCAATCTTTTTGTGATTGCTGGCTGCATAAGGTGATTAGTTACCTAGGACAATTAACCCAGTTTCAACATATTTACAACTGCCATTTGCTGATTAATTTCTCAGGGCAATGCCTTGACCAATCGGAGTCAACAAGCCTGGTTTAAAATTTAAACAAGGTATGGCTGTTAACTGAAAACAAGAAAATCTGGAAATCACAGTGGGTCAGGCAGCATCTGTGGAGAGAAATCAAAGTAACGTTTCGATTCCAGATGACTCTTCTTCACCTGAAGAGTCATTGAGATTTGAAATATTAGCTTGCTGTCCATGGATGTTGCCAGACTCTAATTTCCAGCATATTTTGTTTTCAGTATAGATTTAAGCATGTGCAGTAATTTGCTCCTACATGGCTGTTAACTGGTTTATTTAGGTTCAGTAAAGCAGAAGTATTTATGTGTACCAAGTTCTGTGTAATTGTCTGACAATGTAAAGCATATCATACTGTTGTGCCACAATTTAATAGTATTCAAGCCCTGCTATTCCTGGAGTCATCACAAAAGTTAAAAATTGTATACAAAGTACGCCAAATTCCGCAATGCACCTATCTTTTATACCCAGATTTCTGTACTTAAATAAATAGATTTTGGTGAGAGTAAACAATTATGAACCACTGATCTGTGGCATGGGGGCAAAACGGTGACTCAATGGTTGGCACCAGGGACCCAGGTTCGATTCCACCCTTAGGCAACTGTCTGTGTGGAGTTTTCACATTCTCCCCACGTCTGTGTGGGTTTCCTCCGGATGCACAGGTTTCCCCCGACAGTTCAGAGATGTGCAGGTTAGGTGCATTGGCCGTGCTAAATTGCCCGTGGTGCCTAGGGATTTGTAGCTTGGGTGGATTAGACGTGGGAAATGCAGTGTTATAGGGACGCGAAAAAGAGTTTGGATCTGGGACTGAATGGCCTGCTTCCAAACTGGAGGGATTCTGTGATTATTCTATGATCTGTAACTCTCCTAGTTAAAACTCTAACCCCATATAAAATTGCTGTACACGTGCATACAAACAAGCTCCAAAAAAAAATCTCATGGGTAGAGGGAAAGGCTAGGAAGATAGTTCAATGGTCCCTGTCCCCAGTGTTCACTGAGCTGCTTGTCAGGACTTGGTGTTCCTTTCTCCTCCTCCAGGTATTTGCAGTTGCTTGCAGGAGGCACAAAACAACTGGTTCACATTTATGAAGTCTGAGTTCTTGGTTAAGCGCCACCTATTACAGCAACTGATGAGGGAAAATGCACTGAGATAACAAGGTGTAGAGCTGGTTGAACACAGCAGGCCAAGCAGCATCGGAGGAGCTGGAAGGCTGACGCTTCGGGCCTACACCCTTCTTCAGAAAATTTTTAGGGAGAATACACTGGCTTCCTTTTATGTACAGAAAAGACAGCTGCTTCCTTTCAAGAAATCTGATGGCTTCTGACACCAATAAACTGTTCAGCTACCTGAGGATCAATGACATAATTGTTGTCCAACAACCAATTGCCCAGATAATCAGCTTTTCTTTTGCAGACTGAATATCAATCTGTGCACAGTCCTTGACTGCAGTTTAACTGTAACTGAACCCCCACCCCACTTTTAAGGTGATGTATTGCCTCCTTGGTGCCAGGGTTAGGGATGTCATTGGGTAACTGTAAGACATCCTTTTTTTTGGGGGGGTGGGTTTGGGGTTGGGGGGCGGTTAACCAGAAAATGTGGTCCGCATTCTTACCAGTCACACAGGTAAGAAGAAGGATGAAGACCTGTAGGCAAATTTCATTGAGTTAGGAGGAAAACTTAGAAAGGAGAACCAATAACTCAGGATTACTCCTGGTGTCATGTGTTAGTGAGCATAAGAACAGGAAGATTGATCAATTGAACACATGGTTGGAGAATTGGTGGAGGAGTGAGGGCAAGAGATTTGAGGAACTGGGACAGTTCTGGGGCAGTTGGGACCTCTGCAAGTATGGAGTTACGTATTAATGGGACTGGAACTAATATTCTCTCTGGGAGATTTGGTACTGCTGTTGGTCAGTTTGATGAGAACCGAAGGGGTAACCCAAATTGGAACAAGTGTTGCTGATAACAGGAAATTGAATGACTGCTAGGGAGACCACAAGACTGGAGAGCAAAATTTGATCATAGATTGCATTCTGAAAGTAGAATTGTGTCAAAAAGGCAAAGTTTAAGGGCTCTCTACCTGAATGAAACAGCACATGTAACAAGCTGTATAATTTAAAGGCATAAATAAGAGTATATGATATATGGGTATGATTTAATTGCCATTACAGAAACATGGCTGCATGGTGACCAGGTGCTGAATGGCCTACTCTTGCTTCTCTTTCTTTGTTCTTATATTCACTCACTGCCTGTAAAAGCTGCTGCTTTTGTCTCCTTACTGTTTTTGCTAGATATCTTAAATCTGTGCCCTTTCATTCTTAGTGCTTTTATTAATGAGAACAGTTTCCTATCTACTTTATCCAGACCCCTCATGATTTTGAATACCTCTGTCACATGTCCTCTCACCTTTCTTCCAAGGAGAACAGTCTCAGGTTCTTCAATCTTTCAAGCTACTTGAAGTTCTTTATTCTTGGGATCAGTTTTTAAAATCTGTTCTCTTCTGCCCTATCCCTGCGCATCTTTCCTAAAGTTTGGCACTCAAAATTAGAAGCAATACAACTGTTGAGAGTGGATCTGTGTTTTATACAAGTTTTGCATGACTTGCTACTAATAAATTCTATTAATTGCAGCTTTATAACTGCTCTTTCAACTTGTCTTGCAACATAAATGACTTATCCAGAGTTTAGGCTAATGTCCTTGGGAGAGTGGTGTCAGAGGTTCGAATCCCACCATTGTAGTTGGTGAAATTTGAATCGATAACATAACCATGTAGTCACTATTGATGTTAAAAATCCATCTGTTTCACTCCTCTCCTTTCAAGGAAGGGCATCTGTCAGTCTTACCTGGTTTGTCCTCCAAATCCGCAGGAATGTGATTGACTTTTAACTGCCCGCTGAATAATTAGGGGTGTGTAATAATAACTCCTGCAGCAAAGCCCATATATCATGACTCAGACTTTTTAAAAAGTAATCAGTCTTTACCACCAAGATGTGCACAGCATTTTGTTCTTTGGTTAAGACAGAAGTAAAGTATCCATTCAATATGTTAACCATGTCTCTTGCCCTATGTGCTAAAATCCCTATCTTGGCTATCTTCCTTTTCCCACTCTTTTACTAATACTGTTTATATACCTCATTTCATACTCTTTGTTACTGTTTTGTTGTTTTTCCCACTTCCTCTCTGAAACTTCTGTATTCATCCAGGTTCTTTGTTATTTTATCCATCTGATGTTTGTCATAAGAATATTTTTCTTCTTAATTGCCATCTCTTTGATTATGCTTGGGGACTTTAGATTTGTTTTCCCTGTCTTACCACTTATAATCACTGTATAATAATTCCACATAACAATCTGTGCGAGGTAACTCCACTATTCGCTACTTCCCATGCATTCATAAACAGGCAGCTACTATAATGTAATTTGCATTTTTCTTGTACTCTGAACCCATCTTATAAATTACTATTTCTTCTTAGTCTGCTGCTGCCTAATGAGGAACTCTTCCCTTCTCTCATACTGCCTAATATTCTATAATTGTGCAGCATATTCCACCTTTACTGCTGTTACTGGTATCTTAACATTATATGAATTTAGTTGAGTATTCCTCAAATCACCCATTGAGCCCCTTCCTTCAGACATACAAGAATCAGTATGTGCCTTTTAGGCATGAAGCAGGAGGGGAGGGCTTTGGGTTCCTTGGGAATTGAGGCCAGCTCTGAGGCAGTAAATACCTATTCAAAAGGTAAGAGCTACATCTCTCAAACAGGTGACACTCATTTCCTCCCTAACTCATGAAGACCTGACTATAGGGCCTTGATGCCTGCTTTTTTGTTTCATTGGTACCAATGTGTAAATTAACTTTTGGCATACACTTCCCCCTGCAGAATATCCTGTTCTCTGTCTGTACTTTTTCCTTATCTAGGTGGGGCAACATGCTGCACACTGATTACAGATATACCTGTTTGTCCACCTGAATCTGGAATCTGCTACAACAACTACGATTGTCCACTTTGCTGTAATCACCTAAGCTATCAGCTTGGCCGTTGGTGCCTGTGTACTTGACTGTAACTTTTCATGGTGTCATTACTTTCAGCAGTCTCCAGTTATTGACTCTGTTGGTGAATTGTCCATGTCCTGAAGACTCCTTTACTTACCGCCTCTATAGCCTGGAAATCACAGGCTTAGGCGGAAGCAGTTGGAGAGACACGTCTTAAGTGTGGTCATCTGAGACATATGAAACATCCAAAAGTTTCCACGTGATGCAGGAATTGCAAGCAACAGGTCACAGATACCATCAGTGACACCAAAGGATTCCCTCTTAACATCTTGCTAGTGTCCTATTTGAATTATTAATTTTAATTAATATCTTTAGACTGCTGAGTTTTAACCTTATTAATTTACTTGCTACATTATAAACATGATATAAAATCTTAATTTCCTAACTCCTCCTTTGAAAAGGTCAAAAATCTAAACTCCAGGTTTTCGTGCAACAGACAATTAACCTGGTGTCGTGTGATTTTTGACTTTGTCCACCCCAGTTCAACGCTGGCACCTCCACATCATGGCTACTTTGAAAAGAACCTCCAAGTCTTGACAGAAAAGAGAAAAATACCTGCCAACCAAACACTTAATCAGTTTCCTGTTATGTCTTTCTTTGGAGGTCTTTTTACTGGTCTTGCAGGGATCTTTTATTAGAAGTGTTATGAGGAATCCCAGAATTTTGACTTGGCGCTGAAACTGTAACAAGGACCTATGCCCATGTCAGCAAACAGGATGGGATTTCCATGATATTACTTGTTCTTAAGTATAAAGATCGCTGGGTAAGCACTACTGTGAAAGGAAACTTAGTGAGTTGCTGCAGTGCATCCTGTACTGAGTACACATTACAGCTAATGTGCCATTTAAAGAAAGTGTAAAGACCACATTTCTTTATTTTTCTGTATTTTTGATTGTGGACTGAAATAGAAAAATAACTTAAAAACCCAAGGATTGCTGAATGATTACAGCAGTTTTTCAATTCAGGTAGCCTGAACTCATTGTAAGCACTGTTTACACAGCTCCTGATTCAAGCAGTAGTTGAAGTGTAATTTGCAGATGAGCTGGAGCCAAAGAATGTGTGCAAATGGATATTCAACCAGCAACAAGCAGAAAGTTGGTCTATGGACTAGTGACCATTTATTGATGACTAAGGCCTTTTGCCTGTCAACAATTAATGTGACTGATTCTTGGGTTAGGAACAAGATGGGGAGAAGCCTTCAGACCACCTCCAGCTCGGGATCTGTCCCTGTTTTCTGCCGTTAAAAACTACGTCAAGTCTGAAGAAGACGTTAATTTTTCCTTCAGTTGCTGTAAACTGACTTTTTTTAATTAATAAAAAGTCAATTAATATTTTAAATATAAACCAAATACCCGGTTTTCCCTGCAAACCGGTGGAACCAAGACTGAGCTACAGCTTTTTGATCATCAAAAAGACCATCTCTGCAGATCTCTGTAAGCAGAGACCACTGAAATGCTTTCCTAGTTTTTTTTCCTTCACCCATAACACCATGCCTTTTCCCCAATGTGCCTCTTTGTAAGAGGGAGTTTATAACAAGTCAGAGTTTTATTTAGTGGATTTAAATGCTGACGGTTCACAATTGATTTAGCTTTAATCAATTCACTTGTAATAAACAGTAATTTTTGCCAAGCATAGAAACCTGGTGATGCTTACTGTTGGCTTGGGTCTAATAATGGAATATATGTATCTTTTAATAGTCTTTAACATTTGTGATGACTGAGAATTGTGGTGCTTGAACTTCTGCATTCTAGCCCAATGCGCTGTAACAAAAGGGAAATGTAGAGGAGGTTTTTTAAAATGCAGACACCATATTTGATTTGATGTGTCATGGCATCAGGTCAAATATAGGCAAGGAAACCTGCTGATTACCTCGTGTTGCACTCCCTCAGCTGATGGCTCAGTGCTCCCTCAAGTTGAACATCACCTGGAAGAAGCGCTGAGGGTGGCAAGTGTGCAGAATGTACTCTGGATGTGGACTTCAATGTCCATCACCAAGAGTGGCTTCGTGACCGAGCTAGTGTCCTGAAGGACATAGTTGCTGGACTGGGTCTTTGGTAGTTGGTGAGGAAGCCAACAAGAGTGCAAAATATACTTGATGTAATCGTCACCAATCTCTATGCTGCAGATGAATTTGATAAATGGGATAGATTTCAAGCAGATCTAACAACTCAATATTGGACATGCATAGGAACTATGGGAATTGTATTCAGCTACAATCTGCAAACCTCCTGGCATCACTGACCATCAACCCTACCATTATCTTCAAACCAGGATCTCAAACCCCGGTCTACAGAAGAGTCTAGGAGGGTATGCTTGGAGCAGCAACATCTTGAAAAGAAAAAGTCGTCATCCTGTTGAAGCTATAATGCAAGAATACTTGCAACTTCAGTGTCAAACAACAGAAGCAGCAAGTGATAAACAGGGCTAAGTAATTCCTTAACCAACAAATTGGATATCAGCTCTGTGGTCCTGCTGTGTTGGGTCATGAATGGCAGTGATTAGTTAAGCGACTCCATTGGAGGAAGAGGTACCGCAAATACTTCCATCTTAAATGATGGGCAAGCTCAGGATATCATTTTAAAATATATTACAGTGCCAAGAAGATCATTCATCATCTATTTCCTTTGGCAATCACCAGCATATGGGGCAGCACAGTAGTTAGCACAGTTGCCTCACAGCAGCAGAGACTCCGGTTCAATTCTGGCATTGGGCGATTGTTTGTGTAGAGTTTTCATCTCTCTGTGGCTACATGGGTTTCCATGGGTGCTTCGGTTTCCTCGCACATGTTAAAGATGCGTGCAGGTTAGGTGGATTGGCCATGCTAAATTGCCCCATAGTGTCCAGAAATGTGCAGGCTGGATGGGAGTGGCTATTGTAAATATGGGGATATGGGGGTGGTGTGGGACATCCGGGTGGGATGCTCTTCAGAGGGCCACTGTAGCCTCGATGGGCCGCATAGAATCCCCAAAGTACAGATAGAGGCTGTGTTTCTATGATCATGGACGCCAGTCTTCAGTCATTTTAATTTGCTGCATGTGATATCGAGAAATGGTTGAAGGCATTGGATACTGCAAAGGCAATAAGCTCTGACTGGTAAAAAGATTGAAAATGTGTGCTCTAGTATTCATTGGAATAGGTTGGCTAGGGGCACAATGTAGCTGCGATATTAGTAACTACCTGCTGATACGGAGAATTGCCCGGATAACAAAAAAAGGACAAATCCCATCAGCCCATTCTCAATCATGAACAACAACAGTGCTATCCAGGAGCGCTTGCTTAGCAACAATTTGCTCACTTGGCAGAATGCCATGGCCTCTGAGCTCCTCACTTCATTACAGCCTTGATTCAATTATGGATAGAAGAGCTTACTCCAAAGATGAGACGTCAAGGCAGCATTTGACTAAGAATGGCACCAAAGAACCCAAGGAAAACTCGAGTCACTGAAATCAAAGAAAATTCACTGGTTCACGATATACGTCACACAAAAGCTGATGGTAGTGGTTGGCTGAAGAGAAATCATTTCAGCTGCAGGAGTTCCTCAGGATCATATTTTAGGCCCAGCTGTCTTAAACTGCTTCGTTAATGATATTCCCCCCATTATAATTCAAAACTCGGAAATTTTGCTGATGGCTGCACGATGTTTGACACCGTTTATGCTGCCTGAAATACTTAAGCACTCTGTGTCCAAATGCTTACTCCAGGCTTGGGCCTAGTGGCAAGTTACGTTCGTGCCACATGAGTGCCAGGTACTGACTAGCCCCATTGAGAAAGAAACTAAGCCATCATCACCCCTGCATGTTCAAAAACCGAAAACTGCAGATGCTATAAATCAGGAACAAAAGCAGAAGTTGCTGGAAAAACTCAGCAGGTTTGCCAGCCTCTGTGAAGAAAAATATCAGAGTTCTAAGGAAGGGACACCAGACCTGAAATGTTAACTGATTTTTTTTTTTTTCCCTCGTAGATGCTTTACCAGCAACTTCTGTTTTTGTTACGCCTTGATGTTTATATGTATAACCATTACTGAATCCCCCATTATCAATATCCTGGGGATTGCCATTGACCAGAAACTGAGCTGGACAAACTCTCTTGTATCCAGCGTTTATATGGTAAATTGGAGACTAGAAATTCTGTAGCAAGTAACTCGGCTCCCGAATTGCCAAAGTCTGTCTGACACAGGCAAGGCACAAGTCAGGGGTGTGATGGAATAAGACCATAAGACACATGCACAAAAGTAGGCCAAATGGCCCATCAATCATAATTTTTTCACTCTCAATTCCACTATGGTGCTTTATACCCTAACTGATGAAAGATTTGAAAAAAACCAAGGAAGACATGAATTGAATTATATATTGCCAAAAATGACTTTGACTTTGCTGGTCGTTTGAAATGGCTGCCACTGTTCATGAGATTTAGCAGCTTCCATAACTACTTAGCTATTTTTAATAGAAGATTTTAGTGTGACATAGCCAGTTGCATCCCCGATATGCAATCGCATTCTTGTTTGCATACTAAAAATATAGAGCCACAGAGAGGTCAGGCTCCTGAACTTGAAACCAGACCCAATGACAAAAGACACTGGTGTTGCTATTAAAACGGAAGAGGTGTTGTGCATCTTTAAAAGTATTAAGGTACTTAAGTCCCTGGGTCCTGGTGGAATCTGTCGCAGAATATTGAGGGTGGTAAGAGAACAAATTGCTGGAGCATTGATAGACATTGTATCCTCTTTGGCCATGGGTGAGGTCCCAGAACACTGGAGAATAGCTGAAGTTGTCTCATTGTTTAAAAAGAGTAACAGGGATAATCTGTGAAATTAAAGGCCTGTGAGCCTCACCTCAGTGGTAGGGAAATTATTGGAAAAGATTCTCGGGACAAGATCTATAAGCATTTAGAAGCAAATGGACTGATGATTGATAAGCATAATTTTGTGCAGGGGAGGTCATGCCTCACTAACTTAATTGCATTTTTTGAGGAGGTGACGAAGATGATTGAGGGAAAAGTGGTTGATGTTGTCAGCATGGACTTCAGTAAAGCCTTTGTCAAGGCTGTTCATGGCAGCATGGCGCAAAAGGTGAAGTCATTTGGTATCGGGGTGAGCTGGCAAGGTTGATATAGAACTGGCTCAGTCATTGGAGACAGAGTGGAGCAGTGGAAGGGTGCTTATTGGAATAGAGGACTGTGATTAGTGATGTTCCACAGGGATCAGGGCTGGTACCTCTGCTGTTAGTGATCTGTGTAAATGATTTGGAGGAAAATGTGGCTAGTCTAATTAGTAAGTTTGCTGACGACACAAGTATTGGAGTTGCGGATAGTGAGGAGGATAGTAAGAGGATATAGTGGGATATAGATCAGTTGGGAGGCATGGACAGACAAATGGCAAATGGAGTTTAATCTGGACAAATATGAGGTGATGCATTTTGGAAGGTCGAGTACAGGTGGAAATTGCACAGTGAATGGCAGAATCTTTAGGAATATTGATATGCAGACAGATCTGGGCATGCAGGTCCACAGATCACTGAAGATGGCAGCACAGGTTGATTAAAGTAGTAAAAAAACGTCTGTGGCATGCTTGCTTTCATTGGAGCGTTGAGTATAAGGATAGACAAGTTATGCTGCAGCTTTACAGAACTTCAGTTAGGCCACATTTGGAATATTGCATGCAGTTCTGGTTGCCATACTATCAGAAGGGTGTGGATGCTTTGGAGAGGGTACAGAAAAGGTTGGCCGATATGGGGGATTTTAGCTATGAAGAAAGTTTTTGGATAGACTGGGTTTGTTTTCACTGGATTGCAAGAAGTTGAGGGACGCCCTGATAAAAATTTATAAGATTGTGAATGGCATGGATAGAGTGGAAAGTATGAGGCTTTTTCACCAGGTGGAGGGTTTGATTACTTGGGGTCGCAGGTTCAAGGTGTGGGGGTTAGGGGAAGAGCAGTTTAAAAGAGATGTGCGAGGCATGTTTTTCACACAAAGGGTGGTGGGTGCCTGGAACGTGCTACAGAGGAGACGATGGAAACAGATGCAATAGCAGCATTCAAGAATCACCTGGACGAATACATGAATAGGAAGGGAATAAGGATAAGGATTCTGTAAGAAGACATTTTTAGTATGGAAGAGTAAAACGTTTTGGCACAGGTTTGGATGGCTGAAGGTCTGTTCCTGTGCTTGTTCTTTTGATACATCTTGGATCTTTTTGTACCTATGGTAAAGTTGGTCCGCTTCTGGAAACTGCTGTTGTGCGCAGACCTTGGAGGTCTACACAGCAGTAAAGAGTACTGCTGGGAACCTTGGTCCACAGAAGTGGTAAAAGCAACTACCCATCCTCTTAAGGTGTGCGATGGATCTGACTGGAGGTGTGGAAAACTCCTTTGTTAAATTGTCCAGCTTGTTATTGGTACCCATTGTATGTTCACGGCCACTATAAAGTGATTGAAATTCTAACATTTCAGAGAGTTTTAATCTCACATTCTGAATATTTGAATCAGACAGGAAAGCATTTGACCTCAGGCTAACAGCTGCATCAGCCTGAAAGTTAGAGAGTCAAAACCTGGGCCTCCAAGATCTTGAATTCACCTGAGAAACTGATCATGTCTACTAACATTGGTAGCAACTGCCATCTCGTCTTGCTGATTTACCACCAGTTTTGAAGGAATTGCACAACTCCTGACTTTAGCCATTTGGGTTCTGATATTCCTGTGATCTAACATCGTTAGTGTGTGCTTTTAATATCCATTTAATATCAACTTTACCACTAGGTGAAGTCCTGGGTATGCATGTGCAGCATTAGAACACTAGGGCTATGCCACAAAATGTGATGATAAAGCAGCTGCTTGCAATAAAGATGGTGAAGCCCATGTGTTCACCATGGAAGTTCTGGAGCGTCTCCTGCAGTATTAAATAATTTGATAATGAAGATTTTAATCCTCCAGTTTATGAGATTGGAGCCCACCAGCCACCCCATTGAAGTTAGTCTTATATTATTCAAATGCAAATGCGATTATTTAAAATACATTTTGGAATCTAATTGCTAGGCTTATTTGGGTAAAACGTAAAGTCATCATAGTCCTACTGGACAATAGAGCTGCCCTTTCATTCATAGATAATAGGTACTGCAGATGCTGGAGAATCTGAGATAACAAGGTGTGGAGCTGGATGAACACAGCAGGCCAAGCAGCATCATTGGAGCAGGAGCTTTCCTACTCCTATGATGCTGCTTGGCCTGCTGTGTTCATCCAGCTCCACACCTTGTTATCTCAGCCCTTTCATTCATGTTGGTTTAAGCTGAGGATCACAGTACATCGAGAGGGGAGTGGTTGAGAAGGAGAGTCCTTTTATGGTAACCTCAGACAATGTGAGAATTGAACTTCCTATACTGCTGGTGTCACTCTGCATTGCAAACCAGCAATCCAGCCAACATTGCTGCTCAGTCAGGACTCAGTGTTATATGTTTAAACTGGTAAACCAGGCCACTCTTGCACTTCTAAACTCCTAGGTCTACTGTACCCTGCTCTTTGGCTGGCTGCAATTTCAAGCTGTTCTTAGAAACTATCCTAAAAACAAATGGGCTCTCCATGTGTGCTACCTTTTCCCCATTTGTTTTCTCAAATGTTTTATGTTGATTTTAAGATCGCCCATGATTATTGCCTTGGCTTTCTGACAAACTCTCATTATTTATTCCTTTATTTTCCACCCTAGTAGTTCGTTACTGTTACGGTGCCTGTACACAACTCCCGAAAGTGACCTCTTTCCACCTTTTGTTCCTCATTTCTATCCCAGCTGTTTCCACATTTTGGTTTTCTGAACTAAGGTAATATCTATGTTTTGTGCTAATAATATCCTTTTCTAACGTGCCCCCCACTTCACCATTTCCTCGTTTCCTGTTCTCCCTAAGTGTCCTGTATCACTCCATGTATATGTGCTGTCACATCTCCATAATGGCTACCAGATTATCCTTGCTCCTCTATTTGTGCTCTCTGTTCATCTGTTTTTTTTTAAAAATCTCTTTAGTTTTATTCCTTTGTTCTTATAACCTGTAGCCTTATTTGTTGACTTATTCTTAGGTTTGAAATCTGTCTATCTCTTCTGTCATTGTATCATTTCCTGATTATTGACTGTGTTCTCTTTGACCTTGATTCCTCTTTAATTTACCATCATCTTCCCAAATTTGATCCATTGCCACTACTATTCAGTGTAAAGTCCTCTCCACTTATTTAGTTATGCAGCTTACCTAGCATGGTTCAGGTAGAGACTATTTCAACAGTACAGAACCCATTTTCCTCAGTACTGGTGTCAGAGCCCCATGAACTGGAACCCAATTCTCCAAACCACTCTTTGAATCATGCATTTATTTCTCTAATCTGATTTGCCACTAATTCACATGTGGCTCAGATAATGATCCGAAGATTATGATCTTTTGAGGGTCTGCTTAATTTGGGGCCTAGCTCTTCATTACTGACTGAGCAGAACCAACTCCTCCTTTGTCTTGACTATGTTGTTTGTATCTATATGGACCATGATGACTGAATCCTTCTCCTTTCTGTCTAGTCTGGAATGGATGCCCTGAATACTTCTACTAGGCAGGCAACACAGCTGCCTGGAATCATGCACTTTGCTGCAGAGAATAGTGACGGTCCCTGTAACTGTACAATTCCATCCTACTCCTCATTCGTTTTAGCTACCTGCACTTGAATGGTTTCCTGTACCATGTTTTCACAGTCAACTGAGTTCTGTACCTGTAGCCCCCATTCACATCCAAACCACCTGAAAGAATGTTAAGTTTGTTGGATGATTGTGAAGGTTGAGAGTTCTACCCACTATATGCCCTTGCCTTTCTCACTTGCGTTTACACACTCCTGTCCCTGAACACTGTCCGTATTAGAAGATGGATCCTTATACAGAGAATCCAGGTGACCTTCCCCCTGCAAGATGTATCAGTGTCTTCGGTCGAACCTGCTCAACTTCAAACGCTTGCTGCTGACGTTTGCCCTGGGTCGCAGTAGTATCCAGGAAATGCCCAGCCTTGATACATCATCTCTCCTGCTATCCTTAATTTGCTCTAATTCGCTACTTAATTTATTCAATGATAGATTTATTAACCTTGTTACCAGTTGCTATTTTAAGACTGTAAGATGTAGTAGCAGAAATAAGGCATTTGGCATAGTGAGTCTACTCTACCATTTAATGAGAGAATGGCTGATCTGATAATCCTCAACTCCATTTTGCTTTTTCCCCATGCCCCACAATTCCCTTATTGATAAAAATCTGTCCGTCTAAGCCTTGGACATGGGTAACAACCCACTGCGTACAGCCCTCTGTGGTAAAGAATTCCTTTGGGAAGAAATTTCCCTCAACTCTATCTTAAATTGATGACCCCTTGCTCTAAGATTATGCCGTTGATCCTAGATTTGCCCACAAAGGGAAACAAGTTCTCAGCAACTCAGCTACTCTTGTATGATTCGATAAGGTTTCTCTTCGTTCTACTAAATTCCAGTGTTTGTACAGGCCCAGCCTACTCCAATGCAAAATACTGCTGAAAATCTGAAATGAACATAAACTGCTGGAGAAACTTAGCAAAAATGACAGCGTTTGTGGAAAGAAAAACAACTGATGTTGCGTCCGATGTAATTCCGCTTCAGAGCAGGGTTTTGCTGTGTTCCTGCAACATTTTCTATGTTCATCTCAACCGACTTAACCTCTCCTCTTTATGATCTCACCTACCTGGAATCAACCAAGTGAACCTTCTCTGGACAGCCTCCAGCTGTAATTGTTTATCTGTCATGTTCATTCTTTTAACTATGTCTTACTTCTAACTTATACTGTGAATCACTGTAAGGTAATGCAACTTCTATTTTTATTTTTGTTTTGTGTCTAAGATTAGTACCTAGTACTTCATGTCCAAGATGGCAGCATTAGAGGTGGCATTGTCAACTTTTCACTCTACTTCTGTACACGTGACAATAAAGGATATTCTAATTCTACTCCTGGTGCCATGTGTTGGCGAGTACAGAAATGCCTGGCTCGAGTTGGTGCAGGATGGAGGGTTTTAGATTCGTGGATCACTGGAACTGTTTTTGGGGAAGATGCGACCTATATAAATTGGATGGTCTATACCTGAACCAGAATGGAACCAACATTCTTGTGGGTGGGTTTGCGCATGCTGTTGGGAGGCATTTAAACTAGTTTTACAGAGGAGCGGGCACACCCTAGGTACAATAGGGACACTGCACACTATAGTAAAGGAGCCACTGCAGAAGGAGTTCAGCTATCTTGAGTTTGAGGGAGTAAGGGAGTCCAGATGGCTTCTTCTTTTAATGCTAGTAGTAAGACAGGTGAGTTAAGGGTGTGGATTGACAGGTGGAATTGTGATATTATTGCCATCACAGGGATGTGATTAAGGGAGGGGCAGGCATGGTAACTCAACATTCTGGGGTATAGGTTCTTCAGGCGAGACAGGGTGTAAAAGAGGAGGTGGTTTTGCATTATTAATTGCGGAGTTAGTTGCTGCAGTAAGGAGAGATGATATTTTGTAAGTGTCTTCAAATGAGGCTTTGTGGGTAGAGCTGATGAATAAAAAAGGAGCAGTCACATTGCTGGAAGTGTATTATCAATTCCCATACAGTAGGCAGGCATTAGAGATGGCGATATGTGTATAATCCAGTATGTGCATAAAAATAATACAGTAAATAGGAAGGGGATTTCAACTTCCCCAACATTAATTAGGATAATCATAATTTAAAAGGTATAGAGAGGCAGATGTTCTTAATGTATTCAGAAGAGCTTTTTATGTTGACACCTAGATAGTAGGTTTGTGGATGACAAAAAAATTGACTGGGAATTTAATAGTGAAGATGATTTCTTGGATTGCAGGAAGATATGAGTCCATCAGGTGGGTAGATCAGTAGCAGAATTTAACCCTGATAAATGAGAGTTGATGAACATTGGAAGATGTAGTAAAAACAAAAGAGTGCTCAACAAATGGCAGGACACTAGGAAGCTTAGAGGAACACAGAGATCTTGGGGCACTCGTTCACAGCTCCCTGAAGGTGGCAAGATGGGATAAAAGGATGTTTAAGACATATAGGACACTTGCCTTTATCAGTTAAGGCATGGATTATAAGAGGTTATGTTGGAACTGCATAAAACTTTGGTTGGACCACAGCTGGAGTACTGTGTGCACTCTTGGTCGCTTACTGTAAGAAGAATGTGATTGTGCACTGGAGGGGTGTACAAGGATTTACAAGGATGTTGCTCAAGATGGCATACTTTTAGCTATAAAGAGAGCTGGATAAGCTTGGGTTGTTTTCTTTAGAGCAGAGAAGGTTGAGGTGGACCTGATTCAGGTGTATACGATTGAGAGGCATGGACAGATAGATATAAAGCAGTTTAAGAGTCGGTAATTTTAAGAAGGGCAGGAGATTTAGGTTGAGGAAACAAATGCCACCTAGGGGCTGGTGGGATCCAGAATACACTGTCTGGAAGGTTAGTAGAGGCAGGAAACCTCAACCTTTTAAGAAGTACCTGAATGAACACTTGAAATGTCGTAATGTTTGAGGCTATGAGCCGAGTTGTGTGGGATTAATTTAAATAGGTGATTTTTTTTTTCGGTACAGACTCGATAGGCCGAAGGGTCACTTGTGTACTGTGTGACGCTTTTTTTTTTTGGTTAAATATGCCCAGCTGCTCTTCCTGTTGTGACCTTCTAAAAACCCTGCTTAAGGGTTGTCAGATCTTTCAGGGAGTGCGGGCTTATATTGTCACCTTTAATATAGAGACAAGAAGGAGCAGTAGGCCCTTTGAATTGATTTCTCCTCAATCCCTCCGTCCCTGGTATAGTCTAGTGAACCTCAGCTGCACTCCCTCTAATGCAAGTATCCTGAATCCTTTCTGTAGGGAATTCAAAACTGCAACTGCACATAATACTGCAGGTCTGGACTCACTAAGGCCCTGTATAACTGCAGTTACACATCCCTACTTCTGAACTCAAATCCTTTTACAAATGAAAGCCAGCAGAGTATTTGCCTTCTAATTGCTTGTTATACATTTTCGTGTTTAAAAAAAAGGGTACAAGTTCATACTGAGCCACAAAGCAATGTATCTGCCATGTGATTGCCCACACACTCAACTTGTCAAAATACCTTCAGCCTGCTTGCATCCTACTCACAACTCTCAATCCTGCCCAATTTTGTGTCATCAGTAAACTTAGCATTATCATGTCTGGTTCTCTCATCCAGCTCATTAGCCAGGGCATCGAATATACGAGCAAGGAAGTCTTGTTGCAACTTTGTAGAGCGTTGGTCGAGCCAGAAATGGAATACTGTGTGCGTTATGGTTGCCATACTCGTCGGAAGGATGTGATTGCACTGGAGAGGATGCAGAGGAGGTTCAGCAGGATGTCACTTGGAACAGAAAGTCCCAGTTATGATGTGAGATTGGATAGGTTGGGTTTGTTTTCCCTGGAGCTGAGAAGACTGAGGGGGTATTAATTGAGGTAGATAAAATTATGAGAGGTGTAGACAGTGTAGATCATGAGCATCCTTCCCCCATGTTAAACGTGTTGTAAGAGGGCATAAATTTAAGTGAGGAGTAAGTGGTTTAAAAAGGATCTGAGGAAAAGTGTTTTCACCCAGAGGGTGATCGAAATATGGAACGTACTGCCCAAAAGGGTGGTGGAGGCAAGTACTCTTGCAACACTTAAGAAGCATCAGGATGACTATTTAAAATGTCAGGGCAGAGTAGGGCATGGGTCAAGTGCAGGTAAATGGAGTTAGTACAATTTGATGTGTGTTGGATGGTTTGAACATGGTGGGCTAAAGGGCCTGTTTTTATGCTGTATGACTCTACAGAGATGTAAAGTGGCCTTTTGCCGTTGACTATATCAATGGCTCTGGTTAACATTTTTGAGACTGTGAGGTGAGTGGTGATTTTCAAAGGGTATTAAGTTATGTTGCCAATTTCAGGTGCATTTCAATGATGGATGATTGGCTCAGTACAGTGTAAATACTGTTGCTATGAATTATGCATTGCGTGGTGGAGTGGATGAGAGGAACAGTGAAGGGGTGCATGGCTGCATGGAGGGGGCTTAGGGTTTGTGATGGATAAGGGCTGCATCTGGGCCAGTAGCCTTGTGAATGGAGATATTTGCAAGCATCCCATATGCTTTCTTCACTGCCCTGCACTGACACTTTCAGGGATCTATGGATGTGTATACCAAGGTCCCTTTGTTCCACAGTACTCCCAAGGGAGTACTGTGTAAATCTGTGTACAATGTACTGTGTACATTGTGTAAATCTCTCTTCTGGTAGACCACTAAAACACATCACCTCACACTTACCCGGATTAAATTGCATCTGCCATGATCTCACCCTTGGCTCCATCCGACCTATCTCTGGAAGTGCTGTACTGATCTCTAGTGTTTCTAGCCTTTCTGGCCCAAAATAGGGCAGGTGGATATTTTCAGGATTGGAATGAGATTTTGAATTTGAAAAATTCCCAGTTTCTGATACTTGTTGACAAAAAAAAATTAGCACCTTTAATTATCATTGTAATATTGTTTAACATAATATAATGTTTTTCAGAGGAGATTTGAATGAGTTTAGTTGTTAAAAGACAAATAGTTGAAAGATAACAATATTTCTACACTTTGATCAATTCAGCTGGAGTGTTTTGTTGGTAATTGCAATTATCCTGTTAGGGTTTTGGCTGAGGTCAGTAGGCACCGGTAGAGTTGGGTATATTTAAATGTTGAACCTTAAACCCATTTCCTACTTTAAAGTTTCGCTTGTTAGAAAAAGTGCTGAGAGAACCAGTTATCAATTTTCACGTAAAAGCATTCAGCCATGTGTACACCACTAATAGCTTGGACCAACTGAAGAGGTTAAAAGTTTGAATGAGACAGTGTGGCTTAGGTGTCTCCTTTTGAATGACTTCTGGAAAAACAACAAGGTCTCTTGACGGCAAACTAACTGTAGTGCATTGAGCAAGATGAATGTCCACACACAAAGTAAAACAAGACAATTTTTAAAAAATTGTCAGTTTGAATGGACTTAAAAACATTTCCTTGTTGAATTGTTCAGAAATGTTTATTCTTCCTGAACATTATACGTAATGTAACATATAACTGTACATATTGGAAACAGTTGTTAGATATTACATAAAAACACTCAATAGTCTGAATTAGATTGACTTTTTTTTAAAACCAGTATCTTTGATTTCTGCAGACCTCCACACTCTTTGACCAACCTATTGGCTGCCTTGGAAGAAGGGGGCGCTATTCCTGCGTATTTGCCTAATGTCCTTGTTCTGAAGGAAGCTGTACAGAAGGCCCGTAGCTGGCTTGAAGAAGTGGAGATTTTTCAGGTTACCTTACAATGAAAATAGGGTTTGATGTGTCATACTTTCATCAAAAAAGTATACATGTACATTTTTGCACCTGACCTAAAACTGGTTCAGTTGTTGAGTATAAATGAAGAAATGATAGGTAACAAACACTGCAGCAGTTGAGCACAAGAAAGGAGGTGTTTGCATTATAATAATGCAACGTACATAACTGTTCATTCATTGAACTGCTCTGTTTCCATTTCATAGAATCTCCACATTGGAGAAGCAGGCCATTCAGGCCATTGAGTCCACATCGACCCTCTGAACAGCAACACCCCACCCCCGCACTCCCACCCGCAAAAGCTTACCCTGTGCTTGTAGCCGTGCATTTTCCATGTCTAATCCATCTAGTCAGCATGTCCTTGGACACTGGGCAGTTTAGCATGGCCAATCCATGCAACCTGCACATCTTTGGACTGGGAGGAAACTGGAGCCCTTGGAGGAGACCCACACAGACACTGGGGGATGTCCAAACTCTCTCCACAGTTGCCCAAGGGTGTAATTGAACCTGGGTCCCTGGCACTGTGAGGCAGCAGTGCTAACCACAGCCGTAGTGCTGCCCAATGCAGTAGAATTTACTGCATCTGACTCCAGCATTGTTCTTACATTCTTATTATCTATTGCTGTCATAACTGACATTCAGTCCTAATGTCAACATGTTCAGCCCTCTACTTAGCATCATTTCAATCCTGTACTGAAAATTGAATCTGCCTTTTAATGCCTTCACAAACTTGCATTTTAAAAATCCATTTCCTACCTGTCTGCTTATTCCTGGTCTGAAAGTTTTGGTTTGCCTCAATGCAGTCCATACAAAACTTGAGACTGATATTCAAAGCAAAACAGGTGCTACGAAATCTGAAGTAAAAGCAGAACATGCTAGAAATTCTTTGCTGTCTAACAATATTTGTGGAGAGTGAAAGAGTTAATATTTTAATTCCATGATCTTTCATTAGTTAACTTTGTGGGACACCCTGTGGGACACCACTTGTCACCGGTTGCCATTCTGAAAAAGAGCCTTTTATCCCAACTCTCTGCCTTCTGTCAGACAGCCAATCCTCAATCCATGCCAGTAACTCACCTCGAACACCATGGGCCCTCACCAGACCTGTTGAGCATTTCAAATTTTTTTTTGTTTTGAAGTTTGCATGGCTATTCACCATTTCATTAAAGTATAGAACACAGGTCCTCAAATTAGCAAATATCAGCAAAAAAAAAATTGCATGAGATTCCCCAGTCCTTTCATTTAACACTGGCAGGCATTTGAGTGTTTTAAGAATGTATGTAGTAAAATAGGATACAGAAGAATGTCATTAAAGCCCTAGCTCTCTCAACCTTTCCTCGTAAGACCTTCCCTCCATTCCAGGCAACATCCTGGTAAATCTCCTATGCACCATTTTCAACGCCTCCAGATGTGTCCTATAATGAGGTGACCAGAACTGGACACAATACTCCAGATGTGGCCGAACCAGGCTTTTGTATAGCTGGAGCATAATTTCACGGCTCTTCAACTCAATCCCTCTATTAATGAAAGCTAACACACCATAAGCCTCCTTAACAACTCTATCCACCTGGGTGGCAGGTTAATCTGGTGCTTAATCTGCAAGACATCAGCAAGAATCCTGCAATATCATCTGATTAAAAATGGGTTTAGGGTTCTGTCACTGCGAGTATCTGTCTTGTTACCCCCTACATAGCATAATTACCCATATTTTTATAATAGCTCAAAACAGTGAAACCTCTGATTTACCATTAGCAATACCATAATTATAATTTGTTTGTGAGATATCGTGATGAGGACTTGCTTGTGACTCTTTATTGCAATGTAATATTTTGATTCTGCAGAAAGGCATTCATTTTCAGTGATACTGAAACAACTACTAAACACTAAAACTTAAAATATGTGCACTGCACCACAGCTTTATAAGTGTTACAAGTGTGGATAAACTTCGCAAGTTGACTGCTTTGAGCATTTTGTGTTCTATCTGGACTTTATTTTCTTTTCATATTTATTGTTAAGAGCTCTGATGAGCACCCTCCAGTGGAAACATTGGTAGAACTTGTCACACGTGGCCGTGCAATCCCAGTACGTTTGGATCCACTTCCTCAACTTGAGTCCCTTCTTGCAGATGTTGAGAGCTGGAGAGAATGTGCAGCTAAAACTTTTCTAAGAAAGAACTCCACCTGTTCCCTTTATGAGGTAAGCGTACTAATGATACTGTACAATTGCATTTGCATAGAGTCATAGAGCATCGCACAGAAAAAGTTCTTTCACATTATTGAGTCCATGCTGATTATGAAAGAATAGCACCTAACTATTCTAATCCCATTTGCCAGCACTTGGCACATAGCCTTGTATGCCTTGGCATTGCAACTGTACATCTGAGTACTACCTAAATATACCCTGACCTGTTTCAATAATTCTCGAATTGGTGCTTGACTTTGTTCCAATTGGGTCAACCTTCCTCCTGACCTGAAATCCCATCCTTCCTTACCTGACATGAATCCCACCTGCCCTAACCTGTGTCCTGTCTTAACATCCATTATCCTGCCTTAGGCCCGTATCCCTGCAAATTGTCTCTCTTCAAGTAAATATTCTGTTTCAGAAGCTTTGGTAGAATCTGCATCTGCTGCCTTCTTAGGTGGTTCATTCTAAGTCAAAGATACTCACTGGTTTCTTCATGTCGCCTTTGTTCTTTATCACTGATCTTGAATCTAGGCCCTCTGATCCCTCCACCAATGGGAACAAATTTTCTAACCCTCTGTCCAGACCCCTCATGATTTTGAATACCTGCATCAGATTTTCTCAGCTGTAATGAAAACAACCCATCTTCTCCATTCATTCTAATAAATCTTCTCTGAAGGCTCCTGAAAGTGTGGTAGATTGAATTGGATACAATATAAGAGCTTTGACTAAACCAGTCTTGTATGGTGGTTCATTGTAATTTCCAAGTGTTCTGTGTACTATGCCCAAAAGACTGTATTCTTTCCTGGTTACTTTCACAACCTGCCCTGCCATCATCATCAATTTATGCAACCAAGCCCCAAGTGTCTCTGTAGTGATTGGAATGAGGTCAGCCAGGTGGATTTCATAGAATACAAGTTCCCTGACTGGGACTGTTATCTTGGTCCAAGTTGTTTAAGACTTCAGCCAAGCTGAGAATATATAATGGGGAACCTCTACAGATTAAGAGTTCAACTTCGGGTCTGGTCTCTTATGAGAAGCAGCTGGTTCAGTTACTGCTGATTGTAGCAAGAGGCTCAGGCTGAAGTTTGACGGGGTGAAATCGGTTGAGAAAGATTCAACTTGATTGGCTCAATATTTTTTGATTAGAAAATGGCTGCCTGAGTGAAATCCTAATTAAATACTCGGAGGTTTTGCAGGAAGGCCTAAGGACTATCAAAGGGACCAAGGCCATCTACATATTGACCAGGAAACAATTCTGCAAGGCCCACCGGGTGCCGTTTGCCTTAGGTGCAAAAGTAGAGACTGAAATCAGAAGGCTAGAAAGCAAAGGAATAATTAAACCAGTGCACTTTATGGAATGGGCAGCACCAGTCGTGCCAGTTGTGAAGCTCAAGGATTGGATCGCCTTTGTGGGGCTTTTAAATAAACAGTAAACCGCTTTTTGCAGCTGGATAAATACCCAATGCCTTGTATAGAGGACTTGTACACAAAACTGGCTGGGGAGGGGATTTGTCCTTCATGAAGCTGGACATGAGTCATACGTACCTGCGGGTACTCAACACTGGAGGCCCCCAAGGATACGTCCTTGGCTGCCTACTGTACTCCCTGAACACCCACGACTGCGTTGCCAAATTCCAAACGAATGCCATCTACACGTTCGCTGACAGCACCACTTCAGTGGGATGGATTACTGACAGTGACGAGTCAAAATACAGAAGGGAGATAGAGGGCTTGGTGACATGGTGCAGTGAAAACAGCCCGTGTCGACAAAACAAAGGGACTGATCGTTGACCTCAAAGAAAGGAGGAGAACACGCCCCTATCTACATCGGTAGAACTGAGCTTGAGAGGGTGGAGAGTGCCCAGTCCCTCTGAATGATAACCAACAACCTGTCCTGGATTGCCCACATAGTGCAACAGCCAAGAAGGCACAACAACTCCTCTTCCTCAGGCGGCTCAGGAAACTTGGCACGTCCATAAGGACCCTCACCAACTTCTACAAATGCACCATTGAACGCATACTGACCAGGTGCATAACAGCCTGGTATGGCAACTGCTCTGCCCAGGACTGTACGAAACTACAGAAGGTGGTGTGTGTAGTCCAGACCATCACGGAAGCCAGCCTTCCATCTACGGACTCCGTTTATGTGGTCACTGCTGCAGAAAGGCAGCCATCATCAATGACACATTGCACGCCGCTAATGACCACCTACAACCTCTTCCATTAGGCAAAAGATACAGAAGTCTGAACGCGCATGAACAAATTCAGAAACGGCTTCTTCCCGGCCGTTATTGACGAATGGACTCTCTATCCTCAAATAATGATTGATCTTGCTAATGGTGATCTCCCCTAGTGCACACCCTGTTCAACGTAACCTGTACCTCTGTCTAAAGTCATTCTGATCTGTACTTCCTCGTTTTACTATGATCTGCGTGTACCGCTTGTAAATAAAGCTTTTCACTGTACTTCGGTACACATGACAATAAATCAATCGATCAGATGAGATTCTCAGAAGTATACTACAGGGAAGCCATAAGAGTTTTCACCAGTATTCAAGACTGCCTTTTGGGAGGTCATCGAACTGTGTCATTTTCCAGTAGATGTAGGAGAACGTTTTTCCCCAGGTTGCCATTTATCTAGATGACGTTCTAATAACGGGGAAAACCAATAAGGAGCACTTGGAGAACTTGGACATGTTCCTAGATGTTTCTCCAAGGTGGGTTTACACCTTAGGAGGGAAAAATGTGTGTTACAGAGTTGACAAGACTGGGTTATACCCGTTAGAAGGTAAAGTAGGGTGATCAAAAGTGCTCCTGCTCCCCATGTCTGTACCAGAGTTTGGATCTTGCCTTGGATTGGCGAATTACTACAGAATATTCATACGTAACCTGGCCTCCATCCTGGCACCCTTACATTTGCTATTGAAAAAGGGTCAGCCTTGGAAATGGTCTCATACACAAGATATTGCCTTTAGGCAAGTGAAGAAGCAGCTATTGTCGTCTGTGTTGGCACACTGTGATCCCAAGTGAGATGTAACTCTGACATGCGATGCCTCCCCATTGGGATTGGGGTAGTGTTGCCTCACCAGTGGCCGACTGGAAAGGAATGCCCAATAGCGTATGCTTCCCAGATTTTGGCTCATACCGAACAAAGATACGCTGAGATAGAGAAGGAAGATTTGGCAGTCATCTTTGGTGTGAGAAAGTTCCACCAATACCTTTTATGGATGTAAATTTGCAATAGTAATGATCCACAAATTCCTGTTAGGGCTACTTAAAGATAACAGGCCCAGGCTGCCCATTGCTTTGAATTCAGCAGTAGGCTCTCAGTTTAAATGTGCACAATTACAAGTTGGAACACTGTCTGGGAGGCCAAGTGGCAAATGCAGATGCCTTTAGCTGCCTCCCACTGGCGGATACACCCGCGATGGTGCTGCCTCTGGACACATTTTCAGTCACTGCTTACAATATCAGACTGTGGATGCAAAAAGATCCTGTCCTGGCTAAACGAAAACAGCTGATGGAGATGGGTGAAGCAAAAGGGCCATCACAACCAGTACTAAAATCATTCTGGACTTGACAAGACCAGGTCACCATAGAGCACAGCATCTTATGGAGAGCAAGAGTGATTGGCTAGAGCAAAGGTCACTGTCAGATACTGGCTGAACTCCACCAGTGTCATCCAGATGTTTTCAAAATGATGTTGATGGTGAGAAGTTATGTCTGGTGTCCAGTATTGGATGACGACATAGCCGTGTTGGTGGGGAATGCTCAGAGCGCCAACAAGGATAAAAATTGCTACTGGCAGCTCCCCCACATTTCTGGAAATGGCCTGGTAAACCATGGACTCGGTTACCCTTTCATGGGCGGTATGATTTTAGTTATTGTGGACACCCATTCAAAGTGGTTGGACGTGCATTGAGTTAATTTGTCAAACACAGGGACCCGATTGAAAAGTTGCAAGCATCTTTTGCAATACGAGGACTCACACGTTGGTCACAGACAGTGTGCCATCATTTGCCAGCAGGGAATTTGAGTATTTCCTGAAGTCGAATGGCATTCGTCGTGTATGGACAGCTCCATACCATCCATCGTCCAGTGGTATGGCGGAAAGAGCAGTCCAAACTTGGGAGGCAAGCTGAATGAAACCGCCTACAGCTTCACTCAACACCACTCCTCTCACAAATACAGGGCTAGTTCCAGCAGAGTTGTTAATAATAGGGAGACGACTCAGTACCAGGTCAAATCAGATCTTCCCGGACCTGGGGCATTAGGAGCACCCATGTCAGGCGCAAGACTCTAAGCGAGAGAAGCAGTTTACTTTGGGGGACGAAGTTTGGTATTGAAACCACAGGAAAGCCCTGCCTGGGTAAGGGAGGTGGTCAATGCGAAGTCAGGTCCCATGACATACAAAGTTCAGGTAGGAGAGGCAGTCCTGAACAAGCTGTGTACGAAAGCTGCCACCTTGCAAACTGAACAGGAGCAAAACATACGTGGCCTATCAGAATATTCAGCAAGGCTGTCAGAACCCACCACCTGGTGTCGAAGAAACCTCCTGAGGACGAGATGGATACAGCGGATGTCGCAGCCACGACTTCTTTACATCCTGAAGATGTTGCGTTTTGGGCGCAAGAGGCAGACTGCGGCCTGGTACATGCTGCCAGTGTCAGAGGCATTGGATCTAGTGCAAAAACGCCCGAGGAGAAACTACAGAGAAAAGAACGAGTTTAGATCTTTAAGATCAGGGAAGGTGGTAAAAGAGGGGGAGGTGTGGCTTTGTTAGTCAAGGACAGTATAACGGTGGCTGAAAGAACTTTTGATGAGGACTCGTCTACTGAGGTGGTATGGGCTGAGGTCAGAAACAGGAGAGGAGAGGTCACACTGCTGGGAGTTTTTTATAGGCCTCCGCAAAGTTCCAGGGATGTGGAGGAGAGGATCGGCAAAACGATTCTGGGCAGGAGTGAAAGGAACAGGGTGGTCATTATGGGAGACTTTAACTTCCCCAACATTGACTGGAAGTGCGATAACTCTAGTACGTCGGATGGATCGGTTTTTGTCCAATGTGTGCAGGAGGGTTTCCTGACCCAGTATGTCGAAGGGCCGACAAGAGGGGAGGCCACACTGGATCTGGTACTTGGTAATGAACCAGGCCAGGTGTTTGATTTAGTGGTAGGTGAGCACTTTGGAGAGAGTGACCATAATTCAGTTACGTTTAGTTTAGTGATGGAAAGGGATAGGAACATGCCACTGGGCAAGACTTATAGATGGGGGAAGGGCAATTATAATGCGATTAGGCAAGACTTAGGAGGGATAGAATGGGGTCGCAAAATGCAGGGGATGGGGACAATCGAAATGTGGAGCTGGTTTAAGGAACCGATATTGCGTGTCCTTGATAGGTATGTCCCTGTCAGGCAGGGAGGAAGTGATAAGGTAAGGGAACCTTGGTTTACAAAAGAAATTGTATCTCTTGTTAAGCGGAAGAGGGAGGCTTATGTGACATTGAGACGAGATGGTTCAGATAAGGCGATGGAGAGTTACAGATTAGCTAGGAAGGATTTAAAGAGAGAGTTAAGAAGAGCAAGGAGGGGACATGAGCAGTCATTAGCAGGTAGAATTAAGGAGAACCCTAAAGCTTTCTATAGGTATGTGAGGAATAAAAGGATGACTAGGGTAAGAATAGGGCCAGTCAAAGCCAGAAGTGGGAAGTTGTGTGTGGACCCTGTGGAGATCAGAGAGGTGCTAAACAAATATTTCTTATCTGTTTTCACTCGGGAAAAGGAGAATATTGTAGAGGAGAAGACTGAGATACAGGTTATTAGACTTGAAAGGAATGAGGTTAGTAAGGAGGAGGTGTTATCGATCCTAGAAGGTGTGAAGGTAGATAAATCCCCTCGGCCGGATGGGATTTTTCTGAGTATTCTCTGGGAAGCTAGGGAGGAGATGGCGGAGCCTTTGGCCTTGATCTTTAAGTCGTCGTTGGCTACAAGTTTAGTACCAGATGACTGGAGGATTGCAAATGTTGTGCCCTTGTTCAAGAAGGGCGGTAGAGATGACCCAGGTAATTATAGACCAATGAGCCTTACATCTGTTGTAGGAAAAGTTTTGGAAAGGATTATAAGAGATAGGATTTATAATGATCTAGCAAGCAACAATTTGATTGGAGATAGTCAACATGGATTCGTCAAGGGCAGATCGTGTCTCACAAACCTCATTGAGTTTTTTGAGAAGGTGACCAAGCATGTGGATGAGGGTAGGGCAGTTGACGTGGTGTACATGGATTTCAGTCAAGCCTTTGATAAGGTTCCACATGGTAGGCTATTGGAGAAAATGCGGAGGCATGGGATTGAAGGAGATTTAGCAGTTTGGATTAGAAACTGGCTTTCTGAAAGAAGGCAACGAGTGGTGGTTGATGGAAAAATATTCAGCCTGGAGTCCGATTACTAGTGGTGTGCCACAAGGATCTGTTTTGGGACCACTGCTATTTGTCATTTTTATAAATGACTTGGACGCAGCCATAGGTGGATGGGTCAGTAAGTTTGCAGATGACACTAAAGTCGGTGGAGTGGTGGACAGTGTGGAAGAATGTTGCAGGTTGCAGGGAGACTTGGTTAAACTGCAGAATTGGGCTGAAAGGTGGCAAATGGAGTTCAATGCAGATAAATGTGAGGTGATTCACTTTGGGAAGAATAATAGGAAGGCAGCAGACTGGGTCAATGGAAAGATTCTTGGTCGTGTGGATGTGCAGAGGGATCTTGGTGTCCAGGTACATAGATCCCTGAAAGTTGCCACCCAGGTTGATAGTGCTGTTAAGAAGGCATACAGTGTGTTAGGTTTTATTGGTAGAGGGATTGAGTTCTGGAGCTGTGATGTCATGCTGCAACTGTACAAAACGCTAGTGCGGCCCCACTTGGAATATTGCGTACAGTTCTGGTCGCCCCATTACAGGAAGGATGTGGAAGCATTGGAAAAGGTGCAGAGGAGATTTACCAGGATGTTGCCTGGTCTGGAGCGAAGGTCTTCTGAGGAAAGGCTGAGGGACTTGGGTCTGTTCTCATTGGAGAGAAGAAGGCTAACAGGGGATTTAATAGAGACATACAAGATGATCAGAGGATTAGATAGGGTGGACAGTGAGAGTCTTTTTCCTGGGATGATGACGTCGGCTCGTACGAGGGGGCATAGCTGCAAATTGAGGGGTGATAGATTTAAGACAGATGTCAGAGGCAGGTTCTTTACTCAGAGAGTGGTAAGGGCGTGGAATGCCCTGCCTGCCAATGTAGTTAACTCAGCCACATTAGGGGCATTTAAACAGTCCTTGGATAAGCATATGGATGATGATGGGATAGTGTAGGGGGTGGGCTTAGATTAGTTCACAGGTCGGTGCAACGTCGAGGGCTGAAGGGCCTGTTCTGCGTTGTATTGTTTTGTTCTCTGTTCTATGTCCTAGTAGTTGGAATGAGGTCAGCCAGCTCCTAGAATGAGTTCCCTGACTTGAGCTGTTAACCTGGTCCAGTCTGAGTTCTGGTTGACTGACACAAACTGGAGTGTAAGGGGTTCTGCTCACTCTAGGAGCTGGCTGTAAGCGTCTATGTTGTGTCACGTGCTATGCATGTATGAATAAAGGGTGAATTGGTACAGGATACCAGCCGTCGTAGAGTTATTTGTCTCTTTCTTCCTTTAAATTACACCATTTGTTTTATATTTCTCATTCTTGTTCTTTCTTCTAAAATGGCATCACTGCCTACTTCCTGTGTTAAATTTTACCTGCCAAGTGTTTGCCTATTCCAGCAACCTGTTTGTGTCCTCTTGCAGTCTGTCAGTTTCCTTCTCAGTTCACAATATTTCAAGTTTTGTTGTTGTGTTCTGTATATCCAGGTGTAAGTCATTTATGAAAAAATGTCGCAGCTTTAGGACTTAGCCCCTCAGAAATTCCTTTGCAAATTTTCCACCAATCTGAAAAAAAGTTGACGACTATTTTCTCTTCCTTGTCACTCATCCAACTTTGTGTCCATGTTGCCATTGCCCCTTTTTATTTCATGGGCTTCAGTTTGTGGTTAACCTGTCTTTTGTAGGTCTGTGGAAATATCCACATTCCATTCATCAATCCTCCCTGTTACTTAATCAAAAATACTCATTGATTAAACTTGACATGCCTTCAACAATACTGTTTTGATTTTCTTTTAATTAAACTACACTTGTCTAAATGACTGTTATTTTTGTCCTGAATGAGCTTTTCCACTGCTTTGAAGTTAAACTAGCTGGCTGTGGTTGTTGTGTTTACATTTGCACCATTTTGTAAGGAACGATATAGCATTTGCAATTTTACAGTCCTTTGGCACCATCCCTATATATAAGCAAGATTGGAAGATTTAATCTTGTCCTTCTCAAACCCTGATGTCAGAACAGAATTTCAACTTTCCAAACTGATGGCAGATCTGAATCCAGTTATGGTCAAACCTTTGCCTGACCTGAATTTCATCCTGCCAAAACCTTTGCTGGCTGTGTTCCAACTGGAGTCACTCAAGTCATACTCAGTTACTGTGTATTATACTCATACTAATGACGTAATTTGTGTTTTGTCTACATTTACAAATGAACATTGGAAGGTCTAAATCCTTTGTGGGAAAGTATTGTGCATGGTGGATGAGTGCGTATTGCGGAATTAAATAGCAGTTAACAGGCTGTCAGAAAAGAGAAAGCAATTGTAAGTCATGTATGTTTACAAATGTTTCAAGACACAAGTTGTTGAAAAGTTGAACGCTATGACAGAATTGAGTGTTGTGTACACAATGAAGGTAACATGAGTTTTCCTGATCTGAGTTACGGATGGAGGTCTTGAGATGAATAATTGTAAAGTTGTGGCATTGCAGAAAGGATTCTTAAAACATTAGCACCCAAACTATGCCTCATCACTTTCAGCAATTTTTTCACCAATTACATACATGATTAATAAGCAATTAGTTGGAAATATTTAAGCTGATGCACGTCATCGTCAGTAAGGTATAATGCTCAAAACAGATTGCAACTGTGAATATGCTATCTGATAAAGTGAGGGACATGTGTATGTGTTTTATTGAAGGTTTTCAAACCACAGAGCATCAGGAATTCTAGAGTCTTCGCTATTACAAGAGCCAACAGACCTAAATATTCAGAACTGTAACTTAAGAGCAATGAGAAATTTCATTACGGTGGGTAATTCTGTTCCCAGAGGCAAGATCTTTAAAAGTATTCAAGGTGAAGTTAAACAGCCTTTCAATAGAGAAGTTGAGATGGGATGTCGATTGGAAAGTAAAGATGAGACCGCACCAGATTAGCCATGATTTTAAGCCATATTCGTAGATTCATAGAGATGTACACCACAAAAACAGATCCTTTGGTCCAACTTGTCCATGCTAACCAGATATCCAAAACTAATCTAGTGCCATTTGCCAGCATTTGGCCCATATCCCTCTAAACCTTTTGTATTCATATACCCATCCAGATGCCTTTTAAGTGTTGTAATTGTACCAGCCTCCACTAACTCTTCTGGTAGCTCATTTTAGGTATGCACCACCCTCTGCATGAAAATGTTGTCCCTTAGGTCCCTTTTAAATCTTTTCCCCTTTCACCTTAAACCTATGCCTTCTCGTTTTGGACTCTCCTACCCTGGGGAGAAGCCTTTGGCTGTTCACTCTATCCATGCCCCTTATGATTGTATAAACTTCTATAAGGTCACTCCTCAGCCCGCAACATGTTTGGGAAAATAGCCCCAGCCTACTCAGCCTCTCCCTATAGATCATTTCCTCCAACCCTGGCAACAACCTTATAAATCTTTTCTGAACCCTTTCAAGCTTAACAACATTTTTCTATAGCAAGGAGACCAGAACTGAATGCAGTATACCAAAAGTGGCCTGACCAATGTCCTGTGCAGCTGCAACATGACATCCCAACTCCTGTATTCAGTACACTGACCAATAAAGGCAAGCATACCAAATGCCAAATCACTACCCTGTCTAACTGTGACTTCACTTTCAAGGAACTATGAACCTGCACTCCAAGGTCTCTGTTCAGCAACACTCTTCAGGACATTACTAATAAGTGTATAAGTTCTGCCCTGATTTGCCCTACCAAAATGCAGCACCTCTCATTGATCTGAATTAAATTCCATCTGCCCCTCCTTGATTCATTTGCCCAACTGATCAAAGTCTTGTTGTGCTCTGAGGTAATCTTCACTGTCCACAATACCTCCAATTTTGGTTTCATCTGCAGACTTGCAAACTGTACTTCCTATATTCAAATTCAAATCATGTATATTAATGACAAAAAGCAGTGGACTCAGCACCGACCCTTGTGACAGACTGCTAGTCATAGGCCTCCACCCTCATCCGCTGTCAAGGCAATTTTGTACCCAAGTGGCTAGCTCTCCATGTATTCCATGTGATCTGACCTTGCTAACCAGTCTACCATTTGGAAGCTTGTTGAGCGCTTTACTGAAGTCCATATAGACAACACCCACCTTTCTGCCTTCATCCACCTTCATCAATTCTTCAAAAAACTCAATGAAGTTAGTGAGACACGATTCCTCATGCACAAGGCCATGTTGGCTATCCCTAATCAGTCCTTGCCTTTCCAAATACATATTAATCCTGTCCCCCAGAATCACCTCCAACAACTTGCCCACCACTGAAGTCAGGCTCACCGATCTAGGTTCTTTGGCTTCCTTACAATCTTTCTTAAATAATGGCACCTTGTTAGACAACCGCCAGTCTTCTGGTACCTCGCCTGTGGCAATTGATGATACAAATATTTCAGCAAGGAGCCCAGCAATCACTTCCTACTTTCCCAGTGTTCTGGTGTACACCTGATCAGGTCCTGCGGATTTATCCACCTTTATGCGTTATAAGGCACCTGACCCAACTCCGTTGTAATATGTACACTTCCCAAGATATCATTATTTATTTCCCCAAGTTCTGATTTCCCTCTTAAGTATATTTCTAATGCCCTTAGACTCTTCCAGGGATTCACTCGATACCTGCTATCTATACCTGACATATGCTTCCTCCTTTTTCTTGACCAGAGCGTCAATTTCTCTAGTCATCCAGCATGCCCTACACTTACCAGCCTTGCCCTTCACACAAAAATGAACACACTGTCTCTCAACTCTCGTTACCTCATTTTTGAAGACTTCCAGCTGTCCACCCATCCCATTACCTGTGAATATCCACTCCCAATCAACTTTTGAAAGTTCTTGCCTAATACTGTGAAAATTGACCTTCCTCCAATTTAGAACTTTAACTTTCAGATCAGGTCCATTTTTTCCATTGCTATTTTAAAACTAATAGAATTATGATCACTGGCTCCGAAGTGTTCCCCCACTGGCACCTCAGTCACTTGCCCTGCCTTATTTCCGAAGAGATCAAGTTTTGCTGCTTCTCTGGTAGGTACATCCACATACTGAATAAGAACATTTTCTTGTGCATACTTAACAAATTCCTCTCCATCCAAGCCGTTAACACTATGGCAGTCCCAGTCTGGTTGGAAAATTAAAATCCCCCCTACTGTTACAACCCTATTATTCTTACAGATGACTGCGTTCTCCTTACAAATTTGATTCTCAATTTCCTGCTGACTATTGGGAGGGTCTGTAGTACAATTCCAATTAGGTGATCATCCCTTTCTTATTTCTCAGTTCCACACACACAGCTTCACTGGGTATACTCTCAGAATATCTTCCGTAAGCACTGCTGTAATGGTATCACTAACCAAAAACACCACTCCCCTACCCCTCTTGTCCCTGTTCTATCCTACCTATTACATCTAGGAACATTAGGCTGCCAGTCCTGTCCATACTTGAGTCAAATTTCTGTAATAGCTGTGATATCCCAGTCCCATATTCCCTACCATGCCCTGCGTGCATTACCTGGTTGGCTTCTTTAACTGAAATAAGTGCAGTTTTTAATTTATCAGTCTTACCTCGTTCTCTGCCTTGTTGTTTCCTGCCTTGACTGTGTTCTTCTTTTCTCAACTGCATCAGCCTCAGACTGATTTCTTTTCTCACGATCTGTCTGGGGCTCTCTCACTCTCTCATTCCCTGTCTCCTCCCCACCCCTGCTACTAGTTTCAGTTTTTCAATGTAGCTGTAGCAAATCTCCCGTCAGTACTTTAGTTCCCTTCCAATTCAGGTGCAACCCATCCTTCATATACAGGCCACTTCTACCCCAGAAAAGATTCCAATGAAACAAAAATGTGTATCTTTCTCCTCTTTCCTGAGGAAGGATGCTCTTGCTCTTGAGGGAGGGCAGCGAAGGTTTACCAGGCTCGTTTCAAGGATGGTGGGTCTGAAGTATGAGGAGAGATTGACTAGGTTGGGATTATTTTTGCTAGAATTCAGACAAATGAGGGGGGTTCTCATAGAGACTTATAAAATTCTAATGAGGTTGGACAGTGTAGATGCAGGGAGGATATTCCCAATGGTGGGTGTGTCCAGAACCCGGGGTCATAGTATGAGGATTTGGTGTAGACGATTTAGGACGGAAATGAGGAAATATTTCTTCACCCAAACAGTGGTGAGCCTGTGGAATTCATTACCACAGGGCGTAGTTGATGCAAAAACATTGAATGTATACAAGAGGCGACTCGATGTAGCACTTGAGACGAATGGCATCAAAGTTTATGGAGAGAAAACGGTATTAGGCTATTGAGTTGGACAATCGGCCATGATCGTGAAGAATGGTGGAGCAAGCTTGAAGGGCCAAATGGCCTTCTCCTGCTCCTATCTTCTTTGTTTCCTGAGCCATGCATTCAGCTGCCTTCTCCTTCTGATGTTATTCGCTAGCACGTGGCACTGGCAGTAATCTAGATATTACTCCCCTTGACGACCTACTTTTCAACATCCTGCCTAACTTTGTATATCCTCTCCTCAGAACCTTGTCCTTTTCTCTTCCTATGTCAATGGTACCGATGTGTAGAACAACTTCCTGCTGGTCAGTCTCCCCTTTGGGAATATTCTGCACCCTCTCTGAGACATCCTTGACCCTGGTACCAGGGAGGCAACAAGTCTTTCTGATGCCTCGCTTTCGGCTGTGGAAATGTCTGCTTGTGCCTCCAGACAAGGGAGTCCCCTACAACAATTAATCGTTTGGAACCTGAACTCGGTTTGGTACCAGAAACGTGGCTGTCAGTGCTGTATTCCCTTGAGAGTCCCATCACCCTACGGTTTCCAAAGCAGCATACCTGTTTGAGATGGGGATGGCTACAGGAGACTCTTGCACTACCTGCCTACTTCTCCTGGAGGTAACTCACTCACCCTACCGAACCTGTGGTTTTTCTACCTTCCTGAAACTACCATTCGTCACAGCCCCTGGTTCCTGTAAACTCCTCATTGCCTCTAAATGCTACTCCACTCAATGCATGTGATCCAACAGGAATCGCAGCCAAACACACTTCCTGCAGACAAAATCATCAGGAACATTGAAATTCTCCCTAATCTGCCGTATTTGGCAGGAAGAGCGCATTACTCTACTGAAGACCATCTATTCACCTTAATCTACGGACCGTGGATCTTATATCTCTAATGACTATTCTTGTTCCCAAGTCTTGTGTTCCTATAATGATGCAATATTAGAGGATCTTTTGATTAATTGATTGATTCATTCAGTAGTATTCATAGAGAGACAAACTTTGACATTTTCTGCTGTTCCCAAATGTTCTTGGTAAATTAGGATTTTTATTGTTTTAGGTACTGTGTCCCAGGTCAGACATTTGTGCAACTGGATTGAAAAAGAAAACTAAGAAATCAAAAGAAAGTTCACAGAATGGAAAAGGGAAAGTTCCAAAACTACAAAGTGTAAGTTAACCTGGGTAATGGATCAATGTGATTGATGTTGTACTAACAAAATGTAACTGATTGATATCAATTTTGAAGTATTTTGAAGCTGGTTGGTTGCCCTATGTCTCTAAATCGTGTGTGTGTGTGTGTGGATAAGTTATCTGTGGAACTAGCTCACTAATCATGCCTCTTGCACAAATAACTTTTCTTTTCTCTTCATTCAAGAGACAGGGGAATTGCTGGCTGGACCAGCATTTATTGTCCATCCCTAGTTGCATTTGAGCTGCATTCTTGGTCTACATCAGTCTATAGGCTGTAGGTAGAGATACAACGCCATTAGGAAAGGAGGTCCAGCATTCTGACCAGGCAACACTGAAGGAACAGTGATTTATTTACAAGTCAGGATGGTGAGTGGCTTGGAGAGAAATTTGCAGGTGATGGTATTCCACAGGGATCGGTGCTGGCTGCGTACTTTTGTTTGTCATTTATATAAATGATTTAGATGAGAATATAGAAGGCATGGTTAGTATGTTTGTGGATGACATCAAAATTGGTGGTACAAGTGGACAGTGAAAAAAAATCATTTAAGATTGCAAAGAGATCTTGATCAGTTGGGTTGATCAATAGGCTGAAGAGTGGCAGATGGAGTTTAATTTGGATAAATGCGAGGCATTCCGTTTTGGTGAAACAAACAAGAGCAAGACTTGTACAATTACAACTGGGGCCTTGGGGGTAATCTTGTAAAACAAAGAGACCCAGAGTTTCAGGAACATAATTTTTTTGAAGTTTGCATCTCATCGATAAGGTGATTTAGAAAGCATTTAGCACACTTGCCTTCATTGCTCAGACATTTGAATATAGGAATTTGGATGTTACGTTGAGGCAGTAGAAGACATTAGAATTTTGGAGCAGAGTCATACAGCACAGAAACGGACCCTTTGGTCCAATCAGTCTATATCTAACTAAGTTAGTCCCACCTGTCTGTTCCTGGCCCATAATCCCGCTGAACCTTTCCTATTCAGGCGTCTATCCAAATGTCTTTTAAATGTTGTAATTGTACCCGCATTCACCACTTCATCAGAAAGTTAATTCCACATGCTAACCACCCTCTGTGTTTTAAAAAAAAGTCTTGTCATTTTTTTAATTCTCTCTCCTCTCGCCTTAAAAATGTGCCACCAGTCTTGAAATGTCCCATCCTAGGGAAAAGACAACTACCATTAACTATCTCTACCCCTCATTATTTTATAAAATTCTATCGGATCACCTCTCAACCTCCTATGCTCCAGTGGAAAAAAGTCCCAGTCTATCCAGCCTTTGTTTATAACTCAAACCTTCCATACCCAGCAACATCCTGGTAAATCTCTTCTAACCTCTCTCCAGCTTGATAATATCTTTCCTATAACTGGGCAACTAGAACTGGACACAGTACTCCAGAAGAGGCCTCATCAATGACCTGTACAACCTCAACATGGCTTCCCAACTCCTGTACTCAAAGGACTGAGCAATGAAGGCAAGTAGGCCAAATGCCTTTTTAACCACCCTGTCTATACGTGATGCAAACTTCAAAGAATGATGTACCTGCACCCTAAGTGCCTCTGTTCTCCAATACTGCCCAAGGCCCTACTATTAATTGTATCAGCCCTACCCATGTTTGTTGTCCCAAAATGCAGTTCTTCACATCTATCCAGATTGAACTCCATCTGCCATTTTTGTTTTCAGCCAATTGACCCATTTGATCAAGATCCCTTCGTAAATTTAGAAAACCTCCTTCATTCTATACTATGCCACCAATTTTGGTTTTATCTACAAACTTACTGACCATGTTCTTATCCAAATCATTTACTGTGTACAGATCTGGTTGCTCTACTATAGGAAGGATATGATTAAATTGGAGATGGTTCTGAAAAGATTTGCCAGGACTGGAGGATTTGAGTTATAAGGATAGGCTGGGACTTTCTTCATTGGAGCATAGGAGGTTGAGGGGTGACTTTATAGAAGTTTATAAAATCATGAGGGTTATAGATAATATGGATGGCAGGCATCTTTCCCCTAGGGTGGGAAATTTCAAAGACTAGGGAGCATATTTTTAGGGTGAGAGGAGAAAGATTTTAAAAATGAAGGGCAATTTTTTAACAGTGATTCGTATGTAGAATGAACTACCAGAGGTATGGGTATGGGTACAGTTACAAGGCATTTAAAAGGCATTTAGATAAGTACATGAATAAGAAATATTTGGAGGGATATGGGCCAAGCGCAGCACGTGGGACTAGTTTAGTTTTCGGATTATGGTCGGCATGAACTGGTTTGACCGAAGGGTCTGTTTCTGTGTTGTCTGACTGTATGATTCTGTCTCCTTCTAGATGGAAATGGTAGTGGGCTTAGAAGGCACTGCCTCAGGATCTTTGTCGAATTTCTGCAGTTTATCTCGAGATAATATACACTGCTGCCACCAAGCATTGATGGTGGAGGGAGTGGTTGTTTGTGGATGTGGTCCTAATCAAGCGAGCTGCTTTGGAACAGACTGTCACTCTGCACTGCATCGTGTAGGTGATGCACTTTGCTGCTGAGTGGTGGAATAAGAATGTTTGTGAATGTGTGACCAGTCAAATGAGCTGTTTGACCTGGATGGTGTCAAGCTTCTTGTGTTGTTGGAGCTGCACTAATCCAGGCAAGTATGGAGGGTTCTGTCAGACTCCTGACTTGTGCCCTATGTAATGATACTATGGTTTTAAGAGGGGTATTTTGTCCTGGTTTTTTGTTTAAATGAAGAAAGGTGGAGTCAGATATACTGATTGGTCTACTTAGGGGCCAATAAAGTAAATAGTTTGTGAGGCCTTGGGTTTTTAAAAAAGAAGTTGGAAGAATAGAAGCAGCCTGAATGAATGGGGTCAAGCTCTCACAGAACCATGATTTTTCGTCTTAGTTTTTCAGTAGCAGTTGATGGAATCTTGATGCTGGATTTGAAAGCTGCAGAACATCTCTCCCTGCTATTGAGTTTTCTCTTGATGTTTTACCTCCTGGACTAGAGAATTCCATGTGAGACAATCTGTTTTACACCTCATGTCTTTATTAAATCTTTCTCCTGTCACCATAAAAATATGCCCCCTAGTCTTGAAATGCCCCACCCTAGAGAGAAGGTGCCTGTCACCCCTCCTACGCCAAAGATGTGTTTATAGGATGTTACTATATTGGAATAATTACTGTTTAGTAGTTAAATAATCTCTTATTCTGTTAAGTTTTCCAGTGGAGTTCATTTATACCCATTTTCTCTCTCTTTTAGAGATAGCAAGAATTGCAGATGCTGATGTTAGAAATAACACAGTATGGAGCTGGAAGAATACAGCAGGCCAGGCAGCATCAGAGGAACTGGAAAGTTGACAAATCTCCCCACCCCCAGCCTCATCCCATGTCCAACCCACCCTCTCATCCTTGCCTCCTTGACCTGACACAACCTGTCCATTTCTCTCCAACCTATCCACCCCTCCCATCCCGCTGACCAATCCCCACCAGTCCCTTCCTGCACTCACCTATCACCGTCCCACTACATTCTCCAGCCCCACCCTTCCTCTCTCTATTTAGTTCTGAGCTCCCTTACCCCTCCCCATTTCTGAAGAAGAGTCCTGACCCGAAATGTCAACTTTCCTGCTCCTCTGTTGCTGCCTGGCCTGCTGTGTTCTTTCAGCTCCACACTGTGGTATCTCTTCTTTCTTTTGTTGTTGTATTTTAACAAGAGTGTATGAGTAAAGTGCGTTTTTGCTTCAAGACTGATAATTTGACTAATTGAATTATATCCGAACGCAACGCCTGGCACTTGTCTTTAAAATAAGAAAATGTTGGGGTCTAGGCTGTCTTCTTAAAATGTTTTGAGGGGGTTTGATCTTGTCCATAACACTTGTAGATGGTGGATAGGCTTCGGGAAGGCAGTTGGATTACTCACCGCAGGATTCCTAGCCTTTGACTTGTTCTGGTGGCCAGCATATTCATATGGCTAACCTAGTTCACTTGCTGGTTAATGATAACCTCTAGGCTTCACTGATGATAACTTTGTTGAATGTCCGAGAATGGTGATTAGATTCTTTCTTGTTAAGAGATGGCCATTACTTTAATATTTTTGAGGCCTTAATGTTGGCTGCTACTTGTCAGTACACCCCTCGATATTGTTCAAGTCCTGCTGCATTTGAATATGGCCAACATTGGTATCTAAGGAGTCATGAATGTTGCTGAACATCATGCAAATATCAGCAAATATTTCCACCTCTGACCTGATGAAGGTTTGGTCATTGACGAAGCAGCTGAGGATGATTGCGCAGAGGACACAACCTTGAGGAACTTCTGTAGCGGTATCCTGGAACTGAGATGACAGACCTGCAAAAATCACAACAGTCTTCTTTGTGCCAGGTTAAACTCAAACCAGTTGAGTGTTTTTCCCTTGATTCCCATTGTCTCAAGTTTTGCTAGGCCTCCTGGATACAACTCTGGGTCAAGTGATTTCAAAGGCAGTCACTCCCAGTAAACCTCTTGAATTCAGCTGTTTTGTTCATATTTGAACCAACTCTAATGAGGTTAGGAACTGCATGACCCTGGCAGAACCCAAACTGGGCATCAGTGAACAGGTTATTGCTAAACCAAAGATGCTTGATAGCATTTTGACAACCCAATCCATCATTTTACTAACGATTGAGAGTAGACTGCGATTAGTCCTGCTTTTGCTATCCAGGAGTTACCTAGGCAATTTTCAACGTTGGGTAGATGCTAATGTTGTAGCTGAAGTGGAATGGCTTAATTAGAGGTGCTGCAGGTTTTGGAGCACATATCTTCAGAACTACTGAGAATGTTGTCAGGGCCCATAACCTTTGCAGTGTCAGGTGCCTTCACCAATTTCTTGATATTGTGTGGAGTGAACTGAATTGGTTGAAGGTGTGAGTACCTGTGACGCTGGAGTTCTCTGAAAGACACAAAGATGGATCGTCTACTCGGCACATCTGGCTGAAATTTGCTGCACTCTTTTTGCCCTGATATATTGGGCCCTTCCATCATTGATGTTGGGATTATTTGTGGTGCCGCCACCTCTAGTGAATTGTTCATCGAGACTGCAGAGTTTGGATTTCATCTGTTGGTTGTGGAATTGCTTAGCTCTGTCAATCACTTGCTGTTTATGCTGTTTGGCATGCAAGCAGTCCTGTTTGTACTTCACCAGGTCGATACCTCATTGTCAGGTATGCCTGATGTTGCTCCTGGCATGTCCTCCTGCATTCTCCATTGATCCAGAGTTGATTCCTTGATAATGCCCCATGGATCAGTTTTGTGAAGGTCCTTTTAAAAGATTGGGGGTCAGTTTGGAACAGTGCCCTAAATACATCTGTACCAAAAATGAAAGTGACTGAAGTATTGTTAATGGATAAACTATTTACACTGTTTGGATTATGACTGATAGAGTAAACATTATTAGTGATTAGTTTGGTTTCCACTTCGTAATAGAAGGTTCAAAGTTTTAATTGAGAAAGACTCTGTTGAGTTCAAAAGAGAATGTTTTATCCTAGCAGGAGAACTAAGTTTTCTTTTCAGTTCAAAACAGATAACCAGTCGCCTGAGCAAAAGCAGTTTCTACCCTCGAGTTTCCAAGGCATGAGAATTGAGGCACGAAAGGTGGCGCGAAAATCTTCATTGTCAGAACTGAAAAGGTTTAGAGCAAAAGAATTGACTGACCAGTGTCAGAGGACTCCTAAAAGAACCTTAAAATTGTCTCCATAGTTCCAGCCAAATAACTGAATTTTTAAAAAATTTAATTGAATTAGCTTTATTCAAGCACTTGCATGAATACAGTGAAAAGTTGCTAAGTCACCACTTACAGTGCTATCTTAGGTACTAAGGTACGTATGTACAACTTCTTCCGTTTTAAGAATAGTTAGTGTAATAATGTCACTAACACAGTGTTATCTCGAGTATAGCGTACCAAGGTGCAGTCCTTATTTACAAAGTAGAGAAACAGGGGGGAAAAAAGATGTTACGTTAAAGCTATACATGGAATAGTCATAGGTCAGAAATTCAGAAAAGACAAAAAGTCAAATATTGCAGTCTCTGTCCAAGGTCTGTCCATACCAGACCAGCAGAGGAGCCTTCCACATGGTCTGACCATTGGACACTGCCACATTCCACTGGCTCACTGCCACCATGCACCACACTGGGCTGCTGGTCACTGGCATCCCTGCTTCTGGCTGCTGGTTGCTGGTGTTAGTTGCGATAGTGAATTTCTCTGTGATTGAACCCATTTTACAGAAGATGTTGAGAAATGGGTTGAAACATTGTTTTGATGTTAAGATCTTTCTGTCTTCTATATTTGGTTTGTTTAGTTCTTTGTTTTGTTATGGACAAGACCAACCCTCCCCCTTCAAGTATATCAAGGAAGTGGCCTTGACCCTAACTTTTAGCCTATTTAAAGGCAAGTGTAAGGAGTTGTGTTTCAGATGTAATTCAATTGGCTACACTATTCAGCTTTTAGCAAAATGCACTTTGTTCATATTTTAACTAAAAGGTAAGAGTAAAAGGAAAAGGAATTGTTATAACTAACTCTGGTGGAAAACCTAACAGAATGATGGATTATTTAACTGCCAAGCAGCAACTGTTCCAATATAGTAATGTCCCATAAACACACACTTGGCCAAGGCAAAATCAGTCAAATAGAATCTTGTGAGACATAATCTATCAGAGAGAAAGAATGCAAGCTTTTTAGCTGTAGCAGAGAAAGAGCGATATCTTCCACAGCCAACTTCCAAACCCCAACAATTACTGAAAGCTAAACTAAAACCCTGGTTCTGTGGGAGCCGGACTCCACCGACTCGTGCTGTTTCTACTGTTCCAACGTTTTTTAAAAAAACCCAAGGCCTGCCAAGCTGTTTACTTTATTGAATTGGAACAGGCTGCTCTCCACCTCTGTCAACCTTTCTTCATTTCAAAAGAAAAGGACTAAATACGCCACTCAAAACAGATCGTAACAGATTATTTCTTTTGTATGATAAACATATGTTGTTAAAGAACATCTGCAGCCTGTTATGACTATACTTACGGCAACCACCACATTAATCAACTGCAAAAGTTAACTATATGATCTTTGAATCCTAGTTTCATTCTGGGATCTGACTTGTCCGGTATGGCACATTAGCTGGAGTAATTTTTTATTATTTATGGGATGTGGACATTGCTGGCTTGCCAGCATATATTGCCCATCTCTGGTTGCTCTTGAGAAGTTGTGAGTGAGCTACATTCTTGAATTGCTCAAATCTGTTTGGTGTAGGCACATCACGATATCATTAGGAAGGGAGTTCCACCATTTTGATGCAGAAACATTATAGAAAAATTGGTATATTTCTGAATCAGAATGCTTAGTGGCTTAGGGGGAATGTGCAGGTGATGGTGTTCCCTTGTATTAGTAGTGGTTATGTATTTGGAAGTGCTGTCTCTGGAGCTTTGGTTAATTACTTCTGTGCACCATTTAAAAGATGCACTACTGTTACTGAGCGTTGGTGGTGGAAAGAATGAATGTTTGACCATGTGGTTTTAATCAAGCAACTGCTAGGCCTGGAAGTTATTAAAGTCTTGAGTGTTGTTAAAGCTGCATTCATTCAGACAAAAAGAGAGTAATCGATCATATTCCTGATTTGTGCTTTGTAGAATGTGGACAGGCTTTGGGGAATTTGGAGGTGAGTTACTCGGAAGCTCCAAGCAGCCTGAATGATCTCTGAAGAAGGGTCCCGACCCGAAACATCAACTTTCTTGCTCCTCTGCTGCCTGGCCTGCTGTGCTGCTCCAGGTCCACACTGGTGTTATCTCTGACTCCAGCATTGGCAGTTCTTACTACCTCTGAGTGAATTATAAACCCACTGCGAAGCCTCTTCTAGGGATGCCCAGCTTGAAGTTATCCTCCTCCCCCTGGACAGACCTCAGTGGATCTCACTCCCACTGCAACCCTCTGGTAATCTCTTCAGCCATGAAACTGCTCGACCGCGTTCTGAAGCAAACCAGGCACCACAGCCACATTGCCTTTCTCAGTACCTGCTTATGGAACTGGACTCCAGTCTACATTCAGGCCATCCCAGTTTGGCCCTGCCCCATTCCTGAAGAAGGGTCCTTGACCCGAAACGTCAACTTTCCTGCTCCTCTGATGCTACCTGGTCTGCTGTGCTCCTCCAGCTCCACACTGTGTTATCTTTGACTTCAGCACCAGCAGTTCTTAACTATCTCTGTCTTGTAGCTGCTCCTAGCATGTCCTCCTCCCCTTTTCTAGCAGTCCAGGATGACCTCCAGGCTTGATGGTAATGATAGAATAGGGGATAGCCCATGCGATGATGTTGCGGACTGTGCTGGAATACAGTTATGTTTCTGCTGGTGCTCCATAGCATGCTATTGATGCTCAGTCTTGGAATTAGATTTAAACCAAAAGACACAGGAACAGAAATTAGGCCATTCGGCCCTTTGAGCCTGCTCCGCCATTCAGTCATGGCTGATAATTTTTTCAATCCCATTCTCCCGCTTTCTCCCCGTAACCCTTGATCCTCTTGATAATCAAGAATCTATCTATCTCAGTCTCAAATGTGCTCAATGACCTGGCATCCACAGCCTTCTGTGGCAGCGAATTCCATAGATTCACCACTCTCTGGCTGAAGAAATTTCTCCTTATCTCCGCTGTAAAAGGTCTTCCCTTTACTCTAAGGCTGTGCCCTCGTGTCCTCGTCTCTCCTACCAATGGAAGCATCTTCCCAACGTCCACGCTGTCCAGGCCATTTAGTATTCTGTAAGGTTCGATTAGATCCCCCCTCATCCTTCTAAGCTCCATCAAGTATAGACCCAGAGTCCTCAAACGTTCCTCATATGTTAAGCTTTCCATTCCTGGGACCATTCTCATGAACGTCTTCTGAACCCGCTCCAGGGCCAGTACATCCTTCCTGAGATATGGGGACCAAAACTGCACACAATACTCCAAATGTGGCCTGACCAGAGGCTTATAAAGCCTCAGTAGTACATCCCTGCTTTTATATTCAAGTCCTCTCAAGATAAATGCCAATATTGCATTTGCCTTCCTGACTACTGACTCAACCTGCAAGTTTAACTTGAGAGAATTCTGGACTAGAATTCCCAAGTCTCTTTGCTCTTCAGACTTCTGAATTTTCTCCCCATTTAGAAAATAGTTCATGCTTTTATTCTTCTTACCAAAGTGCATGACCTCACAATTTCCCACATTGTATTCCATCTACCACTTCTTTGCCCACTCTCCTAACCTGTCCAAATCCTTCTGCAGCCTCCCCAATACTGCCTGTCTTTGTATTGTCTGCAAACTTAGCCAGAGTGCCCACAATTCCTTCATCTAGATTAATGTATAAAAGTGAAAAGTTGTGGTCCCAACACTGACCCTTGTGGAACACCACTTGTCAGCGGCTGAAAGTCGTTTGTTCACAATCTGTCTCATTTGGTGAGGTTATAGCGCCATAGAATGTGATGGATATGCACAATGTGAAGATTGGCCACATTTCCAGAAGGCTGTCCGGTAGTAATACATACTAATATTGTCACGGACACAAGCATCTGTGGCAGGGTGATTGGTGGTGATGAGGTCGAGTGTGAAAGAGCAGCTTGATCAGCAGCTGAAACTGGATACTCATTAAGTCTTTTATTTTAGGAGCTGATAAAATTAGCCAACTTTAAAGCAACCTACAATACAGTTCCAGAGTTAAGTGCTTAGGGGATATAAGGGAAGGGAAAAAGGAGTTTTGTTGATTTTTGCATTACATTTTATTTAGACTTGGGATTTAATTTTACTTTGCTACAGGTAAAGAAACTGGTTATTTGGTGAGTATACGGTAAGTGAATAAGTTCCGGTCTATTATAAGGTTGAATATAGCATATCAAATGGTGGTGAGGTTAATAAAATACATAATGACATTAACTAAATATAAAATTGAATAAAATAATTAAGTAGTTCCTCAAAACAATTTAAGGATCTCAGGATAGGTGATGGATCATGATTCCAGCATATGAGAGTTCCTGAATACCAGTTTGGTCCAGGGTAAGCACATCTGCAGTAAGTTTGAGCAGCTTTGACTCGGAGTTTGAACTAGAGTCTGAACTACTGATACAACAACCCATTAGGGAGGGTGAGAATTATCTACACTCTTCGTATCAGAGGCAGTCACACCTCCTAGGGTGGGGTTGTCTGATTTTTATCAGTGTTCTGGGACAACAAATGAAGTAGGAAAGGGAATCCAGAAGGCTGGAGCCTAATCCTTTGCAATTGTCCAGCTGGTCTGAGTATCTTTTAGATTGGATGAAATAAAGGACTGCAGGGTGGATGAATTGACTGACCGTGGTACTGTGGTATAGAAAGTCATTCAAGGAGGTGAGTAAGAAGGAATGTAGGGGACAGTCAAGTGAAAGGGGCTTGACACCTGAGCCCTGCAACTCTCAACATTTAGATAATTTTTAAAAAAAATTCTGTCAAAATGGACAAATCCACATTTGTACTCCATTTGTCAGATGTATAACCCACTCACTTAACCTATCTCTATCCCTTTGTGGGCACGTTATGTCCTCATCACAACTCACTTTCCTACCTGTCTTTATGTCGTCAGCAAATTTAGCTATTGTACCTTTTTGGTCCCTTCATTAAAACCATTTATATAAATTGTAAAGAGTTGAATTCCCCACACTGATCCTGTGACACATGACTCATGACATTCTGCCAGTCTGAAAAAGACCAAATTACTCCTATTCACTGCTTTCTATAGCTAGATAATCTTCTATCCATGCCAATATGTTAATTCCCTATACCATGAGCTTTAATCTTCTGCAATAATTTTTGATGTGACACATAATCACGTGCCTTCTGGAAATCTAAGTACAATACATCTACTGGTTTCCCTTTATCTACAATGCAAGGTACGACTCCAAAGAAGTCCAATAAATTAGTTAAACATGTGATACCCCTTTGACAAAATCATATTGGATGTGCTTCATTATCTTTGAACTTATCCAAGTACCTTGTTGTAGTGACTTTAACAATGGCTTTTATTATTTTTCTTTGACAGATGTGAATCTAACTGGGCTGTAATTTCCTGCTTTCTCCTATCCTTCACTTTTTGAACAAAGGAATTACATTGCCTACGTTCCAATCTGAAGGAACTCCCTGGAAACGCATGCGTTTTGAAAAATTATAACCAACATATCATCTATAATGCATATTAGAATCATGGAATCCCACATTGTGGAAGCGGGCCATTGGGCCCATCGAGTCAGCATCAGCCCTCTGAAGAGCAGCCCACTCAGACTCAACTCCCCAACCTATCCCTGTAACTCTACACTTCCCATGCTAATCCACCTAGCCAGCACATGTCTGGACTTTGGGAGAAAACTGGAGCCCCCAGAGAAAGCCCATGCAGACATGGGGAGACCATGGAAACTCCACACAGACAGTCGCCCCAGGGTGGAATCAAACCTAGGTCTCTGGCACTGTGAGGCAGCAGTGCTAACCACTGAGCCCAATGCATAATAAATAAATTAATGAAAGCTGGAAGTCTGAAACAAAATCAGAAATTCCAAGAGAAACTTAGCAGCCTGGCAGCATCTATGGAGAGAAGACAGAGTTAATGTTTCAAGTCCAGTGACACTTCAGAACCTTGTTGCCAATGATTTCTTCTCTGTTTCATTTCCTCTTGTTTTATAGATTTTGGTTTTATTGTCTTTTCATCATTCTGAACAGAATAAGCTTCAGCCAGTTAATATTCACTCATAAGCAGGCATTTGTGCCAGGTCTGGTGTTTAATTTGATCTTTCTGCCTTCAAATGCCCCCTTCCCAATACTAGCCAATGAACCTATAGGCTTAATGTTTCAGGTCAAGTGACCCTTCATCACAACTGAGGTTCTGTGGAAGGGTCACTCGAACTGAAATGTTAACTCTGATTTCTCTCCACAGATGCTGCCAGACCTGCAAAGTTTTTCCAGCAATTTCTGTTTTTGTTTCTGATTTACAGCATCTGCAGTTTTTTTTGGTTCTTAACCTATAGGCTTTCTGTGATGTTACTTTTTTTGTTTTATCCCCAACAAGAACTGGCTACAGACCATGCTTCCCAGTCTGGCCTCCTGATTCTTCACAGTGCCTGCCATGGGTATCAGGTGCTTTTCAAACGCTGGTTTTAATAACAGTTCTTTCGCATTTAGTTCCCAGTTTTTAAAATCATAAAAATAAAAAGATATGGTCCAAATGTTCCTTAACTTTCAGAAGGAATTTGACTAAATATCTTGCATCACGACAAAATGTAAGATCATAAACATTGGGAGAAATAAACAAGGAATGGATGTGTACACTGAAATGGGAAGAAGGAGGGTAGATGAACAGAGACCCCCAGAAGTTCAAATGGGTAATTCCCTGGAAGAGTGAAGTCCTACAGAATTTTCAGTTTTATAAAGACATATAGTATGAGTAAGATAGCGGAAGTAAATTTTATCTAATAGGTTAGTTGGCTAGATTTCTAGCAGTCCACAAGTATTGAGCACCCCATTATAGAAAGAGATATTTTATCAAGTGGCTTCACTAGGACAATGCGTGAGTGAGAAAACTATAAAATGGACACTAAACCAGAAGGTCCTATCTTGTGTGCATACCAACGCCATTATATCGGCATTGTTGAAGTGGAATGACTTCAAGCAGAGCAACTTAAGAGGAGGTTTCGTGTAAATCAAATGCATATGAAACAGGGTCCAAAGACATAGGATTTCAAACGTTTGAAGAGTTTGATAGCTTTTCACTATTTCCTCTTGTTAGTTATTTAAAATAATCAAAGCCCATTGTAAGCTTTGCAAAAATTTCTTGCACAATATTGTTGGAGCTTGGAATACTTTACCACCAATGATTCTTTGAAGGGGTTATTGGACTGACCTTTGAAGTGGAAGAAGGCACAATATTCTGGAAACAAAGCAAAGTAATGAGATTAGTTTTGAATGTGGCTCTAGTACTGATGCAATAAACTGAATGTGTTGTAAACTATGTTGGTTTCTGATGTGTTGCACTTAACACTATATCAGTATCATCAGATTCCTTTCATTTAGAGCTGGTACCCAGGAAAAGAAATATTGTGTTATTGTGTTGCTTTTTACCAGGGAATCAGTTCTAGTGCTGTGAAGCGATAAGTAATTGACGTAAACCTGACGGTGGTGACAATTCAATGAGAAATCGTCTTATTGTCAGAATGTGATAGCGAGATTATTTATTTTTCTGATTTATAGGTGGCATCGTTCAATGAAGCCAGGCTAAAGGAAATTGAGTCATTCCGCTCCCTCCAAACAGCAAATTCCATGAAATTTCTCTCTGATATGGGCTGTATGGAAACAAAGGTCTGTGTTTGTCAGAAGGCAGCAACTGGCTCCATGCTGCAGTGTGAGCTTTGCAAAGACTGGTTCCATAGCAGCTGTGTCTCAATGGTGAATGCTCACCATGGGGAGCTACCCTGGCTCTGCCCACTTTGTCAGCGATCAGAAAAACCATCATTTGAGCAAATCCTCCCATTACTCACGACAGTACAAAAGATTCCTGTCAGACTGCCAGAAGGTGAAGCACTAAATTATGTGTTTGAACGAGCTATGAACTGGCAACATCGGACAGAGCAGCTTCTTAGCAGAGATGAACTGCGCTTGGCCCAAATAACATCACAAGTAGCAATCCAGGCATGGCAGGGAATGACAAAACAAATGGCTGCCACTGAACTAGAGAAACGAGTGGCTGAAGGTAACTTGCAGGTAAGACCAGACTAAAGGAAATACTTTGAAGTTAGGCTATCCCTTTCCTGGAAAATAATATTTATTCTATTTCTTTTTACAGTAACTAGCTCCTTCTATAACTTGGTGTTAATTGAATTTAAGGATCTGCGTTTTGCTTGAAAATAATCTTGATACAGTTCTACTTAATTTCAATGAGACTAGATACTGCACACACTCCAATACAAAGATGGAACCCCAAAGCTGGCCGATTGATTATTGGATTTTGAGTGTGTTTGCAAAAGACGCATGCCAATTAGGATGACTGAAAAATTCAGAAATGGCCTGGTAGTACTGAAAAAGCATCAAAATGTGAAACTTTATTCAGGGACGAGATTTGTAGGAATTTAAGGTGATCAGGGGAATTCTCTGTCAAAGGATAAATTTTTCTTGTGTTGTAGGAAGATATGTACAACAGAGGAATTATAAATATTTTTAATCAACCAGTTCAGACACGTTATGATAAATCTTCTCAAACACTTTAAACACCTCTGAGCAGGTAGTACTTGATTCCAAGCCTTTCAGGTCGGAAGTAAGGACACAACCACTGGACCACAAAACGACACGTTCCAGAAGATCACCAGGTTAAAGCACTGACTAGTTGAATCATGGTATATGCCAGGGAGGGACTGTTGTGGAGTCTTTGAGGCAGAAAGTACGGGTTCAAGTCCCATCTACTCCAGAACTCCTAACTGAGTAGGTTGATAGAAAATGCCTAGAATATGCTAGTTTGGATCCTATCCAAACTTGTTCAGCTCACTCATAGCAGGAATAGAGGCAACACGATTATTGTCTGTCTCTGTTCTTGTTCCTGTTCGTTGTTCAGCAATATTTTCTTGAAATGTATGAACGAACGTGAATTTGTGTCAATATTTGTAAATTAGGTTCATCTGTGAAGAATGTCTTTCAGACAAAATAAGATATGGTAGCCGGTAACCGTAGAACTGTGGTTCGGCACACACTTGAGGGAAGAAAACTTATTCAGACAAAAGAAAAAATGTCCCAAAGAGAGCAGTTTTGAAGTTTTGGACCTCCTGATTTTTTTTTTAAACGAGTTGAGTTGCTGAGGGAAATGCTCAGCAAATAGTGGGCCATACAGTGGTTTAAAAGTGCTGTTGTATGATTCAAGGGGAAAAACTTGGTGGCTAGTAGCTAGACTTGAGGGAGGCGTGCAGAAATAGGCTTTGAAAATGAAAGAAACAAAATTTTCATTGCGTATCAAAGATGTAGGTTGGGGAGGAGGGGTGAGAACTTTATTGCTCTTCAAAAAGACCTACTAGGTTGAATGGATTGCTTTTGTACTGTACTATTCTATGACGGAAAGAGATGATGCAATTCATTCAGATGGTTATTCAGTCTAGATTAACATCAGAGTTGGGAGTGGGTAAAATTGTTAGTGGAGAATTATTAGTGGAGAAAAGTAATCAATATTAAGAGGGAAGGCTCATAAGAATTTGTAAATGAGCAACTTGATGCCATAGAGTGCTATTTGAAGAGGAAACCTCACTTAAATTAGCAATCTTTATATGGGCCTCCATGCAAAATATACTAGGTTAAAACAAAGTTCCTCAATGTACATTGCTTGTACAAAATGGACAGATGGAGTTTTCTGGGTCCTGTCTACATGAACATCATCTTAACTGATTATATATTGTGCAATTGTTGGTGTTTTAAATTTTCTGTTAAATTTCGTTGCATTGGTATATCCATTAGTCTGTGGAATTGTGGGCTACCTCTGCAACTTTGTTTCCTTTTGCTCCACCTTTGCCTACCCCTTCTCCCACCATGGGTTGGGGTGGCATTTGCAGAAAAAAAAGAGTTAACTTCTCACATACTTAACTTTTCATCAAAACCCTCAGGTAACCTAATTTTAACTGCTGTCAAATTATATGGTGTGATTGACCACTTCTTTCTCTTAAATAAAAGTAAATTGCTCCGACGCTGAAAATCTGAAATAAAAACAAATTGCAAAGGTGCTCAACAGGTTTGATAGCAGCTGCAAAGAGCAAAGCAGCAATAACATTCCAAGTCTAATATGTTGTCCTCTGGATGCTCCGAGGCCTGAGCTTTCCCTCACTTTCTGCTTTTAATATTGGTTCTCTTTATCTTCTGCCTTCACTAATCTGCTTAGTTGAAAGTTAATTTTCTTATGTATCACACAAGACTTTTATCTATTCAGGTGAATTCTGGCAATGAGAGTGAGCTTATTACTGCAGTTTGTAATACCAATCCATTTGAAAAGGAGAAGATTGTAAGATACAGACCTCCATGGCAGACCTGCATTCCAGCTCAAGGTTTGTACTTGGGTTATATTCTCACATGTTAACACATCTTGCTGGCAGAGGAGATGATGCCACATCTCACATTCACATTCTGCGGCTGCAGTCATATCTATTCCATTTTTAAAAAATCTCATTTGAAATATACTATTTTTCCTGTCTTGCTTCCAGCCTGGGAAATTTATATGGGTGTGCTAATTGGATACACCTATAATGAGTGGGTACCAGAATGGTGGTGGTGGTGGTGGTGACAATGGCAATGGCAATGAGAAATGCCTGTCTTTACAAAGCTTCCAAAGAGTAGATCTAAAGTTTGATTGCTAGTTGTGGGTTTCATGCAACTAGCATTGCTTGGTGAGCATACCTAGATGGTATACAAAACTACTATTATCCTTTTGAGTGGAAGGCAACAACATGCTGCCAGCTAAGCTGTATTTCTATTAATGTTTCTTCAGTTCATGTATGGTTGCATCATTGCCAAATCCAGGCAACTAAAAGGTAGCTGTATACAGTAACACAAACATGAAGAATGATTGTGTATGCTCTATCTGCATCCAGTAGTATCTCCACGTGGAGAATTAGTATAGTAGCTTTTTTTGGCTGTGATGGAATATCTGTAAGCTTATCAACCTGAAGCCTTCCTCACCTGAGGAAGATAGAATTGAAATGTTCTCTTGAGCCTCTTACAGTTGCTGGTAAATAACTGGGAGTATTAACATCCCATTCTTTATCTGTAATTAAAAGCATATAAATTATCAATGTTGTGTTTCTTGTCACATCAAAATCGCTTTCACATTTTGTACTCTTTGTACAATTAAACCTTTGAAGTCTATAAAAATGCTCCCAAAAATGTCAATTGTTTTATGCATAAAGGTCCCCTGCAGGGAACTTGATGCTCATCACTTGCATTGCTTTGTATTTAAAAAGTTGCCATAGACTTTTGTTGACCATGCTGGTTAGTGCCATTGTGAATCTTGCCTTTTCACGTTCTGTCCTTTTAACTTGGGGGGCCTTCATTCATTTTGCCAATATGATGTAATGGGTATTCCTTATTTTGCCACTGTAACTTCTGCATTGCGGTTCCTTAGTGGTCTCTGAGCAATCCTTGTCTCCAGATGCAACATTTCATTCCATAAAGTAGCTACAATGTTGGCCTGAAATCTTTGGATTTAGGGTTTTATTTGGTTCACTTACGTGCATATATACTGTTCGCACTTCTGGAGATGGGCCTTTTTTAGGATCCATTTGGATATATGATCCTTACGATCAGAGCAGTGGCTGGTCCCTGTTCAAATTATGCAATTGATCTTGGGCATCATTTTCAGGACGGATCCTTCCTCCTTTTGATCTCGCACTAGTTTATCAACAACACCAATTTCCTTGTTTTAGTGCAGTTATTTAGCAAATGCTGAGAGTTGTAGCTGCACAACAGTTTTGTTCTTCCTTTTTGTTGGAGGATTAATTTCTGTTTATCACATGCCATGCTGAACACAGTATGATGTATATTAAACTTGTACACAGCTTAATCGCTTGATGGTGTTGATTTACAATACAAGTAAAACATACATTTCTGAGGTGAAAAATTAAGGACGACTACTGATGCAAGTGTAGCATTTTGTTACTGAAAATGCGTTCAACTTATTTACTGGGTTAATGCAAAAATGTGATTTTTGGCACTGAAAACATGAGACCCTAAGAAATAGGAACAGGAGTAGGCAGTTTGGTATCTTGAACCTGCTCCCCACTCAGTAGATACTTTGAGTGCAAGCCAAGCAAATCTCATTGGGTAAAAGGTAAGCATTCACAGCTAGAGCTAGTTGGATGACAATGAAAATAAAGGTTAAAATAAAACTTGAGATTTATGACACATCAGTTACAGAATACAGTATGAAATAAGGTAGAGTGTAAAGTGGAGTGCAAACTGAAAACATACAAAAAGGGCAAAGAGTGGTGTTCCTATTAAGCTTTGCATGCAGAACTACGCAACAGCTTGGAAGGTACCATGCTGATTTTTAAAAATTATTAAATACCATGCTTGAGACCAAAATCTTCTAAAATGCACATTGAAAGTACTAGCTATATACAACATCAACATTGGATATGTATTGGAAGAGATTATGGGACGAAATGACTTTGGTTTTGCTGATATTCATTTCATACCAAATTTCACACTGGCTGTTGCTAGTCTATCTCCAAGTTATTGCAAGTCTTCTCTGTGCTTTGTCATCTGCAGATCTAACTAATGTTATCATTTGGCCCTCACTTAATACCAGATGCTGTGGCCCTGTTTTTTGTTCCCAAGTCGATTGTTGAAAATGGTGTTTAGTCAGGGACACCTGTTAATAATTGGGCCAGATGATCCAAGGAGGGCCAGAGAGGCCACCTAGTTCCAGAGACTGCCTGGGTAGAAAATCTGTCTTGGGACTTCAGCATTGTTTTCAAAGTTAAAAGTGAAGATTAAAAACAGAAAAATCTCTGGTGTTTCTCACCCCCTCACTCCTCATTCACGTTAGCCTGTGCCCACTTTCCACAGTCCCTTATGCCCCACTTGACCCGGTGTCAACCTTTGTATTCCTTAATAGCCCTTATGTCAACTCCGATCCATCACCTCCCACCACCATTCCTTTTGGGACGCTATCAGCTTAGATCTAATGGGACTGCCACCAGTCTCGTTGATGGACTTTGAATCTCCCACTCTCAACACTTTATGCCCTTTCCATTATCTGTGTTTACTATAAGTTGTGTATTATTACCAGCAGCAGATATTTTTGCCAGTATTTGGCCTGATGTAATGAGACGTAATAGAGTCATACAGCACAGAAACAGACCCTTGTGTCCATGCTAAGCATAATTTCAAACTAAAGCAGTGCCACCTGCCTGCTCCTGGCCCATATCCCTACAAACCTTTCCTATTCACGTACTTATCCAAGTCTGTTATAATTGTGCCCACATCCATTACTTCCTTAGGAAGTTCATTCCACACACAAACCAACCTCTGTGTAAAAATGTTGCCTCATGTCTTTTTTTAAAATCTTTTTCCTCTCCCCTTAAAATTGTGACCCCTTGTCTTGAAGTCCTCTATCCTAGGGAAGAGATATCTACCACTAACCCTATCTGGATCTCTCATGATTTTATTAACCTATATAAGGTCACTTCTCATCCTCTTTAGGCTCCAGTGGAAAAAGTCCTAGCCTATCCAGCCTTTCTTTATAACTCAAGCCTTCCATACCTGGCGACATCCTGATAAATCTCTTGTGAACCCTCCTCAGCTTAATGATATCCTTCCTATAACCAGGTGACCAGAACTGGACAAAGTACTCCTGAAGAGGCCTCTTCGTGTCCTGTACAACCTCAAAGTGACTTTCCAACTCCTGTACTCAAAAGGACTGTGCAATAAAGGCCAGCGTACTAAATACCTTTTTTGACCGTCCTGTCTATATGTGACACAAACGTTCAAGAATTATGTACCTGGACCCCTAGGCCCCTCTACAACACTACCCAAAGCCCTACCATTAATTGTATAAGTCCTACCCCTGTTTGCTGTCCCAAAATGCAATACCTCGCATTTATCCAGATTCAACTCCATTTGCCATTTTACAGCCGATAGACCTGCTTGGTCAAGATCCTTTTGTAATCTTAGAAAACCTTCTTCACTGTCTAGTATGCCACCAATTTTGGTGTTGTCCACAAACTTACCAACCATGCCTTCTGTGTTCACCTCCAAATAACTTATGTAAATGACAAACAAAAAAGGACCCAGAACGAATCCACGTGGGACACCACTGGTGACAGGCCTCCAGTCTGAAAACAACCCTCCACCACCACTCTGTCTCCTGCCATTAAGCCAGTTAGTATCCAAAACTGGCAAGCTCACCCTGAATCCCATGTGACCTAACTTTACTAATTAGTCTATCATGTGGAACCTTGTCGAAGACTTTAGTAAAGTTCACGTAAACAACATTTACTGCTCTGCACTCATCAATCTTTTTGCTAACTTCTGAAAAAACTCAAATCAAGTTAGTGAGACATGCTTTTTCTCCCACAAAACCACACTGACTATTCCTACTCAATTATTGCCCCTCTAAATCCTATCTTTTAAAATCACCCGCATTCATAGAATCCCTACAGTGTGGAAGCAGGCCCTTCGGCCCAACAAGTCCACACCAACACTCAGAGCATCCTGCCCAGGCTGATCCCCCTATAACCCACCTACTCTACACATCGCTGAACACTATAGGCTATTTAACACGGCCAATCCACCTAGCCTGCGCATCTTTGGACTGTGGGAGGAAACCGGAGCACCCGTAGGAAACCCACGCAGACACAGGGAGAATGTGCAAACTCCACACAGACAGTTGCCCGAGGCTGGAATTGAACCCGGGTCCCTGGTGCTGTGAGGCAGCAGTGCTAACCGCTGAGCCGCCCTGATGTCCAGAGTCGATATTGAAGACTCTGAGCTTAAATCTTTAACTGTATACTACTGTGTCACAACCTCTGCTGGGTATGTACTGCTGGTGGGATAGAATATACCAGGGATGATGATGGTGTTGTTTGAGACATGATCTATAAGATATGATTCGATGAGTGACTTTTCAGGCTAATGGTTGACTAGTCTGTGTGACAGCTGTCCAGATTTTGGCGCTAGCCCCTAGATGCTTTTAAGGAGGACTTTATATGGTCTACAGGGCTAACATTATCTTTTTCTGGTCCCAGGTGGTCCTTTTGATTTTTTTTTTCTTCTTCTTCTTCTTCTTTTCCTGTGTGTTTTTTGAGACTTCTTAGTGCTTTGATACAACCGAGTGCATTTCTAATTCATTTTCAGGCTGTTCATTGTTGTTGGTTAGAGTCTTGATGAGATAAAGATGACATATTTCCTTCCCAAAAGGACAAGTGGGAACTAGATGCACTTTTATGAAGGTTGAACCATAGTTTCATGGTCATTATTAAATTTTATTTTGGGTTGTTTTGAATTTGAGTTCAGGTGCCACCAATTGCTGTGGTAAGATTTGAACCAGTGTCACCAGGACATTAAATGAAAGGCAAAATACTGTGGTTGCTGGAAATCTGAAGCAGAATGCCAAAGAAACTCAGCAGGACTGTGGAGAGAGAAATGGCATTAATGTTTAGATGAGTAGAACTTGCCTGGAACCTAAGAACTAGGAGAACGAGTAGGCAATTCAGCCTTTTGATCCTGCTCTGCTGTTTGATATGATCACAGCCTCCATTTCCCTGCTCATTCTCCATAATCCTACGACCCATTACTAATTAAAAATCTGTCTACCACTTCAAACTTACTCAATTTCCCAGCATCCACTGCAGACTGGTAGTGAATTCCACAAGTTACACCTCTTTGAGTAAGGTAATTTCTCCTTCTCTGTTTTAAATCTGATACTCCTCATCTCAAAACTAGACCCTTTGTTCTCGATTGTCCCACACGAGGAAACACCCGCTGCATGTCTACTTTGTCAATTCCCTTTAACATCTTGTATATTTGAATTAGATCTCCTTTTATCCTTCTAAACTGCTGCATTTCTTTCTTTAAGATGACTCTTCATCTCAAATCAATATAGTGAACCTCCTCTGAACTGCCTTCAGTATGATTACATCCCTCCTCAAGGGGACCAAAATTGTTGGCAGTATTCCAGATGCAGTATCACTAATGCCTTGTACAATTGCAGCAACATGTCCCTACTTTTATATTTGATTCTTTTAGCAATGATGTGGACGTGCTCATTTTGGACTGAGGTGGACAAAGTCCGAAGTCTCACGACACTAGGTTATAGTCCAACAGGTTTATTTGAAATCACAAGTTTTTGGAGTGTCGCCCCTTTGTAGCACTTCACTGGATGAAGGGGCCACACTCTGAAAGCTTGTGATTTTAAATAAAACTCCTTTAGCAATAATTGCAAAAATTCCATTTGCTTTCCTTTTTATTTGCAGCTGTACCAATGTAGTTCCTTTTGTGATTCATCCAAGAGGACACCCATATTCTTCACTGAACCATTCCTGAAGTTTTTCTCCTTTTTAAATGATACATTTTCTTTCTATTCCCCCAACTAAAATGAATAACCTCATACCTATCCACATTAAACTTCATCTGCCAAATTTTGACCAATTCACCTAACCCGTCCATATCTATTTGTACATTTCTTGCTTCTTCATTGCAACTTACTTTCTCACCTATTTGTGTCATCAGCATACTTGGTTATTGTACTTTCTATCCCTGCATCCAAGTCATCAGTATAGATTTTAAACAGTTGGGGTGGGAGACTGAACCGTGTGGCACCCCGCTAGTTAGATCTTGCCAATCAGAAACAGATTCGTTTATCCTGACTGTCTGCTTTCTGTTGGTTAGCTCTATCCAAACTAATACATTACACCAACCCCTTATAATCTTACCTTGTATATTAACCTTTCGTGCAGCATCTTATCAACTGCTTTGTGAACATCCGGACATATAACATCTACAGGATCTCTGCTATCCGTATTGCTTGTTACACAAGCGATCATAGTGTGTCTTATCTCCATCAAATGTACATGACCTTTCCTAAAAAGGAAAAGTCTGTCACAAGCAGATGCAAAATGTTTTATAAAACATTGTTCCGGTCTTCAACCCTCAAATCCCTCGGTCCCCACCACACCCTGTCAATCTCCTATGTTGCCTCATACCCCAGTGCTAAATCTGCCTTCTATTTCCACTCACCACCTTAACACTTTTTCACCTGGAAAGTTGAATAAGCAACTCTAGAAGCAACTTGTAATAAGTTTTAGTGTTGTTTTGTATGGATGTCGGACTAGGATTATGGAAACAGGTGATCAACTTGCTTCAATTGTATTGAATAGGGTTGTTTGAAGGAGAATGGATTTGATCAGCTGGACAGGAAAAAGTAGAAAATGATGAATGACTGATGGTGCAAAAGCCTGGCATAGAGTAGTGAGACATGGAGAAGACTGAGTATAATCACTTGCCTTTGATAGAGCATGCATAATGATGGTGGGCATGAAAACTGTCAGCTGTTGAATGGAGAATTTGTACAGTGGAATGATTTGAATCACTTCTGCACAGTAACCTTCTATGTCTGTTAACTAGAAGGCTGACTAGGGATTTCCATAAGACCTAGGAGCAGAAGTAGGCCATTCAGCCCATCGAGTCTGCTCAATGAATCTGCTTTCAATGAGATCAGGGCTTATCTGATAATCCTTAATTCCACTTCCCTGCATTTTTTCCATAACACTTGATTCCTTCACTGATTTTATATATATATATATTCAAGACTGAGATATTTTTAATAATCCAGCCTCAGCAGTTCTCAGTGGGAACGAATTCCACAGGTTGAGAGAAGAAATTCCTCTGCATCTCTGTCTTAAATGTGCTCCCCTTATTCTGAGATTATGCCTTCGGGTCCTTGGCTCTCCCACAAGGGGAACCAACCATTCTGCATCTAGCCTATCAAGTACCTTAAGAACCTTGTTATAGTTCAATAAGGTTGCCTTTTGTTCTTCTTTATTCCAACGAGTTTAGGCCCAACCTCCTTGATTTCTCATAAGTATCTTCATACCTCCAAGTATTCAGAAGGGAAGAACCGACCACTAAAATTAAATCAGTGAAATTGGTACAAGTATGATCGGACTCCTGGGCAAATATGAAGGACACAAAATACTTAAGGGGAGTAGTATTGAGCTTGAGTTCTAATGGAGGCGCTGAGAATACATGTGGTGGCAGTCATATTGTTCAGATTTGAGCTTGTTTTTAGAAATATTAAGGAAATAGATACAGGGAAGTTACAGATCCATTCATCTCATTTCTATTCTGTGTAACTAATTGTGAAATTAATTATTAGAGCCAGAAACTTTTTATGGATTGTTCTAAATTTTGAATACGTTGCATGATCACCCGCTAATTAACTTCTGATCCATTGGTCACATCAATGAAGAAATCAATCACACTACCAATCTGTAGGCAATAAATGTGGAGTTGGTAAAGCACAGCCAGTCAGACAGCATTTGAGGAGCAGGAAAGTCAACGTTTTGGGCCAAAACCCTTCGTCGGGACTGAGTTTGTGGGGGGAGCCCAGAAATAAATAGAGTGAGGGGGTAGGGCTGTGGGAGGGTAGGTGAGATGGAGATAGATGAATGCAGGTAGGGGGTTATTGTGGGTGTTCAGTGGGAAGGGTGGAGCGAAGGTGGACAGGTTGGGGGAGGAGAGATGTTGAAGCTCGTGAAGTCAGGATCTGGTTCACTAGTGTCCTTTAGGGAAGGAAACTGCCGTCCTTACCTCATCTGGCCTACGTGTGACTCCAGACCCACAGCAATGTGGTTGACTCTTAACTGCCTTCTGGGCAATTCAGGATGGGCAGTAAATGCTGTCTAGCCAGTGATGCCCTTTATAACATGAACGAATTAAAGAAACAATATTCAGGCCATTGGGCTGTAAGCTCCCAAGGCAAAATGTGAGGTGTTGTTCCTCCAGGTTACATTTGGCATCACTCTGACAGTAGAGGAGGCCATGGGTGGATGCATCACCAGGGGAGTGGGAGGGTGAGCTAAAGTAGGTGGCAACCTGAAGGTCGAGTTGGTTGGTGCGTGCGGAGCGCAGATGCTCCGCAAACTGGTCCCCGAGTCTGTATTTGGTCTCCCGGATATAGAAGAGACCACATTGGGAGCAACAGATACAGTTAGCTGAAGTGCAGGTGAATCTCTGCCGGATTTGGAAGGATTATTTGGGGCCTTGGATGGAGGTGAGAGGGGTGGTGCAGGGGCAGGTGTTACTCCCATTGTGGTCCCCTGTTTATTGAGGAAACCAAAAGCAGACTTGGGGACCAGTTTGTGGAGAATCTGCGTTCTGCACACACCAACCAACCCGAACCTATGGTTGCCATTCACTTACCTCCCCCCTCATGCCCCTGGTGAGATGTCCATCCTTGGCTTCCTCCACTGTCAGAGTGAGGCCAAATGGAAACTGGAGGAACAACACCTCATATTTCGCTTTGGGAGCTTACAGCCCAATGGCCTGATAATTGACTTCACCAGCTTCAAATCTCTCCTCCCCCCACCTGTCCATCTTCTGATTCTCCTGTCCGCTTCACCCTTCCCACTGACCAACCACAATAACCCCCTACCTGCATCCACCCATCTCCATCTCACCTACTCTTCCTGCAGCCCCCCTACCCTGCTATTTATTTCTGGGCATCCCTCCCCCTCCCCAGTCCTGACGAAGGGTTTCGGCACGAAAAGTTGACTTTCCTGCTCATGGACGTTGTCTGACCGGCTGTGCTGTTCCAGCTCCATATTAATTGACTTTAGCTTCCAGCATCTGCAGTCCTTATTGTCTCCAAGACAATCTATAAACTAATTCCTCAATGAATACCAGAAATTCACTGTTGTTTTTATTGCTGTCTTTGTATTAAGATGCAATATCAGCCACAAATGCTTGTTAATGTCCTTGAATGAGAAAGTTCTTTACAGAAGATGTAATAATCAGAATTATTATGGAAACTGAATTCTGGTCAGTAAATTTAATCTTCTAAATGTATGCTTTTGCAGGATTGTGCCTGTCTGATGATGTGAGGTCCCAACTTGATGAGCTGATGATGGAGGCTCTTTTGCTGCAGGTGTCACTGCCTGAGATGCAGCACATTTACCAGATCTCCTGTGCAGCCCAGTACCCTGTAGTGGAAAGTCACCAGCAACGATCTGAACTGCTGAATTGCAAACCAGTGGAGGTCATGCAGTGTCTTGCAGAGACCTGTACTTCTACAGCTGAGGTATGGAACTGCAAAAACCCAGTATCAGAACATCAATGACTTGATATCAGAGCACCATATTTGGGCATTAACGTATAAATACTGTCAAAATATACCTGTAAAAGTGTGCATATTTTTTTGAAGTGTGTTTGACAATTGTGTATGAATGAATATCAGATACTGTGGATGACATTTTTTCAGATTAGATGAACTCAATGACAGCTTCATCAAGCTTTTGAGGAAACCAAGAGATTATGAAAAGATGTGGAGCATCCTAGAGATCATCTGATGCAGCTGTGATTTTTGGTTTTACCTGCCTGCATTTATCATCTGCATTTTTTTCAGTCTTCAAACCAAACTCCTAATAAGATATAATTTATGTTTCCAGTCCAATGATGCTTCATTGAAACTTAATTCTGAAGAAGAGTCATTGGACTCAGAACATCACCTCTGTTTCTATCTCCACAGATGCTGTTCCAAATCTGTTTAGATTCTTCACCGTTTTCTGTTTAATTTCAGATTTCCAGCACGTGTAGTATTTTGCCTTTGTAGAAAAATACATTCCAGTAGAGTTCCTGTTTTCTCGATAGTGATGCATCTTCCCATTAGGAGTGACCACCTCCTCCTCTTCTCACTCAAGACTGGATAGGCTATAAAGGGAACTGAAGTCATGGCATCTTATGGAACTCATGGCTGGAAGAAATGCTTGAGTCCACCCAGTCCTTTAAGAGATTGTTGCCCCTGATTTTCTCAGGCCAATTAGGAGGAATCATATCTCTGAGAGTCAGGTTTACACATCCAGGTCTCATTAATATCGACATGCTGGAGCAATGTAGTTAGACCAAGTAATTTGATATCTGAGCTATCTTGGAGATGGAGTATTGATTCTCTTGTTTGAGAGGTTTCGACCACCCCTCTTAATTAAAATTGAAACTCCCAGGGAAGCTTGCCTCGCCTTGTGATCTGTTAAAGGAAGTGTGAAAAGTGGTATAACCTGCCTCTCACCCCCCCAATCTGTGATAAAGGCATGGTTAAATGAAAGAAATCCCTGATACTCACTTTATAAGCAACAAGTAACAATTTATTTATCTAACTCCAAGAATGAACAAAGTGCCAGGGACCTGGGTTCGATTCCAGCCTCGGGCGACTGTTTGTGTGGAGTTTGCACATTCTGTCAGTGTCAGCATGGGTTTCCTCCAGGTGCTCTGGTTTCCTCCCACAATTCAGAGATGTGCACGCTAGGTGGATTGGCCATGCTAAATTACCCATTGTGTTCAGGGATGTGTAGATTGGGGAGCTGTAGGGGGACGGGTCTGGGTGGGATGCTCCGAGTGTCAGTGTGAACTTGTTGGGCTAAAAGGCCTGTTTCCACACTGTAGGGATTCTACAAAATTAACAGAACTATGAACAAACCGAACAATTTACCTCCCTTAACTGCTAAATCTTCCCAAATAAAACAAAATTCTAATGGTATGCTGTTCCAATTGATAACAATCCCACTTATATAAATCAAATTAATAAGAAAAGAAGATTAAAACTTAGTCTCTTGAAATTACAGCCAGGATAGGTCTTCCACAATGTTCTTTGCCTTCTCCGCAGTATTCTATTCAGGAACACCTTTCTCTGTTGAATTCTTGTCAGGAATACTAGCTAAGGGTGCTGCAGTACCTTTACTTAGATGGTGCTTTCTCTGAGAGCTTAAAGATTTCAGTGAGAGCCAGTGACTTTCTCTTCAGATGACAGTTCGCTCTCTCACCAATTTTCATATGCCCTTGATGACCTATTACTTACAATAGGATTGGTTCTAGATTGTCAAAACCATCAAATTTAAATTTAATTAGGTTTTGGAATCTAGGGCCTGGTTTAAAACAATTGGATAAATTCAAAAACCTGTTATATGTTGAATTACGGTGAAAATGTTGACTTAATTCCTGTTGAATGATTGATTTCAGAAATGATATAATCAGAAATATAAATAGTTGTAAAATAAAGTCTTTGTGACCAAAGTGTCGTGGACTTAATTTTGTTTAAACAGCAGAGAGAATGCATATGAGATTAGTTTTCACAAGAACTCATGAGCCATCAAGTGCACATGCACAATAATACCATAAAGGATCTGAAAACTTAGCAGCTATTTCCTGTCTAATGGAGTAAATTGGACTGTCTTTTCTGTTTTAGGGTGAAGGTTGCTGTTTAAAGCCAATGAAGAGAGAAGGAAACTGTGAGAAAAAGAAGAGACGGCTTGAAAAAGATGGTTCAGTGGGTGAAAAGAGAGAAAAATTGAAAAAACTAAACAATCCAAGAAAGGGAAATGTCAAATTAAACCAGGAAAGAACAAAAAATTTAAGTTTGGTGAGAATAGAAGCGGAAAAGTATTTGGAATTTCTACAGCCTCATGAGGCACTGTCAGTGATAATGGAGCCTCCATACTCTGAGCCAGAGGACTCTGAAGATGAAGATGCAATCTGCCCGGCAGAAAGCTGCCAGCAGCCAGAGGGGGATGAGGTCAGTATTCAGTATTCATACGGTTATTCTTCTACATTGGAGTATAATGAAGTGCATAATAGCTTTTGAATATTTTAATCGAAAGGGCTATATTTAGCAGAATAAGGAACAGGAAATGGCGGGTGATGTTTGAATTTGTATTTGTTTCTGATTGCATCAATCACAAGTCTGCAGAATTGTCCATACAAAATCCTAATTGTTGGATTTTCAGATACAAGCCATTTCACTTCGTTATTGTCTGACATCAAAAGATATAAAATTGCTTAAAAGAAGCAAACTTGAAAGAAATCTCATTCTTATTTCTATAAAGTTTCTTTTCCTGTTTTCCTAAACATGACTAATTCTAATGCACTCCTAACCAGCTTGCCATTTCTTACCCTAAGTAAATTTTAACTATTCCCAAGCTTGACTGTCTTTATCCCAATTTCTTCCAAGTGCCACGTTGGCCCCAGTTGAACAGTGCCTGATGTTAAAATTCTCCTTTGTCAATTCCTTTCATCACCTCACTCCTAACTCCGGAATCGGTTCTAGCTTCATAACTCTCCAAAATGAGCACTCCTCCTTGAGCATCTCTGATTTTAATTACTATGCCAGTAGTGGTCATGTCTTAAAGCTGCGAAAGCCCTTAGTTCTGAAATTTCAGCCATAACTCGTTCTGCTCTCTATCTTTCCTTCTCTTGCACGCTCCTTCAAACACGTTACGGCCAAGCTTTTGATCACGGTTCTGAATATCTGCTTTTGTGGCTTTTCATCTTGTGAGTGGAAGGGAAACTGCAAAATCCAGTTCTGCAGCCAGTGGAGATGTGATATTGTGACTGGGGCAAGTGATAACAATTTCACCCTTTAGACTTGTGCCAGAGAGGTTGTATGTTTGAGACCAGTAACTAGTGCCAGATGAGGAGGACAGTAGGGAGACCAAATATTGAAAATAAAGCGAAGTGATATGGAAAATGGGAGCAGGAGTAGCATATTCAGCCCATTGGGCCTGTACTGCCATTCAGTAAGATCCTGGCTGATCTGATTGCATTGAACAGCACAGGACAGGAACAGGCACTTCAGCCTGCTACATCTGTGCCAACCATGATGCCATTCTAAACTAATCCCATCTGCTTGCACACAGTCTGTCTAAATGCCTTTTAAACCTTGCTAACGTGTCTGCTTTTAACATTTCTGGCAGCATGTTCTGGACACCTGCCACTGTATGTGTTTAAAAAAACTTTTCCTCGCACATCTCCTTTTAACTTTCCCACCTCACATCTTAAATCTATGCCCAGCCTTTCCTTCTAGCTAATACATGCCAATCCAGGTAGCGTCCTGGTAAACCTGTTTTGCACCCCCTCCAAAGCCTCCATGTCCTTTTTATAATGTGGCGATCAGAACTGCATGTGAAGCTCCAAATGTGGCCTCACTAAGATCTTATACCACACAACACGACTTGCTAACTTCTTTACTCTGTGACCTGACCAATGGATGTAAGCATGCCCCATGTCGCCTTTATCACCTCGTCGACTTACATTGCCACTTTCAGGGAGCTGTGGACTTGGATCCCTCTGTGTAATAATGCTCCTAAAGGGTCCTGCTTCTATCAGTACTACAATGACTTGAGTTCCACTTTACACTTCCTTGTAGATAGAAATCTTTCGAATCCAACCTTGATTATAATCAGTGATCCAACCTTCACTGCTCTCTGGGGTAGAGGATTCCAAAGACTAGCAACTCTCAGAAGAAACTGACCATTTTTTTCTTTCTAGGGGGAATTGAAACATAGTTTCAGCATCTACCCTGTCAAGCCCTTTCAAAATTTTGTTTCAAAAGAATTTCTTCTTGTTTTTCTAATTTCCAAAGAGTATAGGCCCAAACTGCTCGAACGTTCCATGTAATTCTTTCATCAGCCTAGTGAAGATTGTTTGAATTTACCAATGCCTTCACACAGTACTCCCAAGTACTGCAAATTCACCAAAGATCCTTAGACACCAACTTAGAAATGCACGACCGTTTCCTCGTAGAACGACAAGGGCAGCAGATATATGGGAACGCCACCACCTTCAAGTTTCCCTCCAAGCACCCCACCATTCCTGATTTGAAAATATACCTGTCACTGGGTCAAAATCCTGGAAGTCCCTCCCTAACAGCATTGTGGGTCAAATGACAACAGGTGGACTGCAGCAGTTCAAGAAGACAGTTCACCGCCACCTTCTCAAGGGCAACCAGGGACGGGCAATATATGCTGGCCAGTGAGCGATACCCACATCCCACAAATGAATAAATTAAAAAAAACTTCAACAACTATAGCAAAACTTTATTTTTTGTTCTCCAATGCCATTGCAATATAAAACAACATGCTATTTGCCTTCCTAATCAACTTCTGTACCAACACATCAATCTTACATCCCGATGAATATACCAAAGGACCGAGTAGCAACATTTATAGGTTTCTTAAATGAATAACCTTATATTGCCACACTATTCTCCATCTGTCACTTTACCAACTCACATAATCTGTCTGTATCTTTTTGTAGTCTGTTTACTTATGTTTTAAGTTTGCTTTGTATCATCAGAAATCTTGGATACGATATTGTTTGTCTGAGTCATTGATATAGAAGGTTAATAGCTGAAACCTAGCACTGATTGTAGCACTTTATTTTTACGAATTGTCAACTCAAGATGCCCATTTATCCCTACTCTCCTCTTCCTGTCTGTTTAACCAATTTCCATTCATGCTAATATATTATCATCAACTCTGTGAACTATATTTGCAGGTTTAATCTTCTAGATTGTCCTTTATGGGAAATGTGGAGGTGATGGCCTAGTGGTGTTATTGCTGGACTGTTAATCCAGAGACCCAGATAACGTTCTGGGGGCCAGGTTCGAATCCTGCCATGGCAGATGGTGGAATTTGAATTCAATAAAATATCTGGAATTAAGAATCTAAAGACGACCATGAATCCACTGTCGATTGTCGGAAAAACCCATCTGGATTCGCTAATAAGGAAATGGCCATCCTTACCTGTTCTGGCCTACCTATGACTCCAGACCCACAGCAGTGTGGTTGACTCTGAACTGCGCTCTGGCAATTAGGGATGGGCAATAAATGCTGCCTAGCCAGCAACGGCCTCATCCCGATAGTGAATTTTTAAAAAAATTGACAGACTCACTGTTTATTGCATGTCCTTAAATGCCCTTGAGAAGTCAGGAGTGAACTACTCTCTTGAACCTTTACAGTTCTAATGGTGCAGGTCCTGCTTGGGAGAGAGTTCAAGTATCTTAACCAGCAACAATGAAGATATGTTGATACGGTTCTAATTCATGCTTTGGAGATGGCACCAGAAAAAAATTGTTCTTCTAGCCTTGGTCAGCGCAAACAACCTTTACTTGGAGGGTAGCTGATTGGATAAACCAGTTCAGTCTCATTCTTGCTCTGTAGTTCCAAAGAGTAGAAATACAGACATCTTGCTGTTCGCAAGCAGAATTCAGATTTCAAGCAGAGAGTTGAGTTTAATTAATGGTGAGTTAGTTGAAGTTGGAAAGGAGTGCTTTTCTTAAAATTTGTTTTCTTCTTCTGTGACAGAAGCAACTTTTGGGGAGTAACTGGTAAACTATAACCTATTCTGCATGTATCAAAATACTGTTAAATTATGGCAGAGTAAATTGGCTGGCATTATGCAATGCACAGCCTGTGAAATGTGGGAAGTCATGAATGTCTGAGATGTGCAAATCTGCAAGAAGAGTTACCGTCTGCACAAACTTGAGCTTGAGTTCCAAAACCCAAGGAGAGTTGAAGTTACTGTTCATCCGCAAGATAGCAGACTATTTGATTGTCGATTTTTGGTTTTAGGTACTGGTGAGGGCCATGGTTTCTCACAGGAGTGCAAGTCACTAGCATCAAAGCATAAGCATTATTTTCAGAGGTAGTTACAACATAGTGAAAAGATTTTAAATTACAGTCTGATAACAGCAGCTCAGCATGTGGCACCAGACCCTAGTCCAGCAATTATCCCGCATTGCTCCAGGCTCCAGTCCACTCCTCATCGGCACTCAGCAGCAACCAGGTAAATACCGGGATTCGTACTTCAGCTCCTCCATCACTCTGGGACTCGGACCCCTGTCACTCTGGGGACACGGCCCCTCCATCACCTGCTCCCTTACTGACCGTTGGCCGCCCTGGGCTCCTGCTTCTGCTCGCGCCACTGGCTCATGCTTGCTGCCTGCGCGGTGCTCTGGGCTACTTCCAAACGTGCTGCGGCAGGGCTTGCTGCTCGTGGTGTTCCAGGGCACAAGGGCTCGCTGCTCTGGGCTTGCTGCCAGCTCTAGTGCTGAGGGGAGAGAAGAAGAAGAGAAAGGGAAAAAGGGGCGAGAAAAGAACAGGTGAAGCAAAGAAGCTCTGACATGAACATCCTACTCTGCCGCCATCTTAAGGGAACAGATGAGCATCTGCAGCTGTAAACATGACTCCAGGGTCTTAGGTTGCCACCCTAGCGCCAGAGTCATGGATGTCGGATATCTTCCTGTGGAAGGATGAATATCAGTAGGTCGTGGTATGGTCCATTTTGGTACCAATGTCCTGGGAAGTAGGGTAATGAAGTCCTGAAAGCAGATTTATGGGAGCTAGGAAGGTGATTGAAAAGCAGGCCCTCCAAAACAATAATCTCAATATTACTACCAGTTCCAAGAGCATAGAAACAGGAAAATAGAGCGTTTGAAGACATGCCTGGAAACTGGAGGTAGGGAGCAGATTTCTGAGGCCTTGGGACCTGGGAGCTTCAACTAAATCTGCAGCGGGGTGGGAGTCTCCGGCTGAACTCAGATTCAAGAGAAGTTAGTGAAGATAAATACGAAAGCAGTAAGAAAAACAAAAAGACAATGAAGCAATGACAAGCACCAAATAAGATCAAAATGGAGAATAATGTCTAAAAGTGCTGAGTTAAAGAAACTTTGTCTGAACGCATGTAGCATGCAAAAATATTGATGATTTAATTATAGGCAGTCCCTGGATGGCATTAATGAATCCGTTTGTGTTCTGACTTGCAGTAAAAATCAACTTGCAATGCAAGATGATATAAAGTAGCCATTCATAAGTACAAGAAATGTTTGTAAGTCAGATCTTTAAAATTACTTCCCTTTATGGGATTGCAGTCCTGAGTACAAATGTTCACAAGTTGGATGTTTGTAAATCGGCGAACCCCATACACAAATTGAGGTAAATGGATATGATTTAATTGCCATTACTTAGACATGGCTACAGGATACCAGAGATTTGGAGCACTATATCAAAGCACATTCTGTATTCGGGAAGGATAGACAAAACGATAAAGGAGGTGGGGCAGCATTCCTTGTGAGGGATAACGTAGAGAAGATATTGATCAAAAGATTAAGATGTAAAGTTAGTGTTGGTGGAATTTAAAACAGCAACGGCAAGCAAACGTTGGTTGAAGTTATTAATAAATACAAAACTGAAGTACTAATTTTGGGCATGCTGTAAATCTGGAAATTAGAGATGCGTGTAACATCGGTAATAGGATAATATTTTCTCCCTTTAGTTTACATATAGACTGGGTTGACCAGGTTTGATGCTGTGTAGGATGAATTCCTGCATGATATGGGTTTCTTGAACAGTATGTTGAAGAGCTGCCTAGGGATCTACCTATTTTGGATTTAGTGTTCTGTAATGAGAAAGGACTAATTAATAACTTTGCTATAAACGAGTTAATTTAATTACTCAAAGCTACATGTATCTTACTGTTCTTTGCATGCTTTCTCAACATTTTGATTTAGAAAGCTCTTTCATGTAGTCCATGAACCTTTCTCCAAACTATTACTGCAAATTAAGTTTGTCTAAAGTATAAAAATCTGCAATTGTTACTGTATCATGCTTGTTACACTCCTTTAATCTCCCACTTTAATAATCTGCCTAACACCAAAACTGCAATGTGAGTAATCCATCTGAGTAATCTGATGTTTTCTATCCATTTTGTTGCTTTGTAGGTCCACCCATATTAATTCTATCTCTTGACACAGTCTTTGCACAAATTTCTTTTTTCTATTCATTTGTGGGATGTGGGCGTTGCTGGCTGGCCAGCATTTCTTGCCCATCCCTAGTTGCCCTTGAGAAGGTGGTGGTGAGCTGCCGCCTTGAACCGCTGCAATCCTCCTGCTGTGGGTTGATCCACAGTGCCATTAGGGAGGGAATTCCAGGATTTTGACCCAGCGACAGTGAAGGAACGGTGATATATTTCCAAGTCAGGATGGTGAGTGGCTTGAAAGGCAACTTGGAGGTGGTGAAGTTCCCACATGTCTGCCCTTGACTTTCTGGGTGGAAGTGATACAACTTGTGTTTACTTGGTGTTCATGTGAGTTTTTTTTTTACCCACAATGATTGTCCCAATTTAAATATTTTCATCAAACTTTTTTGTCAGCTTTGAAAATAAAGGTTATTTATTATCCCAGACTTGTTTTAATTGAAGTGAATTTAATTTAGAGCAGAAGTTTGAGATTTCTGGTAGTCATGTTGCCTGGAAGTTGGTTTTCATGTGGGCCTGAAGTTCAATCAGATTGGGCAGAATCTGTCTCCCACTTTCAAGGCCTTGCTATTGGCATTACCTTGGTTAGCAGCTGGTTTAACTGCTTTCCTGATGGATTCTGAAAGAACTCCATCTATACAACCTGTTATTGTTAAAGTAAACAAGAAACTGGCTTCCTCCATGTGACTTATACAGTTTCAAAGAACTTTTTTTCCCAAAAGAGGGTGGTGCATTGATTATTTATCCTGTTTGCTGTTTGACACGTTCAACCTCCTCCTGTCTAGTTTGCATAAGAGGCCATTCATAATACAGTCGATGAGATCCGTTTTGCATTCACCTTTTGACGCGAGACTTTGAATGTTCCTTTTGTTCATGGTGAACCAGAAGGACAAGTTGGCTGGAACGCTATAGTTCTCCAACTTCTTTGATCTTTCTTCTCTCTATATCCTTAAAGGGAAGTGTGAATTTCCTGAACAAAAACAGAAGTTGCTGGAAAAGCTCAGCAGGTCCGGCAGCATCTGTGAAGACAAATCAAAGTTAATGTTTCGGGTCCAGTGACCCTTCCTCAGAATTTCCTGGCTGGCTGTGAATGTTTTACTATTTGCTAGACATTCAGGACAATCTGGCTCAGAATGTCACAGGTCACATGATTTGTAGTGGCTATTGTAAACAGACTGTTCAAAAATATGAAGTGTCATCTGAAAATAGTTCTTGTAGTAGAACACTTCAGTAAAAAAATTGTCCTAGCCAAACTAGAGGAGCTAATTACAAGATTTTCTTTAATGAAGGGAATAGGAATTTAATTGTATACCAGCCCCTATAATAACCCCACCCAATAAATAACAGAATGCAGCATCAAAGATACAATCAGCTGTAGGCAATACGTTTTAAGAGATAAGAAAATGTCCGGTAAAATGAAGGAAAGTAAAAGATATACAATTTAAAAGACCTAATAGTGCTTCAGATGTTAGATGTTTGGCTTCATTCTGAATGCAGCACCGTGAGAGGAGCAGCAAAAACAAACGAGCGCAGAGAGTGAAGTGGCCTCATTCTGACCACAGCACTGAGAGAGAGGAGGCAACAAGTTTTAAAAAAACAAATTGGAGTGGGGATAGCTTCATTCTAAACAGTGCTGAGAGAGACAATATGTGGGGGGAAAAGTCCAATGAGATGTCTCACACAACTTAAAAGTTTATTAATTGGTGAGAAGCTGCTGTTAGGAACCTGATCTAAATAGCTTAAAACTGAGAAAAAAAATTTTAAATAAAGGGCAGCTGCTTTGACTTTATTTAATCTTACCCTTTTGTGGTAGTGTTTCTTCCTGAAATCTAAGTAAAATAATAATGTAAAACCAAGGAAAATAAAGTTGTTATGATTAAGTTTTTACACCAAGGGTAACAAATAGTTTTCAGACTTATGGGACAGCAAGTCTATAGGGATAGGTTGAGTGTACATCCTGCAGTATGTGTGAAGACGAGGCCATGTTGCGTACCCCAGAAGTGTCACTAGTTATGCAGATCTGGGTTTTGAAATTTGAGCAGTGACTGTTGTGCTTCTGAGAAGTAGAGGACTATGTGGATAGCACATTAGGGAGGAGATTACACTGAAAATTAAAAACATCCAGGCAGTGAGGAAATGGAAGACTATCATGCAATCTAAGAAAACCAGACATGTAATGCAGGAGACACCCCCCCCCCCCAACCCCGGATTCTTCTTATCTTGTTAATGGATATTCCATTTTGGAAAATAATGTAGGCGATGCTTCCTCGAGGGAATATAGCTAATAACAAGTCACCAAGGGTGTCTCAGCTGTACCAGTCAAAAGTGAAGAAGGAAGAATGGAAGGGCAATAATGATAGGGGATTCCATAATGACAGATTATGGCATAAAGACAGATGTTTCTGCAGCATGAAATGTGACTCCAGGACTCAAGAAAGCAGCTCAGCACCACCTTCTCAAAGGCACCTAAAGACAGGGCAGTAAATGCTGGTCAGCCAGCAGTGCCCGTGTCCCAAGAGTCATGGAATTATACAGCCCAGAAGCAGGCTTTTTGGCCGAACTCCTCCATGCTGACCAGGTCTCCTAAACTGAACTAGTCCAATTTGCCTGCGTTTCTTTCTAAACTGTTCCTATCTATGTATCTGTCTAAATGTTGGAATTTTACCCACGTCTACCTCTTCCTCTGACAGCTCGTTCCACATACACAAACGCCCTCTGTGTGAAAAAGTTGCCCCTCAGATCGCTTTTAAATCTTTCCTCTCTCACCTTAGTTTTTAGACTCCCCTACCCAGGGGAAAAGACCGTGGCTATTCACCTTATCTATGCCCTTCGTGATTTTGCAAACCTCTACAAGGTTGCCCCTCAGCCTCCAGGGGAAAAAGGTCCCAGCCTATCCAGCTTCTTCTAATTCATACCTTCCAGTCTCAATAACATGTTGTAAATCTTTTATTTCCACTCTTACCAGTTTAATAACATCCTTCCTATAGCAGGGCAACTAGAATTGTATGCAATTCTGCAAAAGTGGCTTTACTAATGCCTTGTACAGATGTAATATGACCTCCCAACTCCTGTATTCAAAGCTCTGACTGATTGAAGGCAAGCATGCCATACACCACCTTCACCATCCTGTCTATCTGTGGCACCACTTTCAAGCAACTATATATCAGCACCCCCGCCCCGCCCCGGTCTTTCTGTTTGACAACACTCCACATGGCCCTACTATTAACTGTGTAAGTCCTGCCCTGGTATGTTTTACTAAAATGCAACACCTCGCGTTTATCTGTATTAAACTCCTCTGCCCTTCCTTGGTCCACTGGCCCAATTGATGGATCTCGTACTCTTAGATAATCTTTTTCACTGTCTGCTATACTGCCAAATTTGGTGTTCTCTACAAACGTACTAACCATGCCTCCTATATTCTCATCCAAATTGTTTATATTAATGACAAACAACAGTGGACCCAGCCCCAGTTCTTGCGGCACACTGCTAGTCATAGTCTGAACAACAATCCTCTACCACACCATGGTGTTCACCATCAAGCCAATTTTGTACCTAATTGACTAGATCTCCCTTGATCCCATGTAATCTAAACTTACTAACTAGTCTACCAGTGAATAAGGAAACCAAATGAATAAGACAGGGCAGCTGCAGGAACTCCTTCTGAAAAGGGGATAAATCAGAAGTCGTGGTCCACATTTATACTAACGACATTGGTAGGAAAAGAGATAAAGTCCTCAAAGTAGAATTTAGGTTAGGAAGAAAATTTAAAAACAAGCATCTTGAGCAGTAATCTTTGGATTACTCCTAGTACTGTGTGTTAGTGAAAGTAAGAACACATGGCTGGGGAACTGGTGTAGGAGGGAGGGTATCAGATTTCTGAGGCTTTAAGGCCAGTTCTGGGGCAGCTGGGTCCATACAAACTGGATGAGTTACACCTTAACAGGGCTGGAACTGCTTTCCTCGCAGGGAGATTTGCTGGTGCTACTAAGGCTGGTTTAAACTCACTTGACAGGAGATGGGAATCTGAGGGGTAACCCAAATTGGAAGGAAGTTATGAGAGGAACAGAAAGCAGAAGAGCTGGGAACTGAATATTTAAAGAAACTCTATGTTCAGGAAGGAAAGACCAGAAAGAAAAGGTGGTGTTGTTGCGCTGATAATGTGAGGTGGGTCAGTTTGATCATAAGGGAGGATCTCTGATTTGAAGAACAATATGTGGAATCTGTTTAGGTGGAACTAATAAAACATCAAGGTGCAACACACGCTAGTTGGAATTATTTATAAACCACCAAACAGTAGTGGTAGTATAGACTATGGTAGAAATCAGGAAGTAATAGAAACCTGCAGTATGTGCAACACTGTGGTCATAGGTGACTTCAATCTGCATAAGGATTCAGTAAACCAATTGAGCTATGAAACTGAAGTTTCTGTAGTGCCTTGAGAATGATTTACTAGAGTAGATATCGAAGACCTGACTAGGGGCCAGGCTACAAAAAGAGAAATTGCTAGAGAAACCCAGCTGGTCTAGCAGCATCTGTGGGGAGAAAACAGTCAGTGTTTGGGGTCCAGTGACCCTTCATTAGAATTCTGAGCTGTGAAGGAGGGTCACCAGACCGAAAATGTTGACCCTGTCTTCTTTGTGCAGATGCTGCCAGATCTACTGAATTTCTCCAGCAATTTCCATTCTTGTTTCAGCATCCCTCCTACCTTCCCCAGCCCCACCCCCTCCTCTCTCTGTTTATTTCCCAGCTTCCTTCCCTCTCCCCATTTCTGAAGAAGGGTCCCCATCCGAAACGTCAACTTTCCTGCTCCTCTGTTGCTACCTGGCCTGCTGTTCAAATGCAACAAGATCTGGACGATATCCAGGCTTGGGCTGACAGATGGCAAGTAACATTCATGCCACACAAATGCCAGGCAATGATCATCTCCAATAAGAAACCCTCTAATCACCACCCCTTGATATTCAGTGGCGTTACTGTCATGGTACGGTGGCTTACTGGTTAGGACTGCTGCCTCACAGTGCCAGGACCCAGATTTGATTCCAGCCTCAGGCAACTGCCTGTGTAGAGTTTGCGCATTCTCACTGCGTCTGTGTGGGTTTCCTCTGCGTGCTCCGGTTTTCTTCCACAGTTCAAAGATGTGCAAGTTAGTTGGATTGGCTGTGCTAAATTGCCCAAAGTGTCCAGGGGATGTGCGTGCTTGCTGGATTAACCATGGGAAATGCAAGGTTACAGGGATAGGGTACTGGGGTAGGTCTGGGTACGATGCTCTTTGGAGAGGTAGTATGGACTCAATGGGCTGAGTGGCCTGCTTCCACACTGTAAGAATTCTATGATTCTATCAATATCCTTGGGATGTTGTTATTGATCAGAAACTCACCTGGACTTGCCACATAAGCACAAAAGGTAACGAGCAGGTCAGAGGCTAGGAATCTGCGGCGAGTAACTTGCCTCCTGACTCCCCAAAGCCTGTCCACCATCTGCAAGGCAAAAGTCAAGAGGGTGATGGGATAGTCCCCACTGCCTGGATGGGTGCAGCTCCAACAGCTGCAGCTAAAGAAGCTTGACACCATCCAGGACAAAGCAGCCCCCTTGATTGACATCCAAAAGCATTCACTCCTTCACCACCAACAGTATCAGATGCAGCAGTATGTACTATCTACAAGCTGCATTGCAGAAATTCTGTAGAAATGCCTAGCACCTTCCAAACCCACAGCCACTTATGTCCAGAAGGACAAGGGCAGCAGATAAATAGGAATACCACCACCAGCAAGTTCCCTTCCAAACCATACTCATAGCTGACTGAGAAGTATATCACCATCCTTTCATTGTTGCTGGAATTCCCTCCCTCGGGGCATTGTGGGCTTTATCTCCAACATATGGACTGTAGCGGTTCAAGAAGGTAGCTCACCACCACCCTCTCATGGACAAATAGGGACAGGCAATAAATGCTGGCCAGCCAGTAATGCTCATGTCCCACAAGTGAATTCAACTCAGACCTGTTGAATTTTCCATCAATTTCTGTTTATGTTTGACTTCCAGCATTTGCAGCTTTTTGTTTAGTTTCCAGAACACTGATGGCAAGTCTGCAGGGGTGTGTCATGAGCTGGCCAGGAAAAGGTCTGAAAGTGCAGAGAAATTTAGTAGGTGGAGAAGTCAAGCTTTCAACCTTGAAAAACTGCTGTCAAGTATAAGCGAAAAAGTTTGTGCTTGTGTGTGAGTGATGAGTCAGTGAGCAGACACCTGCATACCCATACAAGTTTCTATGAGACCATAAGAAATATAAACAGGAGTAGGCTGTTTGGCCCCTTGAGCCTGCTCCACCACTCAAAATGATCATGGTTGATCCGACATTCCTCACATCCACTTTCCTACATTTCTATCTCAGCCTTAAATGCACACAAGGAGTCTTCCCTCACCATTCCTCCTCTCTTTCCCTCCCCCCCCGCTGCCGCCACCACCACCACCACCCAAAAACAGACAGCTCTCTGAGGCAAGGAGTTCCAAAGACAATCAACCCTTTGAGAGAAGAAATTCCTTGTCATCTGAGTGTAAAATTGGCACCCCTTAATTCTGAGATGATGCAGTGTGGTCCTGAGCACTCCCATGAGGGCAAGTATCCCCTCAGCATTTACCCTGAGAGGCCTCTTAAGTATCCTTTTATGTTTCAATGAGATCACCTGCTAAAATGTTTCCCCCAAAACACACCCAGACCTGGGCTGCCTTTCAGCCTGGGTAGTCCTCCTGTTTCCAAACCTAACTCTCGTATGATTTCCACCAAGGCCAGCTCAGTGTGCTCCACCAGAGGTGAAAACATGGTTCCTGTGATTTGAAGCCAACTCTTAAGGTGAATTTTAGTCCTTTTCTGTTTGCCCAGTGATTGGGGTTTGATGTCAGGCCTAGCTCTGTCGCCCTGGTTTTTAAGTAAACGACAAACAAAGTTTTTTTTAATACTTCTACTTTTATTCATAATGGTCTTAATTGATTACTCAGTTTTTAAATTGCTTTGATTTTCTTGCTGAAGGGATTTATGTTTATGCCTCACCTTCTGATTTGAACTTCATGTTTGATATCATATCAAACTATATCTTTCTGAAATTGTACGTTTGGCTCCTTAAGGAAAAGAAAATTATGTGTGACTGCTCATGTGGAAAGGTTGGACAAACCCTGGTTCACATCTATTACTTCTGTTCTTTGAGTTGCAGTTCCTCTAAAAGTTCCACTTAGTGCAGATCAGGTCATCCAGGATTATGCCTAAATTCTTAACGTGCTGCAGTTGGAGCACACCACCAATTGGTTGGACTATTGGTTTGTGAAACAGTATGATGCCAACAGTATGGGTTCAATTCCTGTACCGGCTAAGGTTACCATGAAGGACACTCCTTCTCAACCTCTCCCCTTGCCTGAGGTGTGGTGGTCCTCAGGTTAAATCATCGCCAATCGTGTTTCTCTAATGAGAGCATCCCTATGGTCTGATAAGACTATGGTGACTTGATCCAAGCTTGTGTTATATATTTAAATTATAGATATAATCAACTGAGCTTTTTTTTTTTAAAACTTTAATGAATTGCCTGATCCAATTTTGTCATTGTTAGAATCTATATTTAACTGCAGCTTATACCTCATCAACTCTCCTTCTGCTGTGGTGTCATTTGCTGATTTTCAGTGCCCGTGCTGTTTGCAAACTTAGTTGCTCACTGCTTCTGCTTCCTTTTAGAATTGGCTCCCCATGATGACCAAATTATAGCCAGATATCTTTACACCTACTAAGTCACACTTGTGCTGAATTTAAGCTTTTAGATTGTCCATCTTATTTGTTATACATACATGCATTTATGCATGAAACGTAATTTGCGTTTTAAAAAAAGAGAAAAAGATTAATGAGGACAAATGCAAGTCTCTTTCAAAAACAAGAAAAGTTATAATGTGGAACAAAGATGGCAGACAAACTAAATACATGAGATAACAAGGTGTAGAGCTGGATGAACACTGCAGGCCAAGCAGCATCAGAGGAGCAGGAGGAGGAATAACTACATGTTTGGCTTTGCCTTCACAAGAGACAAATGCATGCCAAAAATGATAGGGAAAGCAGGGTCTAGTAAGAGTGAGGAACTGAAGGAAATTAGTATTAGTAGGGAAGTGATATTGGGGAAATTAAAGGCCAATAAATCCCTAGGGCCTAGATAATCTATATCCCACCGTACTTAAGGAAGTAGCCCTAGCAATAGTGGATGCATTGGTGGTCATCTCTCAATATTCTATAGACTCTGAAACAGTTCCTACGTATTGGGAGGTAGCTAATGTAACCCCACTAGTGAAAAAAAGAGGTTGAGAGAAAACATAGAATTATTGTCTGGTTAGCCTGACATCAGTGGTGGGGGAAATGTGAAAGTTCATTAAGAATGATTTCATAGCACAGTACTTGAAAAATAGTATCAGAGATAAAAGGTACTGCAGATGCTGGAGAATCCAAGATAACAAGCATGGGGCTGGATGAACACAGCAGGTCAAGCAGCATCATAGGAGCAGGAAAACTTGACGTTTCGGGCCTAGACCCTTCATCAGAAATGGGGGAGGGGAAGAGGGTTCTGAAATAAATAGGGAGAGAGGGGGAGGCGGATAGAGGATGGATAGAGGAGAGGATAGGTGGAGAGGAGGCAGACAAGTCGAAGAGGCGGGGATGGAGCCAGTAAAGGTGAGTGTAGGTAGGGGGGTAGGGAGGAGATAGGTCAGTCCAGGGAGGACGGACAGGTCAAGGGGGCGGGATGATGTTAGTGATAGGTTGGACAGAGTTATCGTGGATCCACGAGATGGAAATTGAGCTTGACAAATCTACGGTCATGGAGTCATAGAGGTATACAGCATGGAAACAGACTCTTTGGCCAACCCATCCATGCCAAGCAGGTTTCCTAAATTGAACTAGTCCCATTTGTTTGTATTTGGCCCATATGCCTCTAAACCTTTCCTGTTTATGTACGTGTCTGAATGGCTTTTAAATGCTATAATTGTACCCGCCTCTACCACTTTGTTTGGCTGCTAGTTTCATACGCACACCACCTTCTTTGTGGAAAAACTTGAACCTCCAATTCCTTTTAAATCTTTCCCCTCTCACTTTAAGCATATGCCTTCTGGTTTTGGACTCCCCCACCATGGTGAGAAGACCTTGTATTCACCCTAACTATGCCCCTTGTGATTTTATAAATGTCTGTACGGTCACCCTTCACCCTTCAACCTCCAACACTCCAGGGGCAAAAATCCTGGTCTAACCAGCCTTTCCTTAACTCAAACCTTTCAGTTTCAGTAACATGCTTGTAACTTGTATTTGCACCCTTTCCAGTTTAGTAACATCCGTCCTATAGCAGGGAAACCAGAATTGTATGCATTACTGCAAATGTAGCCCCACCGATGTCTTGAACATCTGGAAGATGACACCCGAACTCCCAGACTCGATGCTGTGACGTCTGAGGGCAAGCCGCCTTTATCAACTTAACTGTGATGTCACTTTCAAGGAACTGCGCATCCCTAGGTGTCTCTGTTTGACAACACATCCCAGGGCACTACCATTAATGTGCAAGCCCTGCCCTGCTTTGTCTTACCAAAATGCAACACCTCACGTTTATTTGCGTTAAATTCCATCAGGCATTCCTGGGCCGCTAGCTCATTTGATCAAGATCCCATTGTACTCTTGGATAACCACCTTCATTGTCCACTATATCACCAATTTTGACGTTATTTGCAATCTTACTAACCATGCTTCCTATAATCTCATTTAAATGGTTTATATTTATAACATTTTTAAGTATTTATATTTTTATAATATTTATCAGTGAACTCAGCACCGATCCTTGTGGCATATCACTGGTCTCAGGCCTCCAGTCCGAGAAACAACCGTCTCCACCATCTTCTAGACTGCTACTGTCAAGCCAATTTTGTATCCAATTGGTTAGCTCCCCTCTGGATCCCATGTGATCGAACCTTACTAACTAGTCTACCATGCAGTACCTTGTCGAAGGCCTTGCTAACGTCCATGTAGACAATGTCAACTGTATTACCCTCCTCTATCTTCTTGGTCACCTCTTCAATAAACTCCAAATTTGTGAGAGAGAATTTACCCCACACAAAGCCATGCTGACTATCCTTATTTGTTGCCTTTCCAAATGCTTGTAGATCCTGTCTCTTAATCTCTTCCAACAATATACCCACCACTGATGTTAGGCTCACTGGTCTGTAGTTTCCAGACTTTTCCTTGTAGCCTTTCTTAAATAACAGTGCATCATTAGCCACCCTCCACTTTCCAGCGTCTCATTCGTGGCCATAAGTAACCTTTGCCAAGGGCCCCACAATTTCTTGGAGACAATAAGGACTGCAGATGCTGGAAGCTAGATTCAATAAATGTGGAGCTGGAAAAGCATAGTTAGTCAGAAAGCATCTGAGGAGTAGGAAAGTCAATGTTTTGGGCCGAAACCCTTCGTCAGGACTGAGGAGAGGAGCCTAGAAATTAAAATAGAGGGAGGAAGGGATATTGGGGGGAGGGTAGGTGAGATGCAGGTAGGTGGTTATTGTGGTTAGTCAGTGGGTACGGTGGTGTGGATAGGCGAATTGGAAGATGGACAAGTTGGGGGAGGAGAGATTTTGAAGCTGATGGTGCAGGTAGGGATGGCATTATCGTGGTTGGTCAGTGGGAAGGATGGAGCAGATAGGTGAGTCAGAAAATGGAGAGGTTGTGGGAGGAGAGATCTTGAAGCTGGTGAAGTCAGTGTTCAGGCCATTGGGCTGTAAGCTCCCAAGGTGAAATATGAGGTGGTGTTCCTCCAGTTTACGTTTGGCCTCGTTCTGACAGTGGAGGAGGCCAAGGATGGACATGTCACCAGGGCAGTGGGAGGGGCAGTTCCCTACAATTTCCTCCCTGGCTTCCTAAATGTCCTGAGATAAGCTTGATCAGGTTCCAGGGATTTATCTACCTTTATGCATTTTAAGACATCAAGACATCACAATTTATTTCCCCAAGGTCCCTAGCTTTCTCCATGGTAAATATTGATGAGAAATATTCTAGGATCTCTTTTCTCCTGTGGCTGCACACATATACAACCTTGTTGATCTTTAAAGGTCTATTCTCTCGCTGGATACTCTTTTGTCCTTAATATATGGTAAAATCTCTTCAGATTCTTATTTGCCAAAGCTATCTCATCCCCTTTTTGTTCTCCTGATTTCCCTCTTATGTGTACTCCTCCACAGCCTGTGCTCCTCAGGGGATGCATTTGATCCCAGCTGTCTGTACCTAACCTATGCCTCCTTTTTCTTGCCCACTGAGAGTTTGGTCACTTGCCCTACCTTATTTCCCAAGGGGAGGTTGAGTTTTGCCCTTTCTCTGGTAGGGGCATCTACGTTTTTTTCCTGAATATACTTAACAATTCCTCCCCATCCAAACCCTTAATACAGTCTCTGTCTATGTTTGAAAAGTTAAAATCCCCTCCAATTACAACCCTATTATTCTTATTCTGCAATTTCCCTTCATATTTGCTCCTCAAAACTGGAATTTTTCAAGGTTGTGATTAGTAGAGTTGATAAAGAGTGGATGTGGTTAACTTAGACTTTCAGAATGTTTATGATAAAGCCCCACATAACAGATCAGCGTGTAAATTTAAAGTGCAGGGGATTGGAGAAAGTAACTAACATGGATGGAGATCAGTTTGGCAGACAAAATTTGCAGTATGAATAAATGGTTTATTATTTGAGTGGTAGCCAACAATTAGTGGGGTAGTGCAAGGACCAGTGGTTTGACCCCAGCTGTTTACAATATGTATTAATGATTTAGATGAGGGAACTAAATGTAATACAGCAAACTTTGTTTTAACTGGCAGTCTCCATAAACCTGCAAAACGTATGTACCTGAAATGCCAGAAGTTCACTGTATTGTCGCAATATCCAAGTAATTAGTTGAGGGTGCGAGTGAGAAGGCTGTCTGCCGTTCTGAGGAAGGGTCACCAGACCCGAAACGTTAACTGTTTTCTCCTCCACAGATGCCGCCAGACCTGCTGAGCTTTTCCAGCAACTTTGTTTTTGTTCCTGATTTACAGCATCCGCATTCCATTCTTTTGGTTTTTATTTTGTCTGCCAATAAGTTTTGTTTTAAGATCAAGTTGCATTAATAAAGTGATTTATGCTGTAAATAAAGTAGAACAGTGATGTGTGTTTCCCTGCATTACGTTTTCAATACTTCGTGTGTATTTTTTCATTTGAGTATGTGGACCTCTTGATCAGTTGAAATATTTGATTAACCCACACACACCTGGATCCCGTAGGTGCCAATTAATGAAATGTTTGCTGTATCTCCAAGTTTGTAGGTGACACAAAGCTAGCTGGGAGGGTGAACTGTGAGGGGAATGTAGAGATTATTCAGTGTAATTTGGACAAGTTGAGTGGGCACATGCATGGCAGTTGAAATATAAGGTTGATAAATGTTAGGTTATCCACTTTGTTAGCAAAAACTGGATGGCAGATTATAATCAAAATGGTGATGGATATGGAAAGGAGAAGTGCAACAATACCTGTGTGTCCTTGTACACCAGTTGCTGAAAGTAAGCATGCAGATGCAGCAGGCAGTGAAGAAAGCCTTCACAGTGAGAGGATTCTAATATAGTAGTCGGGATGTTTTGCTTCAATTGTATATGAGTCTGGTGAGATCACACGTGGAGTGTGGTGTGCAGTTTTGGTCATCTTATTTGAGGAAGAATGTTCTGGCTATGGAGGGAATGCAACAAATGTTTCCCAGACTGTTTGCTGGGATAGCAGGATGATGTATGAAGAGAGACTTGATTAGTTAGGGCTATGTTCACTGGAGTTTAGAAGAATGAGGGGAGAATTTCAAAGAAACCTATAAAATTCTAACAAGACTATACAGGCTGAATGCAGCAAAAATGTTCCTGATATCATTTAAATGATGTTCCACAGCCGGAGGTCACAGCCTTAAGGATACAGGATCCTTGCTGCGTTTAGCCTGTAAAGTGAGAGGAAGAGTGGTGAGCCCATGGAATTCTCTGTCATAGAAAGTGGTTGAAGCCAAAATGTTGAATGCTTTAAAGAAGGAGTTGGATATAATTATTAGGACTGAAGGGATCAAGGTGTATTGGGGGAGAAAAGTGGCAACAGGTGCCAAATTGGATGATCAACCATGATCATATTGAATGGCGAAGCAAGTTTGAAGGAACAAATGGTCTACTGCCTGTACATTTCTATGTAACTGTTCGCACCTTATCCACCTGATGTTGTAGAACTCAAACTTTTCTGTTGATTATGCCTTTGTTGGCTGTTGCTCAGTACCTTGATGTTCAGACAACTTAATTTTACTTCTATTTTTCAATTATTTAACAACATTATTGTTATCAATTAATTTACTTGCCCTGCTTTTGGTGTATTTATTTTCATCTTTTAGTACTCTGACTTCATTGTTATGAATTATTATTATTTTTGCATTGTAAATATTTACAATTGCACCACATGGCTATCTCTCCTACCTCTTCCTCACTTATACACTCCCTCTCTCTCTCTTCTTGCTTGCTTACTCACTCACATTTACTGGTTTAAAGTTCAGTTCTAGTTGCATAACTCCTTCATGACCTTGTATTGCTGCTAGTGTTATGTGAAATGGAAACCTACAGAGATGCATTTATTTTTCTAATCAATTGATCTGTATGCACAATATACATGGTTCAGGTAAGCTGGAAATGACCAGCTTTGTAGTTCTGCTTTTGAATTCAGCACCCAAGTCCTAATTTTCCTCTAGCTAAACGTCTTCCATGTTTTGACATGGATCACCACACCTCATGGTGTTTACCTCTCCTTGGTCTTTTCCAGACATTTCTAAATATTCCCTACATTAGGTGACATGCCCTCAACATTGCAGCTCGTGCTAATCGAAAAGTAAATAGAGATTTTGATTTTCGTATGGACTTCCCTTTCTAAATCTGGTTTCTTTTGTTTTCCAATGACCTTAGTTTATCAGATTGTCACCTTGTTCCCAGCTCTTTGCATCCATGGTTTCGTAGTCACCTACATATTTTAAAGAAAATATAGGGAAATATTTGAGACATAAGAAGATCCAAAGCTGTGGACCAGTTAGGGTTAGTTTTGCATAGCTCTGAGTTGGCAGTTATAGTGGGCCAAATTCTTGTGTAGTAAATCTTTGCAGCTCTCTATTGCCAGAAATTAAGACTAACTACAATAATTGACGTGCAATTTCCTGTCACAAAACTGGATGAGGAATTAAAGGTTTAGGTTTTCTGCCTTGCCCCCTCCATCCATTTATCCTGCTGTGTCACCATATACAGAAAACAGGAATGCAATTTTGTTTCTGTGTCCAAGAGTACCTAGGTAAGTTAATTCTGTGGAGTCTGTCTGCAAAACTGGTTATTCAGCCCAGTTTAGTGCAGCAAACACTGGGTAACAATACTATAGAAACTGAACAATATAGGTTTTAATAGTGTCAGCAAATTTTCTGTAGGATCTATGGTAGAACATTACATTGGAAGGCATTACTAAGAATTCCTTTTTTTGACACGTACAGAAGATTTCAGTCATTGTAAATTACTGACATATTTGCCGAAGATGCCCAAAATTCACAAGAGAAATGGTTGCATGGTTGGTTTACACTTTTTCCTGCTGTCTGTTGACTATAGTGACATATTTACTGTGTGTCTTCAATTCCTTTACTTACAGTTTGAGATAAATAGTTCAGCATGCTGCTGCCTATTTGGCTTCAGAATTTGAGTAATGCATTGTCTATCTAAAGAAACACCTCTCTTTATAGATCAGCATTGAAGTATCCTACAAAGGGTGGCACAGTTGTTAGCACTGCTGCCTCTGAGCTAGGGAGACTGGTTCAATTCCACTCTTGGGCAACTTTGCAGACTCTGCACAGACATTCTTACTGTGTGGTATTTAAGAGTACAACAGAGCCTTGATCAAATGGGCCAGTGGGCTGAGGAGTGCCAGAAGGAGTTTGATTTAGACAAATGTGAGGTGTTGCATTTTGGCAAGAAACCAGGACAGGACTTATACAGTTAATCGTAGGGTCCTGTGGCATGTTGCTGAACAAAGAGACCTAGGGGTGCAGGTGCACAGTTCCTTGATCCTGGAGACGCAGGTAGATAAGGTAGTGAAGAAGGTATTTGGCACACATGCTTCCATTGATCAGTGATTGAGTATAGGAGTTGGGATGTCATGTGGCTGTACAGGATATTGGTTAAGCCACTTTTAGAAAACTGGGTTCAGTTGTGGTCTCCCTGCTGAAGGAAAGATGCTGTTCAGAAAGGGTTCAGAACGGATTTACAAAGGTATTGCCAGGATTGGAGTGTTTGAGGCATAGGGAGAGGCTGAATAGGTTGGGGCTAACTTCCCTGGAGCATTGGAGGCTGAGGGGTGACCTTGTAATGAACTTTGTGCAGACTTTACACATAAATTTTAACCATTTCCCCTGGACCTGATCTCGTGGATCACAAAATGGAAGAGATGGGTGAGCTGATTTCAATCAATTTATGGCTCTTGTTCCTTGTGGGTTTTTTCCCCACACAGAAACTGGCCATAACAAACATCAAAATCAGCCCCTTTGAGAATGATTTGCTTGTGTATCTGAATCAGTAAATTCACATGGAAATCCTGAAAAGTAACTTGAGGGAACTGTGAAGTGCCATAGCAATAATTTATTTATTTACGGGTGAAGACCCCTTTTATATCGGGATTAAACTCTTGCTTCATAAAACACACGTTATTGGAACAATGAAGTAGAGTTACGATGATATTGGTAATAAACAATGTCTCCCTTTTTGTATAGGTTGACTGGGTCCAGTGTGATGGCAGCTGCAACCAGTGGTTCCACCAGATCTGTGTGGGTGTGTCCTCAGAAACAGCAGAAAAGGAGGACTATATCTGCATCAACTGTACTGTGAAAGACCAGAACAGCAGGAAACAGAATGGCCAAGGCTAGCATTTGGTGGCGTGCTAATAAATCACATCAGCAGTGGATTTGGTATCTCTACAACCCACAAATGGTGCTATATCTCTACTCATGGGATCATCTACAAGGACTCTCAAACTTTTCCACCTTTGTACTTTCTCATTCTTGTAAGAACTTTTTGTCTGTGGTTGTGAAAGTGTATGATGCTGGCTACACCCAGGGTTTTCTACCCATTATGGAGGCAATTGGCTCTCTGAACAATGCCATACCCCCATACCTCAGTTTGAGACTTGCCTGCATAGATACCCAATCCCATTGGGTGTTGAAGACATGCAAACACCAAAAAATCTTTTTTTATGGGGTCCTCTATTCAGTACAAGTATCTTAATCTTAGAGAGATTCTGACTTGTGTTTTGTAGGTTAGTTTTATTTATCTCAGCAATAACAGGTTTGTGAGTTAAAGGGCCAGATACAATTTCTCAAGTTTGGCTGTTGTACAGAATGCAGGAATTTAGGCTCCTAGAGGCACAGGAAAATTGGATAATCTGTAATCTTAACTGCCTATGCTGTACTTTGGCTTTTTTGGTAGCTTGTATCTAATGTTGCAGTCTCCTTTGTGAAATAAACCTTTGTTTATGAACGCGCTTTGAAGACTGCAATCTGTAATGCACCATATTTGAAAATTTATAATCTAGAGACAATACATTGCTGCTTCTGTACCAAATTTAAACAGCAGAAGCACTGGTGCTGAGGCAGTGATAAAGGCTAGGTGACTGACAGGGTGTTGGGGGAATAAAATAGAAGCCTAATCAATTTCATGTTGCTCAAATCCTGATGAAATCCTTAGCGAATGACACGAACAGAACAATATTCCTACACTCTCAGCAGCAACCCCTACATATGTAATTTTGACAGTAACTATTGGGCTTACCAGTGATGTCCATTTGGCTACCAGCTCTGACTTGACACTCTCATTAATGGGAACTTTGATGAGAGCATCAGCACTAAATATTCTCCAACCTTCAGCAAAACAAATAAGCAATACAGAATAAATTAAACCTGTGTAATTGGACAAAACATTTAAAGTGCTGTCATGTGAATCTATAGTTCAAAATTTGTCCTCCATTTTGAGGTTTCACTGATGTTTTGATGTTTTTTGAGTGAAATCAGCAGTTCTGAAGTTTCGGTTGTGAGATATTGATGAAGGTTATAGAATCATAGATACATGGAAATAGACCCTTCAGTCCAACTTGTCCACGCTAACCAGACGTTCCAATCTGACTTAGTCGCATTTGTCCCACATCCCACTGTGATGAAGAGTCACCGGGCTTGAAACACTAACTCTACTTTCTTGTCACAGATGCTGCTAGTCTTGCTGGGTTTCACCAGCAATTTCTGTTTTTGTGAGATATTGTTTGGTTGCAGTAATTAACCTGAGATAGGACCACGGTGTATAAAAAGTGAAAATAGCACCAGGCAGAAATGTCCTCACCGTCTCCATAATATCTTGAATCCCTTGGTTTATGATTGTCCAATTCGTGGCAAAATTCCGACTCCCATAATATGAGAAATTTTAAACCACTCTTGCAACTAAAACTCACATGTTCTTTTGGATCTTTAAAAGGGGTTTCTAAAATAAATTTCTGTAGAAAAGTCTTCTAGTTATGAGGTATTGCTAAAGACTACTTGGAAGTTCCTTGCCATGTGTCTTGAGTTCATGGAATCGGGATATATGGCAAGTTGGAATAAAAATTGGTTTCGAGCACAGTGTAATGGTAATGGTGTAATTTTTGAGATTGGAAGGTAGTTTACAGAGTGGTTTTGCAGATTTTGATGGTGTCTCTTGCTGTTACTGGTGTTGTAGGGAGCAACACTGAGAAGTTATCAAATGTTACAAAAATTGATCATATTTCGCACCTGAAATTCCTGACCGTATGGTATGCAAAGAAATACTCAACAGATAATTGTTTTTCCACACCTATCAGTATCTAGAGAGACTTGGAGTACATTTTTAAAAATTCATTCCTGGGATGTAGGCATTTGTTGGCTAGGCCAGTATTTATTGCCTATCTGTCTAATTGCCCTTGACAAGGTGTTGGTGAGCTTCTTGAATCACTTGGAGGTCTAGGTATTCAGTGCTGTTAGGATGGGGAGTTTCAGGATTTTGCTGAAAAGACTGAAGAAACTGCAATATAGTTACAATAAGAATGATTTTGACTTGGAGGGCAACTTGTAGGTGGTGCTGTTAAGGGAGTCAGATGAGTTGCTGCAACACATCTCATAGTACTGCTGGGTCTCTGCATTTGTGTTGAAGTTGGTGAATGGAAGGCTGATCCTGGATGGTATTCAGCATCTTGACTTATGCTTTGTTAGTGGTGGACAAGTATTGGAGAAATAGGATCTGAGTTACACGCTAAGGAATTCCTAGTCTCTGATCTGATCTGCTCCTGTCACCACAGTATTTATATGGCGAGTCCAATTCAATTTTTTATCAATAGTAACCCTCAGGATCTCGATGGAGGGGATTCAGTCATAATAATGCCATGAGTGTCAAGGAGAGGCCGGTTAGATTCTCTTTTGTTGTACATGACCATTGCCTGATACTTGCACCATTACTTTCCATTTATCCGTCTAAGTCTAGATATTGTCTGGGTCTGGCTGCATTTGAACAATGGCTACTTCAGTGTTTGAGGAGTGATGAGTGGTGCTGCACATTATGCAATCATTAATTGATATATTCACTTCTGATGTTAAGAAGGGGGGAATGTCATTGATGCAGCTGAAGATGGTTACCATAAGACCACAAGATTTAGGAGCAGAGGTGGTCTCTTCAGTCCATTGATTAAGATCATGGCTGATCCGATGATCCTCAACTCCACTTTCCTACCTTTTCCCTATAACCCTTGATTTCCCTACTGATTTAAAAATCTGTCTAAGTCAGCCTTGAACATACTTAACAACCCAACATCGACAGCCCTCTGTGGTAAAGAATTCCACAGATTCTAGATTGGTCGTAGGCTACTTTCCTGAGGAACACTTGCAGTGATATCTTGACTGAGATGATTGACCACTACCATCTTCCTTTGACTCCAGGAAACCAAGAATGACTCCAACCAGCAAAGAGTTCCCCCGATTCCCATTAACACTAGGTTTGCTAGGACTCCTTGATGTAATACTGTCAAATGCTGCCTGCTATCAAGGACAGTCACTCTCACCTCCATTCAGAGATAGTAGGAACTGCAGATGCTGGAGGATCTGAGATAACAAGGTGTAGAGCTGGATGAACAAAGGCCAAGAGGCATCATAGGAGCAGGAAAGCTGACGTTTCGGGTGTAGGCCCGAAACGTCA
>JAHRHZ010000167.1:969094-982730 GCA_024137785.1 Ginglymostoma cirratum
TAGGCCCGAAACGTCAGCTTTCCTGCTCCTATGATGCTGCTTGGCCTGCTGTGTTCATCCAGCTCTACACCTTATTATCTCACCTCCGTTCAACTGTATTGCCATGGTGCTAACATGGAAAAATTGAAATCAGGAGTGTGGCCCTGGCAGAACCTAAACTGAGCTTCATTGAGCAGTAATTGTTAGGCAAGTGTTGATAGCACTGTCAACTACCCTTTCTGTCACTTTGCAGATGATTGGGTGGTAATTGGTCAGGTTGGATTATTACTGCTTCTTTGTGGACAGGACATATCTGGGCAATATTCCATGTTGTCCGGTAGATACCTGTAGTGATTATAACAAGATTGGCCAGATGGACCTCAAAATATGAGCCCTGGCTGATGGATATAAACGGAATTCAGAGGTTCTGCTCACTCTGACAGCTGGCTTGAAGTAACCTGGACCAGCGTCAAATATTATGTGCATGTTAATAAAGGATTGTTTCGTGATGGAAATGAAGCTAGACTGATCACCTGACATCGACCTAGGCACCGGAAAAGACAATGGCGGAAACAGTCGACAATGCGTAATTCTCCTGACAGCTTGTGGACCTGTAACATTTCCTGAGGCACCAGAAACGAAAAACTTGCAAGAGTTGACAGATTTATTTAAGAAATATGATGACCCCCGAGTCTCTGCTAATTCTGAACCACTATCGGTTTTACTTGGCAGTTTGAGAACCAGGGGAATCCGTGTCGGGATTTTTGAACAGGTTTAAGATGAATGGCAGAGGCACGTGTCTTTGGTTTAATCCAAAGATGCTCAAAGATTGTTTGGTATGTGAGATTAATGATGTAACCATGCAAAAGTGCCTACTAGCTGAAGGTCAACTAGACTTCAAACAGGTACTGCAGCTGGCTTTGTCATCAGAAAATGCAGCAGGTGGAGCTTATGAACTACAGGGTATGCCGATGGAAGTGGACACTGTTGCCTGGCCGACTGAGTTTGGGGGAACACCACTTGAGTGAAGGCAGTAGTCTTGCTCAGGATATCCCCAAACAAAGCCAAGCCTCGTCCAAACAGTTCACATTTTCTTCAGGATCCAGACCAGCAATCCTTTGTAGTTGCTGCCACTCTGTGGACTTGACAGCAAAAAAGTCCCACTAAGCCTGTATTGAGTGAGAGAACTCATAGACCAGTATCCAGGAGAGTGCACACCCTGGAAAACCCACCTACATCTGGATTGGAACAGTTAAATTGCTTAGCAACATCATAATCAGAACCAATCAAAATAAATGTCTGGTTAAATGGTCACCTGGTTTTAATGAAAGTTGATACTGGCACAGCTGAATCAGTGAGTGCAGGGCCAGTGTTAACAAAATTCATTCTGGACCCCAATCCTTAAGTTTGCATAAAGCCTTGGCTAGACTGAACCTATATGGGGAACATTTACAGATTAAGGGTACAACTTCAGTTGTGGTCTCATGAGAAGCAGCTGGTTCAGTTACTGCTGACTGAAGTAAACGGCTCAAGTCCAAGCCTGATGGGGCAAAATTGATTGAGAAAAATTCACTTTGATTGGCTCAACATTTTTCAATTAGAAAGTGGCTGCCTGAGTGAAATCCTAATTAAATACCCGGATGTTTCTGAAGAAGGTCGAGGGACTATCAAAGGATCCAAGGCCACCTTACATGTTGACCAGGAAGGAATTCCAGAATTCGGCAAAGCCTGCTTAGTGCCATTGTTTTGTGTAGAAAAGTAGGGGCAGAAAGCAGAAGGCTGGAAAGTGAAGGAATCATCAAACCAGTGCAGTTTGCAGCAGCAGCAGCAGCACCAGTCATACTGATTGTGAAGCCCAATGGTTCAGTTTACCTTTTAAACAAACAGTAAACTACTACTCATGCCTGTATAAATACTCAATCCTTCACATAGAGGACTTGTACGCAAAACTGGCGGGCGGGCAGGAGGTGGTGGTTGTCCTTCATGAAGTTGGATATGAGCCATGTGTACCTGCAATTGTGGTTAGATGAGGATTCCCAGAAGTATGTGACGATTAGTACCCATAAGGTATTGAACCAATATACGTGGCTGCCATTTGGGGTACCGTCAGTCTGTGCCATTTTTCAGCAGATGATGGAGAATGTTTTACAAGTTCTACCCAGATTGCCACTTATCTGAATGACATGCTAATAACAAGGAAGACCAATAAAGAGCACTTGGAGAACTTGGATATATAGTCCTTAGACATTCTCCAAGGGGGGCATATGCCTCAAGGGAAAGATACGTGTTCCAGCTACCCCAAGTGACCTACTTGGGCTACAGAGAGGACAAGACTGTGTTACACCTGTTGGAAGATAAACTGAGGGCAATCAACACTGCCCTGGCTCCCACGTCTGTACTGGATCTTAGGTCTTTTCTTGGGTTAGCAAGTTGTTATTGGAAAGTCCATACATAACCTGACCTCCATCCTGGCACCCTTATATCTGCTATTGAGAAAGGATCAGGCTTGGAAATGGTCTCATAGCCAAAATGTAGCCTTTAGAGAAGTGAAGAAGCAGCTATCATTGCCTAAAATGCTGGTACATTATGATCCCAAGTGAGATCTGGTATTGACATGCAATGTGTCCCTGTATGGTATCAGGATAGTGTTAGCTCACAGACAGTCCAATGGAGAGGAATGCCTAAGAGCGTATGAGCAAAAGAACAAGAGAGAAGTACAGCATAGGAACAGGCCCTTCAGCCCTCCAAGCCTGTACCGATCATCATACCCTAATTTATCTAAAAAGCAAACCTTCAGCCCTTCTTTGGTCCATATCCCTCTATTCCCTCCCTATTCGTGGAACCATCCAAGTGCCTCTTAAATGTAGCCAATGTGCCCGCTTCCTCCACCTCTTCTGGCAGTGCATTCCAGGCTCCTACCATTCTCTGTGTGAAAAACTTCCCTCACGCATCTCTCTTAGACTTTCCCCCTCTCACCTTGAACCTGTGCTCCGTTGTAATTGAAACTTCAACTCTGGGAAAAAGCCTTTGACTATCCACCCTATCTATGCCTCTCATAATTTTGTAGACCTCTATCAGGTCTCCTCTCGGCCACTGTCTTTCCAGTGAAAACAATCCTAGTCTTTTAACGTTTCCTCATAGCCAGTGACCTCAAGACCAGGCAACATCCTGGTGAACCTTCTCTGCACTCCTTGCAAAGCTTTCACATCTTTCTGGTGATGTGGTGACCAACACTGCATCCAATATTCCAAATGCAGCCTAATAAGGGTTTTACATAGCTGCAACATGGTTTGTCAACACTTGTACTCCATGCCCTGGCCGATGAAGGAGAGTATGCCATATGCCTTCCTAATCGCCTTGGCCACCTGTGTTGCCACTTTTAAGGAACTGTAGACCTGCACGCCCAGATCCGTCTGTACATTAATGTTCTCAAGGGTTCTGCCATTGACAGTACAATTCACACCGAAATTTGATCCTGTAAAACGCATCACCTCGCATTTGTCTGGATTGAACTCCATCTGCCATTTCTGTGCCCAAGTAGCCTATATCCTTTTGTAACTTTTCACAATCGTTGGCACTGTCAGCAACTCCACCAATCTTCATGTCATCTGCAAATTTGTTAATCAGACCTCCCACATTTTTCTCCAGATTATTTATATGTACTACAAACAACAGAGGACTTAAGACTGATCCCTGTAGAACATCACTAGTTACTGGTCTCCATTCTGAAAAACACCCTTCCACTGCTACCCTCGGTCTTCTATGACCAAGCCAGTTTTGTATCCGTCTAGCCAGCCCATCTCGAATCCCATGTGATTTTAGTTTTTGTACCAATCCACCATGCGGGCCTTTATCAAATCCCTTACTAAAGTCCATATAAACTATATCCACAGTCTTTCCCTTATCAATCATCTTTGTCACCTCTTCGTAAAATTCAATCAGTTAGGTGAGACATGACCTTCCCCATACAAGACCATGCTGCCTGTCACTAACTAGTCCATTTTCTTCCAAATGTACGTATATCTTGTCCCTCAGTATCTTCTCAGAGCTTCCCCACTACGGACATCAGGCTCAGTGGCCTATAATTTCCTGGATTATCCTTGCTTCCCTTCTTAATCTTAAACAAGGGAACAACATCGGCTAATCTCCAGTCCTCTGGAACTTTGCTTGTGGTCAAAGAGGAGATGAAGATATCTGTTAATGCCCTAGCTATTTCTTTCCTTGCCTCTCGCAGTAACCTGGGATAGATCCCATCTGGTCCCAGGGACTTGTCTATCTTAATGCAATTTAGTATACCGAAAACTTCCTCCTTCAATATATTGATGTTCTCTAGAGCATTCACACGCTCATCCTTGACCTCAACATCAATCGTGTCCTCCTTGGTGAACTCCGATACACAGTACTCATTAAGGATCTCCCCCACTTCCTGTGGCTCCATGTGTAACTCCCCTCCTTTGTCCTTGAGTGGGTCTACTCTTTCCCTTGCTACCCTCTTCCTTCTAATATATGCATAAAAAGCCTTGGGATTTTCCTTGACCCTGTTTGCTAAAGACATTTTAGCCTCCTAATTCTGCATTTAAGTTCCTTCCTACTTTCTCTATACTCGTCAATGGCTTCACCAATTTGTGGCTGCCTAGACCTATCGTATGCATCCTTTTTCCTTTTGACTAAGTTTACAATTTCCCTTGTCATCCATGGTTCCTGAATCCTGCCATTCCTATTCTTCAGCTGTGCAGGGACATGCATGTCCTGCACTTTAATCAATTGGTCTTTAAAAGCCTCCCACATTCCCGACCTAGATTTGCCCTCAATTAACTGTTCCCAATCCACATTCCCCAGTTCCTGTCTAATGTGGATGTAATTGGCCTCACCTGAGGGCCACTGTTGTCCTTGTCCATGACTATTCAAAATCTTATGGAATTATGGTCGTTAAGCCCAAAATGCTCTCCTACTGAAATATTGATCACCTGTCCTGGCTCATTCCCTAGTACCAAGTCTAATATGGCCTCTTCTCAGGTTGGACTGTCAACATACTGTCTGAAAAAGCTCTCTATCTGAATCCCTGGCTCGAAGGGAGTCCCAGTACAATAAGAGCAAAAGTTGAAGTCACCCACCACATCTACCCTGCTTTTTTCACCTTTCCAGTATCTGACTACATATCTGCTCCTCTTTCTCCCGTGGACTGTTGGGAGGTCTATGGAAAACTGCCAACGTTGTGATTTCACCCTTTCTATTCCTGAGCTCCAGCCATAATGCCTCACTGCAAGATCTCTCCAATGTGTCCTCCCTCAACACAGCTGTGATGTGATCCCTAATCAGCAATGCAACTCCCCCACCCCTTTTGTTTCCCTTTTTGTTCCTTCTAAAACGGTGATATCCTGGAATATTAAGCTGCCAGTCCTGTCCTTCCTTTAACCATGTCTCTGTAATAGCAATAAACCTCGTAATTCCATACAGTAATCCATGCTGTTAGTTCATCTGCCCTACCGGTTATACCTCTTGCATTGAAGTAAATGCACTGTAGACCTCCAGTCCCTCTGAGCCCCGCGACTTCCCTCCGCCTGCTCCTACTTTGCGCTATGCATATCTCTCTTTTATCCCCAGTCCCTGCACTTACTGAACTGTTGTTCCGTTGCCTGTTGCCTGTTGCCACACCAGTTTAAACCCTCCCGAAGAGCTCTAGCAAACCACCCGCCCAGGATATTGGTTCCCTCCAGTTCAGGTGCAACCTGTCCTTGTACAGGTCACACCTTCCCAGAAGACATCCCTAGGACCCATATATCTCAAGCCCTTCCTCCCTACATCAGCTTTGTAGCCACGTGTTCAACTGCGCTCTCGCTCTGTTCCTTGCCTCACTAGCCTGTGACACAGGTAGTAATCCTGAGATTACTAACTGGTAGTCCTGCTTTTTAGCTGCTGACCTAACTCCCTGCTTCCTATACTTTGGCTGATGCAGAGTGCAAATATGTCCAGCTAGAGAAGGAAGGTTTGACAGTTATCTTGACAGATACCCCTGCTAGGGCTACTCGGGACAAGGCTGTGCCACCCCTAGCTTCAGGTCGAATTCAGTGGAAGGCCCTTATTCTAAATGTGTGCAATTGCAAGTTGGAACACCATCCAGGAGGCCAAGTGGTAAATGCAGATGCCTTCAGCTGTCTCCTACTGGCGCATAAACCACCGGTGGTAATGCCACTAGAAGAGTACGTAATGGTTTTAAACTTTCCGGACACCCTTCCAGTCACTGCTGACAATGTCAGACTGTGAACACGAAAAGATCTGGTCCTGGAAAAACTGAAACAGCTGGTGGTGATGGGGGAACAAAAGTGCCATCACATCTGGAATAGAAACCTTTCTGGACAGGGTGAGACCAGATAACAATAGAGGATGGCATTTTATTATGGAAACCAACAGTGATTGTCCTAAGCAAAGGTCACTGTCAGATTTTGGCTAAACTCCAGAGTCTTCCAGGAGTGTCCAAATGAAGTTGTTAGCGAGAAGTTATGTCTGGTGGCCAGGATTGGATGAAGGCATAGTGGCATTAGTGGGGCAGTGCCTAGAATGTCAGGAAGGGCAAAAATTAACACCGGCAGATCTCCCACATTCATGGGGTAGGTTGGGTAAACTCTGACTTGGTTATACGTCAACCTTGTTGATCCTTTCATGGAATCTATGCTCTTTGTGGAGGCCCCCCTAAAGTGGTTGAACGTGCAGAGAGTTCATTTGTCTAACACTGGCACGACGATATAAAAGCTGCGAGCATCTTTTGCAATGCACGGGCTCCCAGAAGTGTCGGTTACAGACAACGGGCCATCATTTACCATCAGGGAACTGGAGTATTTCTTAAACTTGAATGGCATTTGGCATATAAGGACAGCCCGATACTATCTACTGTCCAATTTTCCGGTGGAAAGAGCAGTTCAAGCTTCGAAGGCAGGCTTAAAGAAAAAGCCTATAGCTTCACTTGACACCAAACTGTTTTGGTTCCTGTTTGATCATCAGACCACACTTCATGCAACTGCAGGGATAGTTTCAGCAGAGTTATTAATGGGGAGAAGACTCTGCTCCAAGTTAAATCTGATCTTCCCAGACTTGGGTGGGAGTTGAAGCGGTATCAGGAATGCCAATGCCGGACACAAGACTCCCCTAAGTGAGAGGCAGCTCACTCCAGGAGATAAAGTTTGGTGCCGAAACCATGGGAATAGCTCTGCATGGGTAAGAAGCATGGTCAACGCGAGGTCAGGTCGTGTGATATGCAAAGTTCAGTAGGTGAAGTGGTCCTGAGCAAACTCGCAAATGGGACAGGAGCAAGGCATGCCCGGCCCCTCAGAACAGCTGGAAAGACTGTTGGAACCTGTGGTTTCTCCTCCTCCATCTAAGTGTTGAAGCCTTGGAGACTGGATGTTGCAGCCTCGTGCCTTTACTGCCTGAAGGAAAGGATGCATTTCTTCCGAGACGCTCCGGGTGCAAGAAGCAGGATACAGTCCAGTACATGCTGCCTGTATCCAAGGTTGAGTTGGGGGAACCGGACCCAGTGTGAAAACATCCCAGGAGCGGCTACACAAAAAAGAACAGGCTTACATCCCTGTACATAGCGGGGAGGGATGTAGCGATTGTAACAAGAATTGTAATATGAACTATGAACTAAACCTGTCCCATCCATGTACCTTTAAATGTTGTTATTGTGCCTGCCTCAATCACTTTCTCTGGCAGCCCATTTCATATAAACACCGCTCTCTGCATGAAGAAGTTGATTGTTGGTTTCTTCCCTTGTGAATTATCATTATGAACAAACCAGACTACGTTAAGAAAGCACAGACATTGCTTGCAGATACAACCACTTACCAACAGGTGGCGATAGACCCAACCCCGCATCTAGGTAACAGGATCACCCAGACACTGAAGCAACTGATGAATGCAAGACAGATAACAAAGACAGACTTCCTGAGAATGAAACCAGAAGGCACAAACACTGCCCCCCACCCACGCTTCCATGGACTGCCTAAAGTACATAAGCCAGACGTCCCTCTTAGACCCATTGTCTCCCTACCAGGCACATTGTCAACACAAATTGGCCAAGGACCTATAACAGAGATTGAAACACCTAGTAGACGGATTACCTCATTCTATCCACTCAACCCAAGATTTCCTTGCTACCCTCAAGAACATAAGAATCAGTGACAACGAGCTTATGGTATCCTTTGATGTCACAGCTTTATTCACATCAATTGACATCCCACAAGCCAAAGAAACAGTGGCCACATTAGTAGAGGAAACAGTAACGCAGATCAGCAACTCCATCAGCAAGGACAACATACTTAAATTACTAGACCTCTGCCTCACCACACACTTCGTCTTTAATGGTCAAATATACAAACAGATCAACGGTACACTAATAGGGTCACCCATCTCAGGACTCATCGCAGAAGCAGTCATGCAAAGACTAGGACACACCACCCTCCCCCACATTCAACCTAAACTGTGAATCCGGTACATAGACAACACATTTGTCATGATGAAACACAACAAACTAGAAGAGACCCACCACCTGATCAACAGCATACTCGCAGGCATTAAGTTCACAAGGGAAGAAGAAACCAACAATCAACTTCCATTTCTGGATGTTAAGGTAGAATGACTGACAAATGGGGAGTTCTAAACCTCAGTATTTAGAAAAGCAACCCATACAGATGAAATCTTCAACTTCCACAGCAACCCACCCCAATGTCCACAAATAAAGCTGCATTAGGACAGTATTTAAACAGGCCAGGACACACTGCAACACTCCAGAACTATGCCAGGAACAAGAAGAACACTTATACAAGATCCTCACCTTAAATAGATATCCCCGCAACTTCATCCACAGATGCCTACATAACAGATAACAACAGGACAACACAGTACAACCTAACACACTGACCACACTGCCCTACATCAGGAATGTATTGGAACTGATAACAAGATTCCTAAGACCACTAGGAATCATGTTGCCCACAAGCCGACATTGAACTCGACCCCATATACATTCCACTATGGAGGAAACCTGGAAGTGAGGCAATCCATCGCAACGGACCCCAGAGTTTAAAAGCCAGGCAGGAAAACACACCGACGCTTCATCAGAGGCTGCACTGAGGATGTTACCAAGCACAGTAACGAAACGTCTGCGGAACAGCAAAGCAGCGCAGCGAGCCAACCAACCTCAACACCCACAACCCGAGCTACAAATCTACTCTAAAACCTTAGAAGCCCACAGCCACTCTATGACAAAAACTTACAAGGATTAAGGACCCTATTCCCACAACATGCAGAACAAACGTGGTTTACAAAATACCATGAAACGACTGCCACAAACATTACATCAGACAGACAGGAAGGAAAGTAGCCATCAGAATACACGAACATCAGCTAGCAGCAAAATGGCACGATGAATTCTCCTTAATGTTCAGGCAATGAAGGCCAAGCCAAACATAGACATGCATGGGAATTCCTAAAGGCATAGTTCTTCACCCATACTTCAATCAACAAACATATAGAATTGGACCCATATATAAACCCAAAACAGATCAAAACCGGAAATGACAGCACTCACCATAATGGACTGGACAGTATAAATTCCAAGCGGAGTAGAATAACATCGCTTCATCGGAGGCTCCACTGATGACATCACCTAGCATGGTGACAAAATGTCTGAACAGAAACAAGCCAGCTCAGTGAGCAAGTCGACAACCTCATTTACAAGTCGAGCTACGGATCTTTGCCAATACTTTAAACCTCACATTTATCTGTATTGAATTGCATTTGCCAGTCCTCAGCTTGTTTCCCCATTTGATCAAGATCACACTGCAATTTTTGATAACCTTTCTCGCTATCAACGATACCTCCTAATTTTGTAAATTTTGCACACTGGGGTCATTTTACTGAGTCACTACACATACATACATAGCCACAGGTGATGTGGGGAAATATAAGCACTACTGCTGTCCAGTGTTCATTTGTTGCCGGGGGTGGGGGAATAAAAATAAATAAATAGGAGTGTCACAGGTTCTGCTCACACTGACAGCTGGCTCTGAGGAAGCCAGCCCAGTATCAGGTACTATGCATGTGTAAATAAAGGGTGACTTGGTGACAGGATATCAGCTGTGTTGGAATAGTTTGGCCAGGGGTGCACCTGGTTCTGGAGCACACATCTTCAGTACTATTACTGGAATGTTGTCAGGGTCCATATTCGTTTCTATATTCAATGCCTTCAGCCATTTTGTTGATTGCATGTGGCATGAATTAAATAGCTGAAGACTGGCATCTGTGATTCTGGAGACCTCAGGAGGCGATGGAGATGGATCATCCACTCAGCACTTCTGGTTGTAAATGACCAGTCTTGTCTTTTACCTGTGCCAGGATTCTCATCATTAAGGATGGGAATATTTTTGGAGCTACCTCCTCCAGTTATTTGCCCACCACCATTCACGAATGGATTTGGTGGGACTGCAGAGTTTAAATCTGATTGATCCATTATGAGATTGTTTAGCCCATCTTCATATGCATTCATGGGTGTTGCTGGCTAGTCCAGCATTCATTGCTCATCCCCTAGTTGCCTTTGAGAATGTAGTGGTGAGCTGTCTTCTTGAACCACTACAGTCCATATGCTGTATCCTCTTGTTATCAGATCATTTATCAGGGCAGGTAAGCCATGTGGAATACTTTCTTTTTTGCTAGAACCTGTATAATACACATGTATAAAGTCCAGCTAGAGAACAGCTAGAGTACAGTTCTGTTCACTGCATTACAGGAAGATGTGATTGCACCAGAAAAGGCACAGATGAGATTTATAGTGGTGTTATCAGGACTTGAGAATTTTAGTTGGGAAGAAAGATCCAGATAGGCTGAGAGATAGCAAGAACTGCAACTACAGTATGGAGCTGGAGGAACACAGCAGGCCAGCAGCATCAGAGGAGCAGGAATGTTGACATTTTGGGTCGGGGCCCTTCTGCAGAAATGGGGAGGGGGAAGGGAGCTCAGAAATAAATAGGTGGGGTGGGGCTGAGGAAGGTAGGTAGGATGGTGACAGGTGAGTGCAGGTAGGGGGCGGTGGGGATTGGTTAGTGGGATGGGTGGAGCGGATAGGTGGGAGAGAAGATGGACAGGTTGTGTCAGGTCAAGGAGATGGGTATGACAGTAAGGGTTCTAATATTAAGGAGAGTTTGGTACACTCAGACAATGAAGGTCATCAGTTTAACTGGTACAACGTAACCATAGCAGCCCAAGCCAAACATGGACACGCACGGGAATCTCTAGAGGCATGGTTCTCCACCCATAATGTAATCAACAAACATATCGAATTGGACCCCATATATAAACCCATACTGATCAAAACCGGAAATGACACAACTCACCATTATGGACCAGACAGTATAAATTCCAAGCGGAGTAGAACAACGTCGCTTCATCGGAGGTTCCACTGATGATGTCACCTAGCATGGTGACGAAATGTCTGATCTAAAACAAGCCAGCTCGTAGTGCAAGTCAACAACCTCCCCCAAAACCCAAGTTATAGATCTTTGCCGAAACTTTAAACTTGAATTGCTGTAACCTACAGGGAAATGGAGAAAGAGCCAGAGAGTGGGATTAAGATGGATAGCTCTTCCAGCTGGCACTATTCGAAAGGCTCAACTCTTTCTGCACTGTTGACAGAGAAGAAAAGAATAAAAAGACATTAATGGCAAATGTTGCAGCCATTCCCTTCTAATGTTGCTGATCTTCCAATCTTGAGGCTTCAACCTGGTACTGTTCTTTGAAATGTTTGGATCATTATTTTCTTTTAAAGCCAGAACATTTAATTTTATTTTGCTGACTTTGGCAATAATTCATTTTCCAACTAACCAATCTCCCTCTTCTCATACCCTTTAGACTCCATTTTCTTGAGCTGCCACATTGTGTCGAAGCCAGGTACAACGTGGACAGCACATTCCCCTCTAAGTTTGAATGAATACTTCAAATGAACAATAACGTGGTTGATGTGTTGATATCTGCTCTTAAATGGGTCAAGAATGCCATACTTAACATTTTTAGATTTACTGTAAATTAAAAGTATAATTTGGACAATCCAAGTAAATACTAGGAATGTCTCTACAGTTGTGGATGTGCGAGTTTCGCAATTGTTTGTAAGGACTGTATATTATACTTTGCAAAATGTTTGGAAGCCTTGAGGACTACAGCTGGCAGCTGATAAATATGGGTCAATACTGTGTGGAACTGGAGGAACATAGCAGGTCAGGCAGCATCAGAGGAGCAGGAAAGTTATTTCGGATTGGGACCCTTCACGGGACAGTCTGATGAAGGTAAGCATGCCAAATGTCTCCCTTACAATCCTGCCTACCTGTGATGCCACTTTGAAGGAACAACGTACCTGCACCCCTAGGTCTCTCTGTTTGACAGCACTCCCCAGGGCCCTACCATTAACAACTCATTATCAAGTCCTGTCCTGTCCTCGTTTGTCTTACCAAATTGCAACACCTCACATTTATCTGTATTAAATTGCATTTTCCATTCCTTGGCCACTGACCCAGTTGATCAAGATCCCATTGTACTCTTAGAAATCCTTCTTCACTGTTCACAATACCACCAATTTTGGTGTCATCTGCAAATTTACTAATCCTGCCTCCTATATTCTCACACAAATAGTTTATATAAATGACAAACAACAATGGACACAGCACTGATCTTCCCAAACCCCTCACTTGTCTGGATTAAACTTCATTTGCCATTTCTGCACTCAATTTTCCAACTGATTTATATCCTAACGTATCCTTTTACAAACCTTCCTCACTATCCACCACAATTCCAATTATCGTGTTGTCTGTAAACTTATTCATCAGACCACTTACATTTTCATTCAAATCCTCCAGTCAGAAACACACCCCTCCAACACTGCACTTTGTGTTCTATGACCAAGTCAATCTTGTATCCAACTCATCATTGATCCCATCTTCTAGACTAGCCTACCATGAAGGACCCTGTCAAATGCTGTAATAAAGTCCATATAGACAACATTTAATGCCTTACCCTCATCTATCATCTTTGTCACTTCCTTAAAAAAACTCAAATCAAGTTTGTAAGAAGACTTCCTGCACATAAAGCCATGCTGAATATCCCCAATAGGTCCACTCTTTTCCAAATGCAGGTAAATTCTGTCCCCAAGAATCACTTCCCTACCTCTGTTGAAAGTTATTGTGAACCATCTTCTCGTTCTGGTGACAAAGTCCTGAAGAAGGGTTCCAACCTGAAACATTAACTTTCCTGCTCCTTGCCTGCTCTGCTTTACATTTTTTGACTCTAGCTTCCAGCATCTACAGTCCTTTCTGTCTCATGCTAGCAAGTTGTCCTCAAGGGACTCAATCCCAACTCTATTTAAGTGCATGACTGCCTTGTAGAGGTTCCATATCCCTGTAGAACTGGTTGGAATCTAAAGAAAAAAAATCAAAGAATTGTGGATGCTCGAAATCCAAAACAAAAACAAAGTGCTGGAGAAAATCAGAGATAACACAGTGCAGAGCTGGATGAACACAGCAGGCCAAGCAGCATCAGAGGAGCAGGAAAGCTGATGTTTCGGGCCTAGACCCTTCTTCAGAAACGTCTAGGCCCAAAACATCAGCTTTCCTGCTCC
>JAHRHZ010000167.1:983130-1075103 GCA_024137785.1 Ginglymostoma cirratum
GGAGCAGGAAAGCTGATGTTTTGGGCCTAGACGTTTCTGAAGAAGGGTCTAGGCCCGAAACATCAGCTTTCCTGCTCCCCTGATGCTGCTTGGCCTGCTGTGTTCATCCAGCTCTAGACCTTGTTATCTCAGATTCTCCAGCATCTGCAGTTCCTACTGTCTCTGCTGGAGAAAATCAGCAGGTCTGGCAGCATCTGTGGAGAGTTAACGTTCTGATGAATGGTCACTAGACCTGAAATGTTAACTCTGCTTTCTCTCTACTGATGCTGAGTTTTTCTGTGTTTTGTCCCCCGGGATTCTAAACCTATATTCTTCTATTGTACCTTCTTACTTCTGTGCATACTTGATGTGGTACTGGAGGCAATCTAGAGATTATCACTTTTGAGGTCCTGCGTGCTAATTTGCTATCTAGCTTCACAAATTCTGAGTTCTTGTCCACATTGTTCTTAATGCCTACATCAGCCATAATTTTCACCCAGATTACTTGTGACCCCTCAGCGTTTTTGCGTTCCCATTCTTTCCTGTATACATTTTTAAAATTTTGACCTATTTTTCAAATCAACCTGTTCGGAGATATTATTACACGTGACAAAGTGGTGGATGTGGGTACAATTACAATGTTTAGAAGACATTTGTATAAGTACATGAACAGGAATGGTTTGGAGGGATATGGGCCAGGAGCAGCAGGTGAGACTAGTTTAGTTTGGGATTATGTTTGGCATGGACTGGTTGGATTGAAGGGTCTGTTTCCGTGTTGTGTGACTCTATGACCTCTGGAGCAGGTGGGACTTGTACCTGGATCTCCCAGTCCAGGGGGAGGGGCACTAGCACTCCCACTCTGACCTGTTGTAGCATCACAAATGGTGACAACGTAAGGGGTTCCAAATTGAATGTCACGCGGAATTTTTTTCAGTTTGTTTCTTAGACTCTGCACATTCATATAAAGAATGTTTATTTGGGACTCACACCTGAACCCATAGCTTCCCAAATGTTTTCATACTGTGACCCCATTTTTTGAGGTAAAAAAGGAGAGGACAGTTGTTATGATTCAGTCAGAACTCCAAGGTGCTGTCCACTTGGTGGGAGGGGTTCTTAAAGCACAAGCCCTCTTTCCAAACCTATCCTTTAACTCTATTGATTGATTTTTTTTATTGTCATGTGTACTGAAATACAGTGAAAAGCTTTGTTTATGAGCGGTACAGACAGATGACAGCAAGCAAAGGATGTACAGATCAAAATGTCTTAGAGGCATACGTGTTACATTGCAGGTCACATTATTTGAGCATAGAATCTATTCAACAGTCTGATAACGGCCGGAAAGAAGGTGTTCCTGAGCCTGCTGGTGCGTGTGTTCAGACTTCTGTAACTTCTGCCCGACAGAAGGGGTTGTAGGAGATCATTTGCAAGGGTGTGATGGGTCTTTGATGATGTTGGCTGCCTTTCTGTGGCAGCGAGCCATGTAAATAGAGTCCATGGATGGGAGGTTGGCTTCCGTGATGGTCTGGGCTGTGCACACCACCTTTTGTAGTTTCTTACTGTCCTGGACAGTGTGCTTTCAATGGTGCATCTGTAGAAGTTGATGAGGGACCTTATGGACATGCCAAATTTCCTGAGCTGCCTGAGGAAGAGGAGTTGTTGTGCCTTTTTGACTGTCGCATTTATATGGGGCATCCAGGATTGGTTATCATCACTCCGAGGGACTTGATGCTCTTTACTCTCTCAGTTCCATTGATGTAGATGGGGGTGTGTTTCCCATCCTTTCTTTCTGAAGTTGATGATCAGTTCTTTAGTTTTGCCGGTGTTGAGAGACAAATTGTTTTCATTACACCATATCCCCAAGCCCTCTATCTCCATTCTGTATTTTGGCTCGACACTGTTAGATATCTGTCCCACGACGATAGTATTGTCAGCCAACTTGTAAGCTGTCTTGTTATAATGTACTTATATTTGAAGTTTTCCCTTTGCCTGTAGTATGTAAAGCACACTGTTTGCCGGCGGCTGCACCTTTTCGCCTCACTACCTCACAATTTATTTTGAGCTAACTCCCGCGGATTGCTGGCCAGCGCATGCGCTTCAAACTGGGGACGCCCTCCCGCACCGGAGCCGCATTTGCGCACGCGTGTTAGTCGCTTCCGGTAGGCGGGAAAATGGCGGCGGCGGGAGCGGGGCTCCGCGGCGGAGCGGCTCATGGAAACCCTGGCACTGGGGCTGTGCAACAGGGACTCAAAGAGGCGCTCTTTGAGGCGCTCAGTTCCATTTTGTCCCCTGTGCAGGAGGTACGGGCCGCCGGCGAGGAACAGATCAAAGTCCTGGAGGTGACAGAGGGTGAGTGAGAGTGAGGGGGAGGGGAGACCGGGGAGTATTGGGGAAGGGGCGTGGGGTGGGGAGGTGGTGGGAGGGAGAGGGAGGTGGGGATTGGGCAGGGGAAGTGGTTGGAGAGGGGGAGGGTGACGGGGAACGATGGGCTGGGGGGAGTTGGAGGAGAGGCTGACCACTGGCCCAAGAGGTGTCAAAAGCAATTGCACACTTGCGCTTAGCCCACATGGTGCTTTAGCAATTATTCCTGACCCTTCTTAACCTTCAGGTGTATAAGTGAAGTTTTACAACCTTAATTTAAAGTCTGTAAATGATGACAAAGGTAGTAAATCAATAACAGCGTAAGGGGGAAAAATGTCAGGGAAAAATGTCAGCGAAAAAGGTGACAGCAATAACATTTCACAAAGTAACAAACCAAATATACCAAAGAACTGTGCTCAACTATCTTGTCCAAATGTTGGGCAGTGGGCGATGAAACTGTTCCTCCAGTTAGATAGTGTTTGTGGAGCAAGTGCCTGCATAGACCAACTCACTTGCAGTCTCAAGCCCCATGTTGGATCATGGCTTTTTAAAATTTATTTATTCAATTTAAGGTTTTAAATTGTACTCATTAATTAAACGTGAATTGAGAATTTAATTTTGAGAAACTGCCAGACTGTTAACAATGTTGGCCAGTATAGAGGTGCACAGGAGGGACTGGTGAACTGGGTTTCTTGAGAGGATATGGGAACAGAGTTTCAAATGTTTCTCATGGTTTAGGATTAAATGTGCTGGGTATGCCTTTGTCATTTCCAGGGACTAGGCTGATGCTGTTTTTATTTACCTTGTCTTTCCCATGGCTTGGTACAACTGAGTGATTTGCTTGGCTATTTCAGGGAATAGTTGAGTCAGTCGTTGCTGTTGCTATATAGTCATGTTTAGGCCAGATTAGTTAAGGAATGCAGATTTCCTTCTGTAAAGAACTTTCATGAGCCAGCTAGGTTTCTAAAGAGGATCTAGTGGATTGATGGCTACCATTACTATGATCAACTTTTTATTCCTGATTTATTTAATTGTGAACTCAAAATCCAAGCACCCAGTTATTGTGGAGAAATTTAACTCTTATCTCTGAAGAATTAGTCATGGCTTCTAAATTACTCCTCCTGTAACATGCTGTGCTACTTTATTCTGTATAATTGTTATGCAGTGACAGTTAAGAATCCTTCAACAGCATAAAATACTCAATTCTGAGTAAACAAGAAATATTCACAGTTGAACACTTAGTAAGAACATAGCAACTTCGTTCTGATCTAAATGCTTCCACACAGATGTTTAAGTTTTCTTTGTTCTTTGTTCTTTTGATAAGATTGGAGAATTAGAAAGCCATATAGCCCTTCAAGTCTGTTCAGCCATTGGGTAAGGTATAAAAACAGAAACTGCTGGAAAAGCTCAGCAGGTCTGGCAGCATGTGTGGAGAGAAATCAGAACTCTGAGGAAAGGTCACTCGACCCAAAACGTTAACTGATTTCTCTCCACAGATGCTGCCAGACCGGATGAGCATTTCCAGCAATTTCTGTTTTTGTTTCTGATTTACAGCATCTGTAATTCTTTCGCATTTAATTCAGTAAGGTATGGCTGATACTATAGCTCAGCTCTCTACTGTAATTTTTCTTAACATCTACCCGTTAAAGCCTTGTTGGAATCTTTCATCTTTCAGTGAAATCATTTCTTACAACTTGACTGAATATAGGGCCTATTCCACTTGATCACGTTAGGCCAAGACTGCCATGCAACAAATATATCTATGCGTGATGTTAATATGTGGATGTGTTAGGAAAATCTCCTGAAAATCCTGAAGTCACCTTGGGAACCCCCCTTAAAGAGGTAATCACCAAGAGTAGTCACTCCTGTCAGTTGACAGGAAGTAAAAGATGAGGAACTGCTCCTCCAATCATGGGTCCACTGCTGAAGCTGTCAGCAACAAAAATGGGAGAGAAACAACCTGTAGTTGGAGGAGCAGCGAGCAAAGTTAATAAGTGTTGACAGTGTGGGAGTTGTGAAGACAGAGGGTCAAGAGTACAGAGGCTGTGCCGAGATCAGGGAGTGAGTGCTGGAGAAAGCAAATTAGGCAAGAGAGGGAGGCTGCAAAGAGTCTGGGGATGTGAGCATCTGAAAGGAGATGGGTGCTATGTATGAGAGGGCTAGGGTGGGAAGATGAATGCTTTATTGGGGATGGAGGGAGAGCCAGTAGAGAGATGAGTCACAAAAGGGCTGTGAGGTATTCAGGTGGGCTGCAAGGGAGACAGTCCTGACGAATTGGGGCCGAGCGGGAATGGGGTGGATGCAAGGGGTCTGGGGAACGCTTTAAAGTGCTCATTAACACTGCTTTAATAGTGAATTCTGATGACTAAAATGCAGCAAATTACTCTGTAGTTCCCCTTTATTCACTTCCTTCATTCTTAAGTAACAGTATTATATATTCTGGCTTCCAATCTACTGCAATTGTGGGATCTCTTGTTGGGAGATCACTGTTGCTATCTCTTTATCCATCTTTCTGCAGTGCTAGAATGTAGGCTTTCAGAATCAGGAGATTTGTTGACCACTACATTTTTACGTAACTCATAATTATGTTTCTCACTTGCATTAGATGCTTGGTTTCTGACTATTTTTGGTATTAGTTTTGTTGTCTCAATTGTGAAGACATGCACACAGTCAATAAAATCCTTGTAAAATTCTTATTTTCCATTATAATTTATCCTATCATAGGCTCCAAGGGACCTACATTTACTTTCACTATTCTACCCTGTACAATTTTATAATCTTTGCCTAATTTCCTTTCATATTCCAGTCACAATCTTTTTTTGTTGTCTGATGGTATCTAGAATTTAACTGATTTTTTTGTTTTAGCAAATCTAAACCAGAAATTGCTGGAGCAACTCAGCAGGTCTGGCAACATCTGTGGAGACAAAGCGGAGTTGACATTTCAAGTCTAATAACCCTCCTTCAGAATTTAGAATGACTAATATTGACAAAGGTGTAAATTTCCTTTAACCTGATATTATCCTTAATTGCTAATTAGCCATGGATTGAATAAACTGTCTTCTCCTTTAGTCTTTGTATTTCTCAATGGGCTCTGTTGATATAACCTGTTTCAGAGTTCGGTGTTCACCTGGCTGAGCTGACAGTGGATCCACAAGGTGTTCTAGCTATTCGGCAGGTAGGTGCAAAATGTCACGATAACATTGGTATGGAGCAGGACAAGGGAATTTGAGCTTCAAGTTTGAAGTTTTTGATTAACATTGTTGCAATAAAACCTGTATAAACCAACACTCCCAAAGGACTTTCAAAAATCTTGCACGCAATTATGGAGACTCCCTCTCCAGATGAGATTTGTTTTGGAATATATAAGATGCACTCTGAAATCATGGATAAGTTTAAAACAAATAACAGCCTTTGCAGCACCAAGCTTTTTTAAAACATTTCAAAACCATGCTTTCACAGGATGTGGGTGGTGGTAGTAAGTCCAGTATTTATTACCTTTCCCTTAATAGGTAATGTTTGACCTTGAGCTGGTGGTGAGGAGCTGCCTTAAAGCGCTGTTAACTGTGTGGTGTAGGTCTACTGACAATGCTGTTCAGGAAGGAGTTCCAGGATTTTGACCTGGCAGCAATGAAGGAACAATGATTATACTTACAAATCAGATGAGGGCAGGCATTTGCTGGCTTTGTCCTTCTGGGTGGTAGAGTTTGCAGGTGGGAACGTGCTCTGGAGGAAGCTTTGGTGTATTTCTGCTGGGCATCTGGTATATGGGACACAGTGTTGACATTGTGTGTCAGTAATGGAATGTGTTAATGTTTAAGGTTGTAGACAGGGTGCCAGTCAACTTAAAACATGTGGCAAACAAACTAGTGCCAGGTGACAGAGGATTTTGTGAATAAAATTGCTTTAGTGGAATGGAGAGTTCTTTATCTAGGATCCACAACGACAGGCAAATAGCTCTTTTCCAGGGTCAAAATCTTCCATAGATCTTCCCCAGGGTTAAAGATTTCTTTGCTGCTGCTAATTCTGACCAAAGACCACTCTATGCATGCAACGATTGTTTTAAAAATGAAAACTGGGAAAAAATGTTTTAAGTGTCTTTAATGTCCATGTTTCACTGTATGGAGCTGAAGTTCCAATGTGAGGATTGGATCCAACTGTCACAAGCAATGTCGTAGAATCCCTACAGTGTAGAAAGAGGCCATTTAGCCCATCAGGTGTGCAATAACTTCCTTAAAGCATTCCATCCAGACTCAGCACCCTCCACCCCCAATCACATCCCCAGAAACCTGCATTTTCCATAGCTAATCCACCTAACCTGCTCATCCCTGAACACTGTAGGGCAATTTGGCAAGGCCAGTCCGCCTAACTTACGGGGATAGACAGTCGCCCAAGGCTGGAATCATTCCCAGGTCCCTGATGCTGAGAGGCAAAGTGCTAACCACGAGCCAATGTGGTGCCACTATATGGGAAATTGTACTCAATTTAGCAACTAGAAATGGGCATCCTTCAGTCAAAAATGTGTTTTCTGTCATGTCAGTGTGAAAGTTCCAGTAATGTCCTGTTGAGTTGGGCAGAAAGGCAAAGTAAACCAGAAGCATCTCTCCCTCTCTTACTCCCGCTAAGTTAGACCTAACTAGTTTGAGGTTTTTCAGGTTGCCAAGTTATTTTTCATTTTGTGTGATAAGTGACATGAAATGAAATTCAGAGCAAACTTTTTGTGTGTTAGATGTGAAATAAAATAGCTTAACTTGCTGTCAGAGGTGTCGATCAGGCTTTTCTTCCACATCTTGGAAAACAATAACAGGAAGACATGTGATTAGGCGCACTGTTAATTATCATGATCCTGAAATTTGCTATTATAATGCCATTCTGCATTGGACAGTAAAAATAATCTTTATGATCATAATAAGCATGGGCCTACTTTGGGGGTACTGGCACAGCAGCTAATAGATTATTGAGCTCATAACCAAATATAAGTATTAGTCTGGATAATATTATTATCAAGGAAATGTATATGATAAAAAATTTTAACTAAGCACTTTTTGTCCACAGCTGGCATCTGTAATTCTCAAGCAGTACGTGGAAAATCATTGGTGTAATCAATCTGAGAAATTCCATCCACCAGAGACTACCGAGAGGGTAAGAATGGCGCAAGAATGAGTATCATAGAAATCAATTAGTTTTGGTGATGATTGGCTGGCACCGGCATGAAACATAAGACCAAGGTGCATAGAAGGCTGAGGCAGCCAAGTAGCACTGTATTAAAAAATAATTGAATATCTCAGTGTGAGTAATCAGCTGTAGTGACTTCAAACCAACACAAGGTGAGTTGAGTGCATGTGTATGTCTACATAGAGTTATGATCCTGATGGAAGTCCATAACCTGAAAAGAATGGAATCCCCAAGCAGTGCTAACAAAAAGAGTTGAGAGATGAGGTTTCACTTGTTAAAACATTTACTGTAACAGACCAACCCAAAACCAACAACTTTTAGAATGTATTAGCAAAAAATGGTATTTCAGTATAAAATTAAGCATTTCACCTTGAGAAACAAAGGTAAGTATTATGAAAGTACAAGCATTTCCCCCATTCTGTATGTAATGTTGATCTCAACTGTTGAGTCCCACATACCAGGTGGAGATTCCATTCTTTTGCTCAGACTGGTCTTCTAAACCTGATTTTCATAGGCCCCAAAAAGGCATCCTTTACCAGACTTTCCAGTTATACCCCCATTCCAGTGTGCCTGTTTGTTATATTATAACTTAAAAGGATAGCTCATAAATGCAAGTTTTGCCACATACTATATAGGATACACATCTTATCAAAAAGGCAAGCAGTTGGGCAAAGGGAGCAGGGCTGCCTTGTTAGTAAGAAATGAAATTGAGGTGATAGTTAGAATTGATGCAGAGTCAGAAGGCATAGAAACTGTGTGGCTAGAATTGAAGAACTCCAAAGGAAAAAAGCCAGTGATAGGAATTGTGTGTAGGCCTCCTAGGTAGTCAAGTTGTGGGGCAGAAAATAAATCAGGAGATAGAATAATAATGGGGACTCAGTATGGAGGTGGTCTGGGAAATCTAGTTGGTAGCAGATCCCAAGAAAAGGAATTTGTGGAATGTCTACATGATGGTTTTTGGAGCAGTTTATGATAGACCTCACTAGAGAACAGATAATTCTGGATTTGTGATGTATAATGAGGCAGTCTTGATCAACTCCACCCTGCAGTTTGAGAGGGAGAAGCTGGAATCAGGTGTAACTGTATTACAATTGAGTAAAGGTACTACAAAGGCATGAGGGAGAAGCTTGCCAGAGTTTATTTGGAAATGGAGCCTAGCAGGAAAACAGTGGAGCAGCAATGGCAGGATATTCTGTAGGCAATTGGGGATGCATCAGAATTTCATCCCAAGGAAGAAGTGGCATACAAAGGGGAGAATGAGGCAACCATGACTGACGGGGAAGTCAGGGACAGCATAAAACCAAAACAAAAAGCATACAATGTGGTGCATTGTAGAACCCCCACAGTGCAGAAAGAAGTCATTTGGCTCATCAAGTCCTGCAGTGACCTTCTAAAGAGCATTCTGCCCAGGCCCCTACTATGTCCCTGTAACCCTGCATTTACCATGCTGATCAACCTAGCCTGGATATCCCTGGACACTACTGGACAATTTAGCACAGTCTGTCCACTTAACCTGCACATCTTTGGACTGAGGAAACCCATGCAGACATGAGGAGAACGTGCAGACTCCATGCAGACGGTCATCCAAGGCTGGCACTGAGAGGCAGCAATGCTTACTGCTGAGCCACCGTGCTACCTGAGAATTTGTGTGGCCCAAGCCACTGCCGTGAAGATGAATGGGAGGCCTTTAAAACCAGTTTCTAAACTATTTAGAAAAAGATAACTTAAAAAGCAATAAGTGGGGAGAAGAGGAAATGTATCTAGTAACGTAGAAATAAGTTGTCTTATCTTTTAGATATCATAAAAATTCTTGAAAAGACAAGAATGGACATTGTACTTCTGGAAAGTGAGGCTGGAGAAGGAGTAATAGGGAACCAAGAAGTGGCGGAGGAACTGAATAGGTACTTTGTATCAGTTTTCACAGTGGAAGACACCAGCAGCATACCAAAGCTTTGAGAATCAGGGTGCAGTGTAGTGGCCATCACCAAGGTGGGGATGGGGAAGCTGAAAGGTCTGAATGTCGACATTGCTTGGACTGGATAGACTATAGCCCAAAATTCTGAAGAAGAAAGCTGAGGAGGTTGTGGAGGCATTGGTGATGATTTTTCAGGAAACATTGGAGTTAGGAAGGGTGCCAGAGGTCTGGAACATGGCTAATGTAACACCCCATTTAAGAAAGGAAGGAGGCTGTAGACAAGCAACTACAAGCCAGTTGGCCTGACTTTGGTCTTTGGGAACATCTTAACGTCTGTTGTTAAGAATGTGATTGTGGGGTACTTGGAAGTGGAAGGTAAAATAGGCAGAGTTAGCACAGCTTTGTCAAGGGAAGGTCATGTCTGACAAATCTGTTAGAATTCTTTGAGGAGGTAATGAGCAAGTTAAACAAAGAAGAGCCGTTGGACATGTTCTACTTGAATTTCCAAAAAGCCTTTGACAATGTCCCACACTAAATTAGGCTGCTAAATTAGTTACGACCCCATGCTGTTCGGGGCAATGTTCTGCCATGGATAGAAGATTGTTGACTGGTAGAAGGCAAGAGAACGGAGATGAAGGGGCTGTTTTTCAGGCTGGCAGCTGGTGACTAGTGGAGTTCCGCAGAGGTAAATGTTGGGACCACAACTATTTGCATTACACATTAATGATTTAGATAAGGGAACTGAGGGCATTTTTGGTAAGTTTGCAGATGACACAATGTTTGGTGGAGGCAGAGATAATGTTGTGGAAGTGGGGAGGCTGCAGAATGACTTGGACAGGCTAGGAGAATGGGCAGCGAAGTTTCGGATGGAATACAATGTGGAAAAGTGAGAGGTTATACACTTTGGTAGGAAGAGTAGAGGAGAAGACTATTTTCTAAACTGAGAAAGAATTTGGAAATCTGGAGCACAAAGGGATTTGGGAGTCCTAGTTCAGAATTCTGTTAAGGCTAACATGCAAATTCAGTTGGCACATTGGAAGGCAAATGTAGTGTTAGCATTCATTCAAGAGGGTTAGCATACAAGAGTAGCAATATACTGCTGATGCTGTATGAGGCTTTGGCCAGACTGCATTTTGAATATTGAGAGCAGTTTTGGGGGCCCTGTATCTAACAGAGGATGTGCTAGCATTGGAGGGAATCCAGAGAAGATCTTGACATGTGAGGAACAGTTGAGGACTCTGGGTGTGTACTTGTTAGAGTTTAGAAGGATTATGGGGGATCTGATTGAAACTTACAGAATACTGAGGGACCTGGGAAGAGTGGACGTGGAGAAGATATTTCCACTAGGAGAGATTATGATCCGAGGGCATGGCCTCAGAGTGAAGGGACAGCCATTTAGAACTGAGATAAGAAAGTTCTAGAGCAGAACGATAGTGAATTTGTGGAACTCAATGCTGCAGATGTCTGCAGCGGCCAAGTCATTGAGTGCATTTAAGACAGGTTCTTGATTAGTAAGGCGATCAAGGGTTACGGGGAGAATGCAAAAGAATGGGGTTGCGAAACTTATCAGCCAAATGGCAGAGCAGACTTAATGGGTCAAATGGTCTAATTCTGCTCCTGCATCTTATGGTTATATGTAATGTTATTGATCTCTAGATATGAGTCATGTGAGACCATGATATAGCACATCTGGTGAAAGTTTAAACAGGGAGAAACTGTTCTCATTTGTTTAGGGCTGGAAGGTGAGAGGGCACACATTTGAAGCAGTTGGTAAAAGAAGCAAAAGTGGCAAGAGGAAATATGTTTTCATGCAGTGGGGGTTAACATGTGGAATGCACTGTCCAAGTGTATGGTGAAAGCAGATTCAGCTGAAGGATTCAGAAGGAAGTGAGACCTTTATTAGAAAAGGAAGGGTGTCCATGGTTATGGGTAGAAGGTGGAGTAAAGGCAGTAGGTGAATTGTCCATTCAAGGAGCTGCTGCATACACAAAGCGCTGAATGTCCATCTCCTATGCTGAAGAATTCTGAAGTAAGGGAGGATTGGGAACTTAATAACCTGCATTCAGGAATATTCAGGAAAAAGTAAGGAAGGGAGAAAAAGTGAGGGATTAGCAGTTTTGATGAAAGAAACCTAACAGTGGGGGGAAAGAAAGGACAGAGTTGATGGCTGGAAAGGTTAATTCACTTGCTTCATATGGAACAATAGAGGAGCTATTGTGAAGCTACACTTCATATGAACATAAGAACTCGGAGCAGGAGTAGGCCATCTGGCCCCTCGAGTCTGCCCTGCCATTTAATAAGATCATGGCTGATCTTTTTGAGACTCAGCTCCACTTACCCGCCCACTCACCATAACCCTTAATTCCTTTACTGTTCAAAAATTTTATGTAGCCTTGCCTTAAAAGCATTCAGTGAGGTAGCTTTAACCGCTTCACTGGGCAGGGAATTCCATAGATTCACAACCCTTTGGGTGAAGAAGTTCCTCCTCACCTCAGTCCTACATCTGCTTCCCTTTATTTTGAGACGATGCCCTCTAGTCCTAGTTTCACCTGCTAGTGGAAACAACCTCCCTGCATCCACCTTATCTATTCCCTTCATAATCTTATATGTCTCTGTAAGATCTCCCCTCATTCTTCTGAATTTCAACGAGTATGATCCCAGTCTACTCAGTCTGTCCTCATAATCCAACCCCGTCAACTCTGGAATCAACTGAGTGAATCTCCTCTGCACCCCCTCCACTGCTTGTATATCTCTTCTCAAGTAAGGAGACCAAAACTGCACACAGTAGTCCAGGTGTGGTCTCACCTGGACCCTATATAGCTGCAGCACAGCCTCCCTGTTTTTAAACTCCGTCCCTCTAGCAATGACAGACAAAGTTCCATTTGCCTTTTTAATTACCTGCTGCACCTGCAATCCTACTTTTAGCGATTCATGCACAAGGACACCCAAGTCCCTTTGCACAGCAGCGTGCTGCAATTTTTTGCCATTTAAAACATAGTCCATTTTGCTGTTATTCCTACCAAAATGGATGACCTCACACTTATCAACATTGTACTCCATCTGCCAGACTTTTGCCCACTCACTTAGACTATCTGTATCACTCTGCAGACTTTCAGAGTCTTCTGCACACTTTACTCTACCACTCACCTTAGTGTCATCTGCAAATTTTGACACACCACACTTAGTCCCCAATTCCAAGTCATCTATGTAAATTGTAAACAATTGCAGCCCCAACACTGATCCCTGAGGCACACCGCTAGCCACTGACTGCCAACCAGAAAAACATCCATTTACCCCTACTCTTTGCTTTCTACTGGTCAACCAATCCTCTATCCATGCCAATACATTACCTGTAATACCGTGTAACTTTATCTTATGTAGCAGCCTTTGGTGTGGCACCTTGTCAAATGCCTTCTGGAAATCCAGATACACCACATCCACAGGTTCCCCATTGTCCACCATGCAAGTAATGTCCTCAAAGAATTCCACCAAATTAATTAAACATGACCTACCCTTCATGAACCCATGCCGGGTATTCCCAATGGGACAATTTATATCCAGATGTCTTGCTATTTCTTCCTTAATGATAGATTCAAGCATTTTCCCCACTGCCGAAGTTAAGCTAACTGGCCTATAGTTACCTGCTTTTTGTCTCCTTCCTTTTTTAAACAGTGGCGTTACATTGGCTGTTTTCAAATCTGCAGGAACCACCCCAGAGTCCAGTGAATTTTGGTAAATAATTACTAGTGCATTTGCTGTTTTCCCCATCACCTCTTTTAGAACCCTGGGATGCATTTCATCAGGGCCAGGAGACTTGTCTACCTTTAGCCCCATCAGCTTGCCCAGCACTGCCTCCTTAGTGATAACGATTGTTTCTAGGTCCTCACCTGCTAGAACCTTCTTGCCATGAGTTTTCGGCATATTATTTGTGTCTTCCACTGTGAAGACCAACACGAAATAACTGTTTAATGCCTAAGCTATTTCCTCATTCCCAGTTATTAAATTGACCTACTCATCCTCTAAAGGACCAATGTTTACTTTCACCACTCTTTTACGATTTACATATTTATAGAAACATTTGCTGCCTGTTTTTATATTCTGAGCTAGTTTACTCTCATAATCTATCTATCTTTTCTTTGTAACTTTTTTTGTGGCTCTCTGTTGGCCTTTAAAGATTTCCGAGTCTACTAGTTTCCCACTACTCTTTGCTTTTTTTGTATGTGTTTTTTTTCAATCTGATACTTTCTTTTATTTCCTTAGACATCCACGGCTGACAATCTCTTTTCCTACAGTTCTTCCTTATCACTGGAATGTACTTCTGCTGACCACTGTGAAAAATCATTTTGAAAGTCCTCCACAGTTCCTCAATTGACCCACCATAAAGTTTTTGCTCCCATTCTACCTTAGCTAACTCCTCCCTCATTTCTTCACAGTCTCCTTTGTTTAAGCACAGGACCTAGGTACTGGATTTAACCTTCTCACACTCCATCTGTATTTTAAATTTGACCATACTGTGATCGCTCCTTCCGAGAGGATCCCTGACTGTGAGATCATTAATTATTTCTGTCTCATTACACGGGACTAGATCGAGGATAGCTTGCTCCCTCGTAGGTTCCATCACACATTGTTCAAGGAAATTCAAGGTGCCATGACCGACCTGGTTTGACCAATGGATATGTAGATTAAAATCCCCCATGATAATTGCTGTCCCATTTTTACATGCATTAGCTATTTCTTTGTTTATTGCCTGCCCCATCACAGTGTCATTATTTTGTGGCCTATTGACCACACCTATCAGTGACTTCTTCTCCCTGCAATTCCTAATTTCCACCCAAATGGATTCAACGTTTTGTTCAGTAGAACCCATCTCTCGCTACCGCACTTCGGGTGTCTAATGAGTTTTAGGACCAAAGATTGAAGGTGAGCAAACTTGTAGACAAGTTGCATAAAGCTGTATGAACTATTAAATAGTGATAGTGGTACTTTCTTGATTAGTATGTTTTCAGTCTGGTGAGGCAGGAGGAGTTGCTAGAACTAGCTCTGAGGAATAAGGTGTGTCAAGTAGAACGTGTTTTTGAGGATCAACGATTGACACTGATTAGAAGTAAAGCTACTGCAGGGGCTGGAAATCTGGTATAGTAACAGAAGATGCTGGAGATAGTCAGGAATGGCAGTATCGGAGGAGAGAGAGAGTTAAAGTTTGTGACAAAGGGCATTGCCCTCAAATGTTAAGACTGTTTATCTCTCCAGTGTTTATGATCTAATGGTTATGGAAAAAAGACCAAAGAAAATGTTAAAACTAAAAGATTGGATCAGAACAAGTTGCTGTATGTTGAAGTCATCAGAAAAGAGAGTTTTGTGCAATTGTGACACATTTCCAAGAGGAGGATGACTTAAAATATTGGCATTGCAATGAGACATGAAAAGAAGCCTATGTCAGTGAGGTATTCATTACACAGTAAAGAACAAAATTGAATAATTGAGGAAATTTAAAGAATGGGATAAGAGAGTGAATCAGAATATGAGAATAGGTTGGTGCCTGACGTCACAAACTAAAAGGAATGTGGTGAATTTAAACTGATCACTTATCTCTCAAGCCAGGGACAGTTATTTGATTTATTCTTCTCTCTGTTTATTTTCACCCACCTGGCTTGAATTCCAATTTTTGAAATAAACCCACAGCAAAAACCTTTAAGAGGAAATCTGAAATAGAATTTACTAACAATACATTCAGAACATGGGGGCATTGCTCCACTACTGCATTCATTTACACATACGTTCAGGAAATAAAAGAAAATAAGACTCAAAATGAGGTAGATAATAAGTTATGTTAAATCCAGAGGTTTTAAAACTCAGTTCATTTGAGTTATAAATTCTTGGAGGTAAATTCAGTCATTCTTGGTGAGCTGGCATTCTGTCTAGCAGGCTTCTTTCTAGCTTGGAGTCAGAAATGATGGGTTCATGGCTGGCTACCAGCTCACCCTGGAATCCTCCTGTCCCTTGAGGTCAACTCGCAACTGACTTAGAATCCCAGAATTGTATTAAGTAATTATACAATCCCTGCAGTGTGGAGAGGGGCCATTCAGTCTGTAAGAACCCTCCAAAGAGCACGGGTGAAGCAAAAACTGCACAATTACTGACCAGTCAGACTAATGTTAATGACAGTCTGTGACAAAATTAATGCAATGTGGAGAAATGAGCAAATAACTGCAAATCTGCATAGATTAATGTTGATTTTGGGTAAATTGTGGTTGTCTAACTTGATTGAGATTTTCATTGCGTTAACAGGCATATGAATGAGAGTGATACAGTTGATGTTGTATAAATTTGGAAATTAACCTTCAAAAAGCATTTGATAAAGAACTACATAATAAACTTTTAGTTAAATTAAAGCCCCTGGAATTGAAAGAAAGTGGCAGCATAGATGCAAAATTAGTGAATGGAGAAAAATTGAATATGGGGTGCATGGTTGGTTCTGGAGTGGAAAGAAATATCCTGTCGTGTTCTCTGGCATTAGTATCTGTACCATGTTCTTTTTGATGCATGTTAATTACCTCCTCTTGGATGTATAAGGGAGAATTTCAAGATTTATGAATAAAGCAAGATTGCAAATGTAGGAGAGAAATAATTTTCTATAGGATGTAGGCTGATAAAATGGGTAGACACACGGCAGATTAATTTGAATGTAGAGAAGCAAAGTGATACTTTTTGGTAGGGGAATGAAGGAGGGGTGCCATATAGCTAAATATAACTTTTAAGTGGGTGCCAGGACAGAGACCTTGAATATGTATGTACACAGATCTTTGAAACAGCAGAACAAGTTGAGAAGCTGCTTTAAAAAGAAATGTGGGGCTGTTGATTTTAATAATTTGATAAAAAGGCATGGAGTACCTGCAGCAACAAAATAATGCCAAGAATTTGTATTAGGTTTTTAAAATCCCTGTTACAGTATTATGTTACACTGTAGGAATGAAAGAGATCTTAGAAAAAGTGCAGGGAGATTTACTAAAGTGGCACAAGGGCTAAGAAACTTGATTGTACAGAAACTAGAGAAGCTGTTTGCAGTTAACACCCCATTCCTGCTTTCCATCACTTAACTTAATTGCCTTTTACTGAGAGAGTTGTAGGTTTACTCAGCTTTAGTTGGGAAGACTGAACTCATTGCCTCAGCTACATTTGCTATCTTAACCAAGTGATTTGCAAGTTAGAGGATAAGGCTTTTTAATTTAAAGTAGCAATGGTTGTGAACAGTGATCCGGAGCTTTTGGGGAGGGGTGGGGGCTAGCTGTGTGTGTGTGTGTGTGTGTGTGTGCGTGTGTGCGCGCGCGCGCGTGGTGATGAGGTCTGGCACTCTCAATCAAACCAGAACTCTTGAGTGCTGATCCCGTCCACTCAAGGTGATAGCTGCTGGTTGCCTGGTTCCTTTCTGCCCAAGTATTAATGACCATGACACTGTGGTTCCAATGTGGACCAACTGAGGATGGGCTTTAAATGTGGCCTTTCTATAGTTGCCCACCTGCTGAGAATGAATGAGAGGCTAGCTGAGGATTACCATCATCTGATCATTTATTGAACTTCTGTTATAGGCAAAGGTGGCCATCAGAGAGCTTTTACCAAACGGTCTGCGAGAGTCGATCAGTAAAGTCCGTTCAAGTGTAGCCTATGCTATATCGGCAATAGCTTACTGGGATTGGCCTGAGGCATGGCCAGAGCTCTTCCAACTATTGATGGAGATGCTGATTAGCGGTGATGTGAATGCAGTGCACGGGGCAATGCGAGTGCTCACAGGTATGATTAATGGGAAGTCTTTTCAGAACCCTCATTGTTTTAAGCAGGCTGCCATAATTCAGGAACGAGAAACTGGGTCTGTTTTTGCTACCTGATACCTCTTTGTTTCCTCTTCAGAATTCACCCGAGAAGTGACAGACACACAGATGCCACTTGTGGCTCCTGTAATTTTGCCAGAAATGTATAAGATTTTTACAATGGCTGAGGTGAGTGACCAGAGACAGCAGTTGTTCTTTTGGGTTCCCAGAACTATCAAAAATGCCAAGTCAGAGAAAGCTTCTTCCAAAAGCAGTTGAAGTTCTAATTTCTATATATTAAAAGGTAATTTTTTAAATTCCCCCATAGAACGTGGGCAATGCTGACTAGGCCAGCATTTGTTGCCCAATCATAACAGCCTTGAAAAGGTAATGAACAGCATTCTTGAACTGCTATAGTCCATGTGTAGATACACCACTGTGCTATTAGGAAGGGCATTCTGGGATTTTGAAGCTGCTACAATACCCAGTATTGGGCTACAGGTTGAATGTGGTAACATATCCCTCGATGTTTAATTTTGCCCAATAACCTGAGTCTGACCGCATCTTTAAAACTTTCTGAACTTCATTGTTTATGGAGAAGAAAAATGGCGACAAATACCCATCAGAAGAGCCAGTATAGCTACTCGGTTAGCTGCAAATCAAATGACACTTGGTTTTCCAGCTGGCAGGTTCAGCTGTGCTAGTGAACTGTCACTTAGCCTTCAACCATCCTATTCTGACACGACTCCCTTTTTAAGACAACAAAAACAGAAATTGCTGGAGACACTCAACAAGTCTGACAGCGTCTGTGGAGAGGAAACCGAGTAAGTGTTTTGAGTCTGGTGACCCTTCGTTCAGGATTTTGTGCACTTCAGTTAAATTGGCCCTCGCTCTTCTAATCTCCTGTGGAATAAATGGAGCTTGACTTATGAAGATATATTTGACAACACACTCGTTCCAGGCTTCAACCTTGTAAACCTCTGAATTGCGTCCAATTCATTTACATTCTTTCCTAAATATGGAGACTAAAACTGCACACGGTATTTGAGATGCGGTCTCATCAATGCCTCGTATAACTGAAGCATAATATCTTTATCTTTCAGTTCCTCTCATAATAAAGGGTACTAGTTCATTATATTTCTTGATTTCAAACTCAGTATGCATACTGACCTTTTGTGACTCATAGACTAGTATGCCAGAGCCCTCCATACCTCAGAATTCTGCGATTATCCTCAGTTTAAATATTCTTGTGCTTTTTCATTCATTCTTCCTGTCAAAGTGAACAGTTTCACATTTTTCACATTATACTCCCTCTGTCAAATTTTTGCCCACTCACTCAACTGATCTATGTTCGTCTGTGATATACGCAAAAGCTTTTTGTCTCAGCAAGTGGTTCGAGTGCATTGCCTGGAAATTTGGAAGTAGTTTCAATCAAGTCATTCAAGAGGGCATGAGATGATAATTTGAATAGAAACATTGTGTAAGGTAATGAATTGGACAGTTGGTTGCCTTTGAGTCATAATGCTCATTTGGAGAGCTGGCGAGAACATAATGGACCAAATGTACCGTAACAATTTCACAACATACTTCCCTACCAGCTTTGTGTCAGCTGCAAATATAGCTACCATGCCTTTGTTCCCCTCATCAAAATAATTGATGCAAATTGTGAAACTCTGATGGCTCAGCACAGACCCCTGCAGGACCACTCTTATCACATCCCACCCGTTAGACAAAGACCCGTTTATGCATGCTTTTTGCCAACCAACCATCCAGCCATTTTTCTGGTGTGCTAACATGCTGCAACATGTATTAGAGCTTTTATTTTTGCCAATAACCTTTTGTGTTGCACCTTATCATATGCCTTCTGGATACCCATATCTACAGGCTTGCCTTTATCTACAGCACATGTACAACTTCAAAGATGTCTCATAAATTAGTAAAACGTGATTTTCTTCTTTCACAAACCATGCTGACTTCCTGCTTACCTGTCATATTTTTAAGTGCCCAGCTATTATCCTTTTAATATAAACATAGAATTCTGGAGAAACTCAGGTTTGGTAGCATCTGTGGAGAGAGAAACCGAGCTAATGTTTCAGATCTGGTACAATATCTCTTCAGCACTGCTTTTGTTGCGAAGTTGGTATAGTACTTGTGGTTTGAAAGGCAGGACATCAGAATTTGTTTGTAAAATGATAGTGGGGGAAGAGTGCGTGGTCCCCTTAACAGATGTTTTTAAGGCTTCAAGATTAAAAATAATGTCTGCAGGCAGCAGCAAATGCACATTTGAATTGAAATATTCTATCAAAAGGCTATACTGTTAGCAGGCAAAACAGTATTTTTACCAAGACAACAGGTTTTTGAATTTAGCCAATTAATTTAAATCAGGTCCTGGATACCAAAGCCCAGTTAAATTTAAATCTGATAGTTTTGACAACCTTGGACCAATCCAGTTGTATGAAATTAATAGGTCATAGAGGGCATTTGAAAATCAAGGTGATGGCAAACTGCCAGCTGTTAAGAGAACTGCTGTTAACAGCCAAAGAAAGAGAAAATCACTGAAATCTCTAGGATCTCAGAGTAAGCACCATGTAAATATAGCTACTATGGTACTCTTAGCTAATATTCCTGACACAAGAATTTGACAGAGGAAGGTGTTTCTGTCCGGAGGACAGCAGAGAAGGCAAAGAACGTTTAGGAAGACTTATCCTAGCTGTAATTTTGAGAGATTAAGCTTTAATTTTGTTTTAATTAATTTGGTTTATATAAGTGGGATTCGTACCTATTGGAACAGCATACCGTTACAATTTTGTTTTATTCAGGAATAGTTAGTCCTAAGGGGGAATTGTTCTGTTTGTTTGTTAGTAGTTCTGTTAATTTGTTCACTGTTAGAGTTAGGTAAATAAAGTTACTTGTTGATTACAAAGTGGGTATTAGGGATTTCTTTCACTTAACTTCCACTCCTTGATTGTAGAATGATTGTCAGGAGTTCATTTCATTTAAACTCTCCTTTATAACAGAATGGGAGTGCAAGACAGGTTATACCACTTTTTACACTTCCTTTAACAGATTACAAGCCTGTCTGGGTGTTTCGGATTTGATTATCAGAAGGGTTCAACTACTCCTTCATATCAGATTGGGCGCTCAAGTCTAGGATCTGGCTGGTTCGTGTACGGGATCTGAACAAATTTGGACAGATTTGAACGCATTTGGTGTACGAAAGGTCCCAGTAGACTTAAACAGACATGGGGATTGGTGTCTTAGATCTATAAATAAAACTTAGGTGAGAATTGGAAAATCTGTTTAATTTCAGTGACTTGTGGTTGGTTAAATCAAAAATGGAGGCAGTGGCTCTTAAACTTGCTAAAGATGTTCTGGGGTTTGAGGATTTTTCCCAAATTTGCCAAGGAAGTTTAGAGAAACAGAGGGAGGATGTACTTTTAGACATGGCAAACAAGCTTTTTTCCTTTCATCGTTAACGGGATGAGGGCGTTGCTGGCTAAGCAGCATTTATTGCCCATCCCTAATTGCCCAGAGGGCAGTTGAGAGGCAACTGTGTATCTGGAGTCACATGTAGGCCAGACCAGGCAAGGATGGCAGTTTCCTTCCCTAAAGGACATTAGTGAATCAGATGGGTTTTTCCAACAATCAACAATGGATTCACCAGTCATCATTAGATTCTTAATTCCAGATATTTATTGAATTCAGATTCCGCCATCTGTTAAGGTGGGATTCAAACCTGGGTCCTCAGAATGTTATCTGGGTCTCTGGATTAACAGCCCAGCAATAATACCACTAGGCCGTTGCCTCCCCTGAGGGGCAAGCAGAAAACTGAAATTGTAAAGGAGTTAGTCAAGCATTTAGGTATACCAGAGAAATAGGAAAGTGCAGTGGAGTTAGAAAAAAATTAAATTGAAAATTTGACAATTGTAGTTAGAAGACAAAGAAAAGAATGTTTGTATTGAAAAGCTGAAGTTGGAACCTGAAGTAAAAAGACTTTAAGTGACAGTAGTAAAAGTACAAGGTAGAACATTTAAAAGGCATCTGGATGGGTACATGAATAGGAAAGGTAGATGGAAATGGACCAAATGCTGGTAAATGGGACCAGGTCAAATTGGGATATCTGGTTGGCACAGATGAGTGGATCAAAGGGTCTGTTTCTGTACTGTATGACTCGATCAATCATCTCACAGTTGATGGCATTGTGATTGTATCTAGTCAAAGACTACTGTTGTTTAAAAAGGTGCTGTCCACCACCTTCTCAAGCGCAACTAGCGATGGGCAATAAACATGTCGCTGTACATCAGCTTCAGCTCAAGATATTTGCCTTTTTCCTAGATTGTGGCTTTCCCTACCTTTGTTGCTATATTGTGTATTATCTGCTTTAAATGAAAGAATGTGATGCAGGATCTTGTTGCTCGTGTGTGAGTACTACCAACAGAGCCACAGCTAACATTACCCTGAGCATCCCCTGCAGTGATGCCTTTATTGACCTTCGACAATCACAGATATCTTTCTTTCCAGTATGCTTCACCTAGTGGAGAGTTTTCCCAATTCCATTTTTACCAGTGCATATTGCATACCCATATCTTACTTAGTCTCTAGAGTTCAGCTCTTTTGTACACGTTTAGAGAAAGGCTGTAATCAGGTCAGGAGATGTCGTTCTAATGGAACCAGAAGAGAAAGACGAGTAATACAGTCACAAACAGTGAAGGAACAAATCCAGTTACTAAAACATGTATGACTTGTTTAGGAAAATAAAATGCTTGGAACAATTAGCGGAAATGAATTATATTATCTGTACAGCCGTGTGCTATCGTGAATTCAGACACAGACTTTCCAACGATTCATCTGTTGTAACTGACAGGTGTTTAGAAACTTAAGGTGTTAATTACTGTTTGTTTCAATAGGTTTATAGTATTCGAACTAGAGCACGTGCAGTGGAGATCTTCACCACATGTGCCAACCTTATCTGTGCGATTGAGGAGGTTGAGAAGGTAAGTGTAAGGCTTAATGTTGAAATAAAAAGCATTAAGCATGTTGGGCCAATTGCTTTTAAATAACCAACATCACTACCTCAATTGTGAACTCTGTACTCCTCCATCTCTCCTGGAGCTCAACTGTCCTCCAAGTCACCAGGTGAGCCCAATCAATCTGCGGATTCTATTCGTTTTCTTAATCAAGATTGTTACAGGTCATGGGCTTGTGCCGTTCATTGTCTGAATATATCATGCTGGCAGTAATACACATATATCTGTTCTATGTATTCATACACATTTATATATATGCATGCGTTTGTGATAGAAACGTTATAAGGTAGTAATAATTTAACGGGCAGTGGTCATCATTTCTACTGTAGAAACTGATGCATCCTCTGGCATCTGCCCATATGCAGTTAAGCTGTGGAAATGCACTGTTGCTGTCAATAATTTTATGCTGCTCTCTAGACTGTACTGTTGAAGTACCTACGCAGCTCTGAAAACTACAGTCCATTAGCAACCATTGAACTGATCAGATCTTCAGTTCTAACACCACGTTGTTTTGGAAACTTTTTGAACAAATTACACCTTGTTTAAAAAGATGTAATTTTATTTAGCCATAATTATGAACTTATAAACAGCTTTCCTGATCGCAATGACTTTTTCCCAAGTTTGCTATTTTAGCTCATACCTTAATCCGTATGAATACCCCAGTAATTTACTGAATCTCTAAAATTGAAGAGAAAGAGATTCTGTCTGTTTTACTTTGTGGGTCCTTGTCTGAGAGAATACTTCAAACAGGCTAAGTACCATTCTGTTTGATCGTGATATTTGTTATTGGACACTTGCAGTTCCACTTGACTTATCGTCAAGTTTAAACTGACGTGGGGAAAGCTGAAATCCATACTTCGGACATGGCTTGATTTTGGTGCACCATGTTGAGGACAGCTTCAAGCATTGTTGCTTCATTGATGTTCACAAAATCAAGCCAGATAGTTATTTGTCTGCATTATATGAACAGTATATACGTATGCCTGTGATCTGTGTATGTATGTTACATAGAACAGTACAGCACAGCACAGGCCCTTCAGCCCACAATATTGTGCTGAACTTTTACCCTAAACCTAAGGTCTATCTAACCTCCACCCCAACCTTATACTATCATCCATATGCCTATCTAATAGCCGCTTTAATGCCCCTAATGAGGCCGACTCCGTACCCTCTCCGGCAATGCATTCCATGCCCCCATGACTCTGAGTAAAGAACCGACCTCTGATGTCTCCCCTATATCTACCTTCACTCACTTTAAAACTATGCCCCCTTGTAATAGCTACCTCCACCCTAGGAAAAAGTCTCTGGCTGTCCACTCTATCTATACCTCTGATCATTTTATACACCTCTATCAAGTCACCTCTCATCCTTCGTCGTTCTAAAGAGAAAAACCCTAGCGCTCTCAACCTTTCCTCGTAAGACCTTCCCTCCATTCCAGGCGACATCCTGGTAAATCTCCTCTGTACCTTTTCCAACGCTTCCACATCTTTCCTGTAATGAGGCGACCAGAACGGGACACAATACTCCAGATTGGCCGACTCAGGCTTTTGTATAGCTGGAGCATAACCTCATGGGTCTTGAACTCAATCCCTCTATTAATGAAAGCTGACACACCATACACCTTCTTATCAACTCTATCCACCTGGGTTGTAGCTTTCGGGGAACTGTGGACATGAACCCCAAGATCCCTGTGCTCCTCCACACTGCCAAGAATCTTTCCATTAACCTGTATCCTACTTTCAAATTTGTCCTTCCAAACTGAATCACCTCATGCTTTTCAGGGTTAAACTCCATCTGCCACTTCTCAGTCCAGCTCTGCATCCTATTAATGCCCCTTTGTAACCTAGAACAGCCCTCCGCACTACCCACAAGTCGACCCACCTTCGTATTGTCTGCACGCTTACTAATCCAGCCTTCCACTCCTACATCCAAATCATTTACAAAAATCACAAATAGAAGAGGACTCAGAACAGATCCTTGCGGTACACCACTCGTAACTGAGCACCATGTTGAATATTTTCTGTCCACTACCACCCTTTGTCTTCTAAGGGTCAGCCAATTCTGAATCCAACCTGCCACATTTCCCCCTATCCCATGCTTCCTTACTTTCTCCATGAGCCCACCATGGGGAACTTTATCAAACGCCTTACTCAAATCCATTTATACCACATCCACTGCTCTACCTTCATCCACGTGTTAGGTCACCTCTTCAAAGAATTCAGTAAGATTTGTGAGGCATGATCTATCCCTCACAAATCCATGCTGACTATCACGAATCAAACTGTGCCTATCCAAGTGATCATAAATCCTGTCTCTCAGAGCCCTTTCCAATAATTTGCCCACCACTGAAGTAAGACTAACTGGCCTGTAATTTCCGGGGTTATCCCTATTTCCTTTTTTCGAACAAGGGACTGACGTTTGCCTCTCTCCAGTCTTCCGGCACTATACCCGTGGACAGTGAGGATGAAAAGATCATCGCCAAAGGCCCTGTGATCTCTTCCCTCACTTCCCATAGAATCCTTGGATAAATCCTATCTGGCCTGGGGAACTTATCTATCTTCAAGTTCCTGAAAATTCCTAGTACCTCTTCCTTACTGACATCGACCTCCTGTAGCCTACCAGCCTATTTCACACTGTCCTCCTTTACAACTAGGCCCCTCTCAGTTGTGAATACCGAAGAAAAGTATTCATCAAGAACCTCTCCTATCTCTTTAGGCTCTGTGCACAAATTCCTTTTACAATCCTTGATCGGCCCAACGCTTTCTCTGGTCATTCTCTTATTCCTCACGTACGTGTAAAAAGCCTTGGAGTTTTCCTTGACCCTATCTCCCTAAGGTTTTCTCATGCCCCCTTATAGCTCTCCTAAGCCCTTTCTTCAGCTCCTTCCTGGCTAACTTGTATCTCTCTGGAGCCTTTTCCGTTCCTTGTTTCCTAAACATTATATAAGCATCCTTCTTCCTCTTAACCAGACGTTCGACCTCTCTTGAGAACCAAGGCTCCCTCACTTGACTGCATCTTCCCTGCCTTCTAGGGACAAACCTATCGAGCACACACAGTATGCATTCCTTAAACAGTTTCCACACTTCAATAGTGCTCTTTTCTGACAGCGTCTGTTCCCATTTTATGTTACCCAGTTCTTGCCTAACGGAATTGTAATTACCCTTCCCCCAATTATAAACCTTACCCTGCTGTATGTACCTCTCCTTTTCCATGACTATTGTAAAAGTAACAGAGTTATGATTGCTGCCGCCAAAATGCTCTCCTGCCAACAAGTCTAACACTTGGCCCGGTTCATTGCCAAGCACCAAATCCAAAGTGGCCTCTCCTCGTGTTGGTCTGTCTACATACTGTGTCAGGAATCCTTCCTGAATGCACTGGACAGAATCCGCTCCATCTAAACTATTACAACTAAAATGTTTCCAATCAATATTTGGAAAGTTGAAGTCATCCATGACTACAACCTTGTGACTTCTGCACCTTTCCGGTATCGACCTCCCAATCTGCTGCTCCTCTTCTCTGCAACTATTAGGGGGTCTGTTTTAAAAAACAAACCCCAACAAAATGACTGCTCCTTTCTTGTTCCTGACCTCAACCCAAACTGACGCTGTAGACATATCATTCTCGAACTGCCTTTCAGTAGCTGCTATACTAGCCCTGACTAGCAATGCCACTCCACCGCCTCTTTTACCTCTGTCCCTATTTCTTTTAAAGCATCTAAATCCCGGAACTTCCAACAACCATTCCTGTCTCTGAGTTACCCAAGTTTCTGTAATGGCCACAGCATTGTAGTTCCAAGTACTGACCCATGCTCTAAGTTCATCCGCCTTATTTCTGATACTTCCCGCATTGAAGTATGCACACCTCAAACCATCCCTGTGTCCACAATTACGCTCCATCGACTGCATTTCTTTATTAACAGCCTCACTCCCTGTTGTGTCTGTTGGAAGGCTGAATACCTCATCCTCTGAATTACAAATCCGGTTGGTGGCATTCATTGCCCAACTATATTATTGTGTGATAGGTATGTATGTGAATGATATATCTATGCTGATGTATATTTGGCTGTACCAATAATAGGAGTGTGATAGATATATAAACTTGAGAGTTATATGTATGAAATATACATTTGTGATGTTCTAGTGCAGTAGCATCTGTCCATAACTGCAAATGCGTACACACACATGTACATGTGATTTACAAACAGGTGTTATGTTTGAGTACATTTGCAAACACTAGTATGATTTGTATAAATATCTAGTATCCATGGGCTGAATGTGCATAGGAGAGCGTGTATGCTCCATATGTATCCCCCTTGCCTGCTGGCCAATGGAAGTGCACTGTGGATGTTGCCTGGAGGGATATGCTGACCGTATGAGTTATATCTGAAGCAAAAACCAAAATTGCTGGAAAATCTCAGCAGGCCCTGCAACGTCTGTGGAGAGAAATCAGAGTTAACATTTTGGATCTAGACACCCTTCAGAATTGTATCTGAAGGCTATTTTTGTACATCTTTCAGGGTGCGGCTAAGGCATTGATCTTTCCTGTGGTCGAACAGTTCACAGAGGCTTTTGTACAAGCCTTGCAGATGCCTGATGGCCCAAGCTCAGATAGTGGGCTGAAGATGGAAGTTCTGAAGGTGAGTACTGTGGGCAATGAGGCAGCACATGAAACTTGAGCTGGCAGTTTGGGCCCTTAAAACCAACTAATCTTCAGTTTTAGTCATGGAAGTGGAAGTATTGAGTCATTTATGCTCTTTTTGAGGAGCAGTGCACCATTCAAGTGCAGAAGCAAGCACTGGCACAGATGATATTTCTTCTGAGTGACAGTCACCTACTCTCAGCCTCCCTGAGAGACTGACTTCTCCTCCCAATTCTGTTATAGACGGTGGCTGTCTCGATCCCTGATCTCAATTCTCCTATTACAACAGTTACATCTGCACCTGCACTTTGTGTGAATGTAAAGATGTGGTAGCCTCTAAGCCTTACTTTGTTTTTCTTTGTGTTACAAAAGTAGTCCTGGTTTGTACTTCTAATTCTACTGTTTTAGAGACAACATTACTTTGCTTCTGATTGTGGCTGTATTGCAGATAGTGATGACTCTGTTTTGAATCTCTGTGTTAACACACTATTGATCCTGACTCCCATCTTTAATTCTTTCTTTTGCAGGCAGTGACAGCACTGGTGAAGAATTTTCCAAAGCACATGGTTTCATCTATGCAGCAGATTTTGCCAATTGTGTGGAGTACGCTAACTGAGAGTGCAACAGTATATCCTTCACATTGCTCAACTACCTGACTCCTGAGTTATGTGTCAGCAATGTGGGAATAAGAAATGCTTGCATGCAATGGTCTTTGTAAGCATCAGACATCTCAAAGCATTTTAGAGCCGGTATTTTTGAAGGGTATTCATTGTTTTTGTAGGCAAAGCAGTGGTTAGTTTGCGTACATCACGTTTTTGCGAGTCTGTTAATGATCAGATGTAGTAAGATGTGATCTGTCTGTTGAGTGAGCAGCAACAGACTATTGGATATGACTATATTCAGAGGATTGTACAAGAACGTCTTTCTTGGAGCCCTACACAGCTACAGATGTCACCATTACATAGCTTCTTTTGTACATGCTGAAACCATATCCAGTGTAAAGGTAGAATCCTCTGCCTGTCTCCCCTAGGTTCTTTTACAGTGCCTTTTTTTTTGTCAGAAACATTTACTCCACTTCATTCCTACCCCACCCAAAAGTTACCTTGTGCTTGACGGACTAATCTCCATCGACATTCTTGGCTCTCTGAGAGTCTGTGGAGGATATATTTCCTGTCCTGGCTTCCTGAGAGGAGTAACACATTAGTGTAGTGAAATGGCAGCAGCTTGTCTTGGGCTGTGACCCAGACAAAGACTTCAATGTAGCAGCAGTTGAAAAAAATCAAGGAAAAATTAGTTCAAAGGAGAGTGCTCCAGAATTTATATGACGTCAGCATCTTGAAAAGGAAGACCAGGAAGTGAACATTTTGTTCCCCTTTTATTCTGCTTTGCTTTCTAATCCAGGGATGAATGTAATAGATTAGAACACATGTAAGTCATTCTGAATGTCTTGCTACAGGCAAGGAGATGCATGTTTTTTCACTGCATTTAAGATGGGAATTTCTAAGCTGGTAATTGTGTCACCTTGGCATTTTGAGGTGCAGGCGCAGGCATCTCCGTATCCGTGAGAAAGAAATGACAAAGATCATAAACTCCCAAAGGTAGCACCAATAGGCAACTTGTGTAAAGTGCTGTGATTTGAGAGCTATCTGAAAGGATAGCCTCCATGCATAGGTTATCTCTCATTAAGAATGAAATGAAGATTTTTGTTCTCTTGCCCACTTTCTTTTTGAAAGACTAGAACATTGCTCATTAGCTGGAGAAAAGTCTCTGCTACTGTTAATCATTCATGCTGATGCTGGAATCCTGAACATTCCTATAGTAAAGTAGCCTTTTTCTCCTTCAGAAGATCTTTCTTGTGCCACTTGTGGGAATACTAGTATTCTGAGTGGGAGTTTCTGTAAGCTGCTTGCTCTCAACCTACAAGGCTCAGTTGTGAATTTCGAAACAGCTGAACTTTTAACCCAGTAATCTGAGGTTGAGGTTGTTAAGACTGTGTTAATTCTTGTTAAGTTCTGCGCTGTTCATCTTTACACTTTACAAAGACATTCTATCTCCATGAGCTCAATGATCCGTTCTTGTAAGATTTTTGTGAACAAACTTTAAAGCTTGTTGAGTTTTTCTTGCAATCTTCCACTCTCATTGATGCAGTTTCTACAGGTTGGATATTATCCTCGTCCACTTTGGATTTAAGGGTTTTTTTTTCTATAGATAGCTTCTTAGCTACTTTGAAGTTCTATTTCTTGAAGGGAGTTTACCTTTCACAATTGACATTTTCTCTAAATGTGTCCACATTATGTTGCTATCATGTAAAGAAAACAATTAAGATTAGTTGCTTACAATTGGCTTGTGCCTGTGCAGGTGCCGCTTCATCCACCCTAAATGAAGCTTCAGCAGTTTTGAATTTGGTCAGAAGTTCTGAGACCTCTTTTTTGCTTGATTGAAGATCTCTTTGTGAGTCCATAATTCTGGATATATCTTATTTTACAGTCTCTTTACAGGCTGTAGAATTTTTTAAATCTTCACTTGCTTTCATTGGTGAATTTACCAATGTAGAGTTACTTTCTCGCTTCCCTGAAGTGATTTGGCTATCTGCTCTGAGTGGAAGTTCATCTAATTGTGCACCAATAGTCGCAGTCACTGCATCTCCTGAGCAGATTCTCTGTAATAAGTACACAACTTCTTTATGTTCTTCAAGAAAGGACTGATTCTGACACCTGTTGATCTCGGCAATTCAAGAAAGCGGCTCAGCAGTTAGGATGAGAGATAAATGTTGGCCTAGCCAGTGATGAGCACATCTAATGAATGAATTTTTTTAGAAGTCTATAGAATAGTTTCCACTGCCAGGTTCCGTTCCATGTTTGAGATGAAAGAGTATCTTTTTTCAGAAAATGATGACATGTAGAATTTAGTTATTTGAACTTTGTATCAAATGGTTCTATTTTGCTTTCATTTTTTTTAACCACAGGGTTTCTGAGAGATAATCTCTGTTTCCTCTAATTCGCAAAGCCTTATTTCCTTAGACAGTTGCAGGTCTCAACGTAGTCAAGTGAAAATGGTCTCATAGAGTCATGCAACACAGAAACAGACCTTTCGATCCAACCAGTCCATGTTGACCATAATGCCAAATTGAACTAGTTCCACCTGCCTGCACTTGGCCCATATCCCTCCGAACATTTTCTCTTTATGTACTTGTTCAAATGTCTTTTAAATGTTGTACCTGTAGCTGTATCTACCACTTCCTCTGGAAGTTCATTCCATACATGAACCACACTCCAGGTTGAAAGAAAAATGCCTTGTTCAGTTATAAATTAGTGTGAAGCTGGAGGAACACAGCAGGCCAGGCAGCATCAGAGGAGCAGGAAAGTTGACATTTCGGGTCAGGACCCTTCTTCAGGAATTCCTGAAGAAGGGTCCTGACCCGAAACGTCAACTTTCCTGCTGCTCTGACGCCGCCTGGCCTGCTGTCTTCCTCCAGCGCCACACTGTGTTATCCCTGACTCCAGTATCTGGAGTTCTTGCTATCTCTGCCTTGTTGAGTTGATTTGCAGCTGGGATGGTTGATTTATTTCAAGTTGCCGTAATGTAATGAAGGAAAAGCTGTAGCATGAAGAAGTTAAAAAATGGCCTTTGTGACCTTTACTTGAGTCCATAGTTGGTAAAGGTTATTGATGCAATGTAAAGATGTGAGGTCAAATGACTTTGCTGTTTTCTTTAACATTAACACTTATGTAAGGACAGAAGTGAACTACATGGAAGAGGTGGACGACCCAGTGGATTCAGATGGTAAGTGTAAGCATCATAAATGTATATTTTATCTGTGCTAAGCACTGGGAACTGTTTGCCTCAACTTCAAATGGAAAAATGATAGGTTGGAATGCAAATAAGAGCAAGGGATCTAACCAAACTAAAAGTCAGAGATATAAACCAGTAGGCAAGTTAAGTCCCTTCATTTACAGATCAGTGTGACTATGGAATTCACTAGACAAAGAACAAAGTTAAATATAAGTGGAAAAGCATGGGTAAACATGATTAGAACTCTCTGTTTAATGGTTAGTAAATGCTGATACCAACAGATTAGGCTGAATGCCCTGTGTCTATTGTAGTCTTCGTGTATTTTTTGCCTGGGCTCATCAGTGAACTGGGGGAACCAGAAAAGGACCACTTCAGTGAAAGTAGAGAGGGAGTCAATGTGGAACGGATCAAGAAGTATTTTTTAATTCATTCATGAGATGTGAGCATCACTGACTGGTCCATCCCTAATTGCCCAGCAGGCAGTTAAGAGTGTACCACATTACTTTAGGTCTGGAGTTACATGTAGGCCCGACCAGGTAAGGATGGTAGTTTCCTTCCCTAAAGGACATTAGTGAACCAGATGGGTTTTTCCTGACAATCAGCAATGATTTGATGGTCATCATTTAAACTCTTGTTTCCAGATTATTGTTGTTTTCAAATTCCACTATCTGTCATGGTGGGATTCGATCTCGGCTCCCTAGAACATTACCTAGATCTCTGGATAAATAGTCTTTCAATAATATCACTAGGCCATTACTTATCCTTATTCGAAGGGATTGAAGCTGATGTTGGGTTTGGTATGGTATTGTGCGATCTGGAATTGCCTGTGGTGTTTAGGGTCGTGGATGAGTTAGCCATCACTGACCTTCGCTGTTGCAGTCGGAACTATCTGACAATCTGCAGCATTGACTGTGCTGTAATTGGCATATTGTGTACTTGATTTTATCTTGCTGCTTTCTGAATAATTGACACTGATGAAACAGGAAGTTGAGTGATCTGTTTGTTTCGCCCTTTAAGGTGAGGTATTGGGGTTTGAGAACTTGGTGTTCAATATTTTTGAATTTGTACACACACTGCTGGAGAACAGGAAGTTTAAGAGCACCGTAAAGAAGGCCCTACCTGAGCTGATCTACTACGTCATCCTGTACATGCAAATCACCGAGGAGCAGGTATGGTTTCTGTTCTTGTACTGCACTCGACAACTAGATTCACAATTAAATGTACACGCCGGACACTAAATTGCGAATAACAACAAATGTTCAATGACCTGCATGTGTTTATATCAGACACGGTGCTGTTTAGCCTTGGGAGATTATCATGATATTTTTATCTTTGGGAAAATTTGATGTCTGGCTCCTGTCTGGAGAACTTATGTTTTAGTCAGTGTTATTTATTGACAGTCAGGTACACCACTTGAAAACAAACCTGGCCATCCCATAATGTATCTCCTGTAATGATATTAAAACCTGTACAATGAAGGCAGAAATAGTTGAAAAGGCTCGCTGTGCTTTATTTTCTCATATCCTTCCCTTCCTGTCCCCTCTTACAGGCTAGATCTTCATTGAACAGCTCAGAAATGTTTCATCTTGTGTTTTGCTGAACTATTTATTTTGAACTAAGATTTGGTGAGGGACTGGGTGTATGGCTGTTTTATTGGCTCTGAGATTGAGTCAGTCATACATGTTTTTTTCTCTCTGCAGATTAAGATTTGGACAGGAAATCCTCATCAGTTTGTGGAGGACGAGGATGATGACACCTTCTCGTATTCTGTGCGGATCTCTGCCCAGGATCTCCTGCTGGTGAGGGGCGGTTGTTTGCTGTGACCACTAATTCTCAGATTCCAGAACTGCTGGAATAAAATCATCAGTGTAATTGTGCTGTTCTGTGAAAGCTGCTCTGTTCAACAAGTTATCATTTCACATCCCTGTGTTTGGATTGACCTGAACAGGGTTGGTGGGTGAGGACTCAGCTCTTTTATTCTTAGTTGGCAGGGTGAGCAGTGTGTGTTTGTGTGGGTGTTTGAGGTGGCAAAATCCTGGCCTGTCCCGAGAGGTTGGGGCAGAGTCTGACCCAGCCCTCCGTAGTGCTGGGAGATGCAAGGGGCAGTTCTGGTGTGGTGAAGGATTGGCCTTTTTTAGAGGCTGGTATGGATTGGAGGAGTCCTGACACACCCCTGCTGCAGGAATGAGGATCTGGCCTGGGGATGTTGAACAATAGCCTCTTTTTCTTTCTTCCAGGGAGCTAACAGTTTCTGATTCCTTACTGCAGGCTGTTGCAAGTGACTTCCAGAGTGAGAGTGCCATTGCCTTGGCAGCAGCTGCGACCAAACACCTGCAGGAAGCAGAACAGGCCAAGAGTGATGGGAATGTGCATTGGTACGAAAATTAACTGTGCATATCATGGTACCTTCTCCATTAGGTGGGATCAGATGATTGCCTTTGTCTGTTGGTAACCTAATGATACCATTTAGTCCATGGAATCTGGTCAGCTGTTAGTGCTGTTTATAGAAAAGAGTTCTAAGCTAGTTTAATCGTTTTTGGGTGTGTTCCTACCTTCACTTCTGAAAGGTCTGATTATAATTTTTAGACTGTATCCCCAAGTCTTAGACTCTCCAACCAACAGGAGTTGATTCTTGCTGTCTGTCATGCCTGTTCCCCTTGATGTCTTGAAAACGTTGATCAAATAACCCCTTAAGTTAACCTTTTCGATTCTACTGAATGGAATCCGGGTATTGTTCTGTTCAGTCTGCATTATGTTTGTTGTAAGGCTAGTACCTCCAGTGGAGTGACCGGATCTGCTCGCTGTGTGTCGAGGTGTGATCAAGGCTTTGTGTAGCTTTTTCATGACTTTCTACTTCCTAGTATTCCAGCCCTCTAGATATAAAGACCAGCCTCCTGTTAACCTTATGTTTTTCTATACCTGTTCATTGTGTTTCAATGAACTATGATCATGGACTTTAGGTCTCTTTGGTCTTGTACTGTTTCCAGCTTTTCACAATTTAGAAAATGCTGTGATCTAAACCATTTAGATCAAAAGTGAGGATGATTTCACACTTGCTACACCAGATCCTATTGCTGTTGCATTTATCTGTGCAAGTTTGCTTTCATCTATAGTGGTGTGTCAGTTGTGTGACATCAAACTAGGATAAGATGCCACATATCCTATCATCTAAGTGAATAAATACGCTGAATAGTTGAGGCCACAAGGTGTACCTTTTACTGGCATTCTGCTTGATGTCCCTAAATTCTGTTTACTGTAGTTCAGAGCTTGCTAACAAGGTCATCATTTACTTTCAACTCTATAATCTTCAAGTGTACTTTGTCCTGCCCAGTATTTCAGCCAACTCTTCACAAATGAAAATTCAGTCACATTTGTCAAACATGACAAATTCATGCTGACTCCCCCAATCAGAAAATTTTCAGTATCTTCAGTTGTCCTATCTAATTGTACACTAGTAATTTTTTGACAACAGATGTTGGGTTACCTGATGGTTTTCTCCCTTCAACCTTAAATAGAGGAGTGACTTATCCAATTTTACGATCTGATGGCATACTTCCTGAATATCGTTAGGAAATCTGTAATATTCTCATCTTTTTTAAAACGTGCTGTGGACTCATTCATGTCTTTTATTCATTTCTTATTTTGCCTTTGTTAATTTTGGTAAGTCCCCTGTGCCTGATTAAATTTTATTTTCATGTGTTGTGTGGTATGATACCATCTTCCTCTACTGTAAAACATGCCGTTCAACATCTTCACGGTTTCTTTATTTTTGTTAACAGTTTCACTGTTTAGGTCTTCAGTCGGTTCATATTGATTCTGATCTTCATTATTTTCTTAACTGTTTAAAATAAAATCCTGTTAATTTTGACATCTGTGCAAGACTGTTTATGTAGCTCGTGCTTAGTTTTGCAACCTTTGGTTCTTTATATCTTTCCCAGTCACCGAAGAGGGTTCTATATTTTTCTATTTTTATTTAATTTTAATGTCACTTTTACCTCTTTAGTTGTTAATGTTTATAGTTTATTTCTACCCATAATATCTTCATTGCTCTCTGCATGAATCACAAAAATTCAACATCAGTGGGTATAAGAGAAGGCAATTGGACTGTTGGCTTTTATTTCAAAGGGGATGGTGTATTTAAAAAAAAAGGGTGTTATAGCTAAAACTATTCAAGGCACAAGTCGACCACATCTGGAATACCGTAAACACTTCTGACCCCCTAATCTGAGAAGAGATAAACTGACATTGAAGACAGTCCAGATTGGTCTCAGATATAGAAGTATTTTCTTGAGAAAAAGTTGAGTAGGTTGAGCTTACACTGATTGGGTTTAGTTGAATGAAAAGTGACCTGATTTGAAACAGGATTCATGACAGAGTAGATGCAAAGAGGTTGTTTCTTCTTGTGGGAGAGTCAAGAACCAGGGAGCATGTCTCAGAATAAGGAGGCACTCATTTACGATAGGACCCAGGGTTTTCTCTCTTGCCTTCATAGTGCTTATGAATTTCCCAGCCTCTGCCAGCACTGTTCTGTAACAGGACCAGTGAAGCTTCTTCAGAACTTGAAGGGTTTTGAAGATGGGTCACTGGACTCGAAACATTGATTGTTTTCTCTCCCCAGATGCTGCCAGACCTGTTGAGTTTTTCGAGCAAATTGTGATTTTGTTGTTAATGTTTTGTGCTGTTGTTTAGACTCACCCTTGGGGAATTGACACTGACATCTTTGTGGCAGGTGGAAGATTCATGAGGCTTGTATGTTGGCCCTCGGCTCTGTGAAGAACATAATCACTGAGAGTGTGAAGAATGGACGGATACAATTTGACATGCATGGATTCCTCACCAATGTCGTCCTTGTTGATCTCAACCTATCGGGTAGGATGCGACCCTGTGGTCTTACAAATCACCCAACCTACGTACATGCAATCATGAGTTAGAAGCAGGAGTAGGGGCCATTTGGCCCCTCAAACCTGCTTCATCCTTTGATAAGATCATGGTTGTTCTGACTCTGGACTCCACTTTCAAGCTTAATCCCATATCCTTTGACTTCCTTGTCAATCAAGAATGTACCTAAACTTGAGAGCATTTAAAAATATACGTTGAACTTGTTTCTACTGCTCTCTGGGGAAGAGGACTCCACGGACTAACAACCTTCTGATATGAAAATGTTCTCCTCATCTCCACTGAAAATAAGAGTCCCCTTATTTTGAAACTCTGTCTCCTAGTTCTAGCCTCTCCCACTAGGAGGAACATCCTTTTCACACCTGGCTTTTACAAGCCCCCTCAGGATCATGTATGTCTCAATAAGATCAGCTTTCATTCTACAAAATTCAAATGGATACAAGCCCAACTTTATAAGTTAATTCTTCACTCATCCTAACAGTCAATTGGGTAAACCTTATTTGAACTGCTTTTAATACAGTTGTCTCCCTTAATTGAGGAAACCAAACTACTCAAAGCTTTGCACAATTACAGCAAAGCTTTCCCAAATTTTATATTCCTATTCCCCTTGCAATAAACAACGATATTCCATTTGTCATCCTAATCACTTGCTGTACCTGCAAACTAACTTTTTGTGATTCATGTACAAGGGCACCCAGATTCCTCTATCTCAGAGCCTTGCAGTTTCCCTCAATTGAAATAATATGCTGCTTTTCTACTTTTTCTACTGAAGGGAACAAGTTCACATTTCCCCACATCATATTCCATCTATCAACTTATTGCCCACTCAGTTAACCTGTTTATTACCGGACTTAGGACAAGTGCAACTACTGTGGCAAACACAAGGAGCTGGGATCATGTTGTCTACCCAGCTTAGGGAATTAGATCCCGAAAGCTATATTTGTGAGCATTAATCCAATGGATAATAACAATATAAAACAAAGTTTAAGTGCATAATCACGATGAAGTTGGAGAAAACCCAAAAGCAGATGAAGTGAATCAGACGCAAACACCTTCCAATTGGGTTCAGGTCTGACCCAGGCATAGGAGACCAAGTATTGGTAGTCACAGGTGTGGGCAAGTCTGAATCTGACTCCATGGGCCAGAGTGTAAACCATTCCCAGTTTGTTAGAATGTAGAGGGAGCATTGTTCTTTATCTGTGTTCAGGGTCATTACATAATATGTGAAATAGTTAGTTAAGAGTTAAATTGCAATGTGTTTCCAAACAAATTTGAGTAATATGGCCAATGCATACATTTCAATATGTCTATCACTTTAGTATTGCAGAATGATGTAATTGTTATGTGGGGCCTATAACTTAATATCTTGTCTCCCTGTGCCTCTCCTCCCTGTGTCTTGCGCGCCCCTGTCTGGCCTCGCAGTCTCTCCATTCCTGTTAGGACGTGCCCTCTGGGCTGCCAGCCGCTTTGCCACTGTAATGACTCCTGAACTGATCCAGCAGTTTCTACAAGCAACTGTCAGTGGTTTGCATGAAACTCAGCCACCATCAGTGCGAATCTCTGCTGTACGAGCCATCTGGGGGTAAGATGCAAATTTTAAAGAAATGTTGTGTTAAACTGGGCCATTTCTCACCCTTTAAAAGATATTCCAATTTATCCTCAAATGAAAAGTGGATTATCTTACACCTTATCTGACAAGGATTTAACAACTCGCTGCTGATCACATTGGAACTCTTTAGTACCTGTCCTTCATGTCACAGGAGTCTTGTGTGCACGACAACGTTTTCTTCAACCCTTCTCTCTCTTTCCAATTGCCTGTGCTTTCATTTTTGCTAATAATTTCATGTGTGGAAGACTATTAATTGTCCCTGGTAATCCATTATCAATCCATCCATCTACAGCTTCTGTCCACTAGGTTGGAGACTTGCTTTAAAAAAAATTTCAAACAGGATGTGCCTACTCTGTCTGATTAATTTATTTGTTCAAGTGCTTGTTCATTAAGAAAATAATGACTTTCCTTGATTTAGATCTATCTTTATGCTTTACTTTCGCATAAATATACTTGAGCCAGTCAGTTCCAGTGAAATCAATGGTATTGATTTTAATATATGTTTAATTGATTTATTATTACAGTTGGAGTTGTGATCAGTTGGCTGGTCTAATATATATTCTCTTTCCTCGTTCACAGATACTGTGACCAGTTGAAAATCTCTGAGTGTACACATGTTTTACAGCCGTTCCTTCCCAGCATCCTGGATGGCTTGATGCATCTTGCCACACAGTTCAGTTCAGAGGTGCTGACCCTGGTCATGGAGACATTGTGTGTTGTATGCACCGTGGACCCTGCCTTCACTATTAGTGTCGAAAATAAAGTCTGCCCCCTTACCATTGCAATCTTCCTCAAATACAGCAACGGTATGAGAGTCGGAGCATTTGCTGTTGCTTTGTGTCAATGTACCTGTCTGTTATTTTCCAGTCTTGCAACATAATCAGCATTTCAGAACAAGCAAGTAATTGAAACTCCACAGTGCAGGAAGAGGCCGTTCAGTCCGTCAAGTCCACAGCAACCCTCCAAAGAGCGTCTCACCCAAACCCAGCTCCCCGACTCTGTTCCTAGTTACCAGACTTTTACCATGACATTGCACCTAACCTGCATATCCCTGGACAATGGGCAATTTAATATGGTCAACTGATTAACCTGTACATCTTTAGAAACCAGAGCACCTGGAAGTAACACATACAGACATGAGGAAACGTGCAAACTCCACACTCACCCATGGCTGGAATTGAACCTAGCTCTGAGGCAGCAGTGCTGAACTCTCAGCCATCATTCTGCCATGTTTGCTTTCACACTAAATTGGATTCAAAATGTTGTTTGGAAATGGGCTTTGTTTGAGAGTGGTGTTGTTGAGCAAGTTGGAAGTTTTCTGATTTTAGAATTGGATGTAAGGTGGTAAATCCTCTCGTGAAGTGTGCAGAAGCCATATATTCATTTGAACAGAAGGGTATCCTGTCAGGGGAGGGGAGCCGGTTTAATTAACAGGAAAGAAAAGGAAGTATGAGACATATCACCAGAGTCTGTCTGGAGGGATGTTGCGATCTGAATGTCCAATCTTGGGATTTGCTGCCATGGTTTGAAAGAACTTGAAATGATATTAGAATTTGAGTTGTGTCTGACCTGTGAGATGTTTGTGTGAAGTCCACTCAGCCTTTGCTGACTGCATTGTTCCTCTGTTCCACTGTCAATCAGGTTGATTGGCTTCACCAGAAATCTTGTGCATGCTGTATACAAGGGATTGAATTTCTAATTCAGCTTGCTCACTTTTTGAATCTCCAGATCCAGTAGTGGCATCATTGGCACAGGACATCTTCAAGGAGCTTGCTCAAATTGAGGCATGTCAGGGTCCCATGCAGATGAGGTTAATTCCAACTCTTATTAGCATTATGCATGCTCCATCTGATAAAATCCCCTCCGGCCTCTGTGCGGTGAGTATTTCCCTCATATGTATCATTGTGTTGACTCAATATGCTGAGCAATGGACTGAAGCTGACACTGATACCTTTATCTGTCTGCAGACTGCCATTGACATACTGACAACAGTAGTGCGAAACACCAAGGTGCCACTGTCAGAGGTGCTGATCTGCCAGGCGTTTCCTGTTGTTGCTCAGTGTACGCTGCACACAGATGACAATGCGACAATGCAGGTAGGTGAGTCTCCAATAAGACAGTAAAGTGCTGCTTCCAAACCAAACTCTTCTCCCGATCCATGAAGGTGATTTGAGATTGAAGGGTGGGAGAGAGAGCGAAGCAGTGGGATTATAAAAGCAAAATATTGCAAAATCTGAAATAAAAATTTGTTTACAGAATGCTGGAAATGCTGAGCAGATCTGACAACATCTGTGGAGAAACAGTTAAAATTTCAGGTCTGTGACTTTTAGTCAGAACTGGAAAATGTGCTGGAGATGTGACAGGGCTGTAAACAAGCGCACAAGAAGGGAAAGGAGTACAGAAAGGAAGCAAATAAATAAAAATTTTGTATCTTTCCAGTACTTATGACCACCTAATGTCTCAGCAGCTTACAGCCAATCAAGTACTTTTTCAGCTGCTTCTTGAAACCACATGGCAAGTAATGTGTTTAGCAAAATCCCACAAAGAACAGTATGATGATTACCAGACATCTTTTTCATGTGTTATTGGTGGATAAATATTAGCCAGGGATAACTCCCCTTTAAAATAGCGCCATGGGCTCTTTCCTGTTCTCTGACTGGGGCCTCGATTTAACACCTTTTCTAAAAGGCAATGTAACGCTTCCCAAGTACTGCACTGTCAGCCTTGAATTTTGTACTACAGCAAGACTTGAACTCGGAACGTTCACTTCAGAGGGGAGTGTGCTTGCAGCTGAGCCACAGCTGACACCATCTGTGTGGATGAAGGGCAGAAGAGATTAACTGACAGGGTTAGTGTCAGTAATGGGACAAACTTTTTTAATAAAAGATTTTATAACCAGCTGCCATTCATAGATACAACATAAGCAGACTAAGACTATGGCGTGACATTGTTGCAACTCATTATCTCCAAAAGACTGTAAAGTACCTATAACTTGACAGTTGGGTTCGATAGGGTTATGGCAGTAGGGAAGGATTAGTTTGAGGTTAATATCAGCATTAATAGTGCCAGTACAGACATGATAGGCTGAATGGTCTCTTTCTGTACCGTGACACTTATGTAATTCTATGAATAAATGGTTTGGGGAGAAACCAGGCTCTGGGATTAATTTGGGATTGATGCAGATTATGGCATATTGGGATTAGTGTAGGAACAGTAGTATTATAGGGAGAAAATGTGGCATCACATTTGGATTGGTTTGCATTTAATATAGGAGAAAGTGGGATTTGTTTGGGATTGCTGTATTAAAAATTAAGTGTTAATGGCCCAGTTGGCGACTTGTGTTGGTTTAATTTAGGCCATTGGCGATTAATTGGAGATTTGTGTCCTCTCTATAAATTAGCAACTGTAGGTTGTTGGTTTAGAAGCTGCCTGCCTTAAATCTGTAACCACGCTTGTAAAAGCGTGAAGAGATTCACTGACGCCAGTTATATTCTTCACCAGGTAGCTTTCTAGGTTAAAAACGCCTGCTGAATGATTTCTGCTCCTATGGTATGTAATAGGTGAGGAGATTTGTTAATAATGAGTGTGATGTAAGATACCTGATACATCCGAAGTGAAGAAACCTGCCCCTGTCTCACTGAAATCTTCTCTTACAGAATGGTGGTGAGTGTCTGCGAGCTTATGTTGCTGTAGCATTGGAGCAAATAGCACAATGGCATGATGACCAAGGTCACAATGGGCTCTGGTACGTCATGCAGGTGGTGAGCCAGCTTCTCGACCCCCGAACCTCTGAATACACAGCAGCCTTTGTTGGACGACTGGTTTCTACACTTATTTCAAAGGCTGGTTCACAATTAGGGGACAACCTTGATCAGATTCTGCGAGCAATCCTCAGCAAAATGCAGCAAGCAGAAACACTCAGTGTAATGCAGGTAGGTGGGAGAGGGTGTCATTGACTGGGCAAGGAGTCGGATGTGGGTTCTTGTGGTAGACATGGGGTTGGTGCAAATGTACATGACTGAGATAAACAGACTTTTGGACTCCATGGGAATCTAGCTACCTGGGAATTTGGGGGAAAGTGGGTTTAAGGTCAAAGATCAGTTATGATTGTGTTAAAGGTGAGAGCACATTCAAGGGGTGGTGAAGCATTCTTGCTGTTTCTTACCTTTACCCTGTTTTTGCTTCAGTCCCTAATCTTGGAGTTCACTGTTCCTTTTCTGTCTGCAGTCTCTAATAATGGTGTTTGCACACCTCGTTCACAACCAGCTGGAGCCTCTGCTTGAGTTTCTGTGCAGTCTGCCTGGACCCACCGGGAAACCTGCTCTGGAGTTTGTTATGTCTGAGTGGACTAGTCGGCAGCCTCTCTTCTATGGACAATACGAGGGCAAAGTCAGGTGGGCTACCTGTTCTATTATAGGAGACAGAGTATTGATGATTTGGAGAAAGGTGTGGAAAGTTTCGTAGAGATATCAGATGCACAGCCAGTGTTAAAATAGTGATTGAGAAATAGGAGTGATCAGTCACAGGAATAATGTGGGTAGACCAAGTTGGGTTTGGATATGCAAATTGTAGAAAAGCTTCAAAGATTATAGTCTTTGTATACTCCTATCGTAGTGATAATGGGAGACTTCTGCTTTCCTAAATCAGACTCTGAAATATCAGAGTAAAAGGTCATATTGTGGGAGGAATTCCTACAATGTGCACAGGAGAGGTTTTTTGACTAGTGTGTTCCCGGCTAAGCAACTATTGGTGGAACTTGTCTGGGAAATGAAATCAAACGGGTTTCAATGGGAGTTCGTTTAAGAAACAGTGATCACAATTCATTTGATTTTGAGTAATTCTGGAGTAGAACAGAGTTCAATCAATTTGAAAGGATTCAGCTGGAGAATGGGAACTCATTTCAAGAAAATTGAAAAAGTATCTAGCTGAGAGATGGATTGGAATTGAAGATTGGCAGGTAAAAGTGTAAAGAAATTGCAAAAGGCTGAGAAAGTGAAGATAGTTTAAGGATGGAGTAGACACACCACCATGAAGTTTAGGGGCAGGATACCCACAGTAAGCTCACAAATGAAACAGAAAAATGCAAGTTAATGACACATTGATTCTCATTACAACCAAACACAAAAGGTATGGGAAAACGGGGGAAAAAAATGCAAACTGAGTTACTGAGAATTGTTTTGTGTAAGATAAAAGTTATTCAGTAATTTATAATCATAGAATCAGTAAAAGGGTTGCTAATTGGACAAACAGTGAAGTCTTGTGAAGGCTGTGGACAAGGGACTAAATGAATCTGTCTTCATCAGAGAAGAGGATGCTGTTAATGTCGCACACTAGCAACGCCCTCATCCTGTAAATGAATAAAACAAAAATATTTCAGAGCTGATTTGGGTGTGATTTGAGGGTAAATTTGACATGGTTTCAGAATGATCTAACCCTTTGTGCGTATGCACTATTGGTATGTTTGACAGTGGTATTGTGAAACTAAAATAGAAAGTGTTCCACTTCCCAGTACATCCTTTACCTCCAAAATAAGAGAAATGTGTATTAAAACAACCATGTAATGTGTGTGACTCAGTAATTTGTTGTAAAGAGGCTGTTGTGTTTTTCAGGACTGGTCATTAACCAGATTGTATTAACTCTACAGCACTGTAGCAATGTGTAAACTCTTACAACATGGCATAAACACAGATGACAAGAGGCTGAGGGACATCATGGTGAAAGGAGAGGAAATATTCAATGCCGATGAGGGAATACGCACTCGCTCCAAGGCAGCAAAAAGTAAGAATTTTTAAATTGCAAGCTTTGAACACTAAGATCCCCTGAGAATGACACAAAGTGACTTTTTTTCGTAAAACTAGACTAATTTGACAATACAATGGCTTTGACAGAAATATTTTGTCTTGGTTTCTTTTTTATGAAGAAAAGTTGAGACAGAGGTGAGGAGCAGTCTGCTCAAAGCCAATAAAGTAAACAGCTCAGGAGGCCTTGGGTTTTTTTAGAAGTTGAAACAACAGAAGCGACCTGAATGGGTGGGGTCAAGATCCCACAGAACCAGGATCTTTAGTTTTAGTTTTCTGCAGTTGTTGAGGTCTTGAAGCCTGACGTGGAAGCTTTTATTCCTTTCTGTTACAGCTCAAAGCTGGGGTTCTCCTCCTGCTGGAATTGAATGTGAAACAATCTATTTTACTAAATTTGCCTTTGCCAAGGGTTTGCTTATAGGATGTTATTATATTGGAACAGTTAATTAGCTGAGGTTAATATGTTATTTTCTTAAGCGTTTTGATAGTTACAGTTAAGCCAATTTTTTGTTTTTGTCTGTATTTTAACTGTAGTGTAAAAATAAGAGGTGTTTTGCTTAAATTTAGTAGTTTGACCAATCAAACTGCATCTGGAATGCAACGCCTTACACTTACCTTTGTAAACTAAGAAATGTAGAAACATAGGAGCAGGGGGAGACCATTTGGCCCTTCAAGCCTGCTCCGCCATTCTTCACAATCATGGTTGATCATCCAACTCAGTTGGCTAATCCTGCTTTCTCCCCATAACCTTTGATCCCATTCGCCCCCAAGAACTATATCTAGTCGCTTCTTGAATACATTCAATGTTTTGCTATCAACTACTTCCTGTGGTAAAGAATTCCACACACCGCTCTTTGGGTGAGGAAATGTCTCCTCATCTCCATCTTAAATGGTCTACCGTGAATCCTCATACATAACTCCTGGTTCTGGACACACCCACCATCAGGAGCATCCTCCCTGCATCTACCCCCTGTCCAGTCCCGTTAGAATTTTATTTGTCTCTGTGATCCCCCTCATTCGTCTGAATTCCAGCAAAAACAATTCCAACCTGGTCAATCTCTCCTCATTGGTCAGTTCTGCCATCCCCGGAATCAGCCTGATAAACCTTCGCAGCACTCACTTGAGAGCAAGAACATCCTTTCTCAGAAAAGGAGACCAGAACTGCACACAATATTCCAGAAAATGTAAGGGTCTAGGCTACCTTCTTAATATATTTTGAGGGGATTTGGTCTGATCCATAACACTAGAAACTAATTATAAACTTGCAAACTCAAAGAGTTTGCATGAAGGAAAAAAGAACATGTGAAGAGAATGGCAGAGCATTTTTCACTGGCACGACCAAGAACAATTGACCTGCAAGTTAATACTTTTTGACTGCATTGGTCCATAAGGAGGAGAATCATGCAACTGATCCACTTCAGTGGCTGGTCTGTCAACTTTCTTTCAATAGGATAAGGTGGAATGGAGCCAATGGAGGGAGAATATTAAGATAGAGAAGATGATGAAGCTTTGATCTATGAACATAGTTGGGTAAGAGTTGGGTGATTCAAGTGACTTGCTAAACAAGTTGATGAAAAGAAGTGGCTTCATTGGGTGAAGCAAGTGATACTTTAAGGGGCAACAATTACTAGATATATAAATTATCAGTGCCCCTACCTCTAGGCCAGCATTCCAGATTCAAGTCCCACCTACTCTGGATATGTGATGACACACTTGCAGACAGGTTGCTTAAAATATTTACATATCTGCAATTAAATTGATCTAAGGGCATAAAATTGCAATTAGATCGAAGATACTAACACTACAGGGGTCCCAAATTGTATAAAATAAAAATCTATGTGCAATTAAATAATTAAGAATGTTAAACTTAAATATTTTTATTGAAACATATGCATAAATGTACTTTTAAGCAAAATGATAGATCGCTTGAGAGCAGTTTCCTGTGGTTCCTGAGCAATTAGGAACTCTAAGGCACTTGAATAATTGTAGATCCAGTTGTTTAAGCAATGGCAATTGTGGGTCTACCTACACCAAGTAAATTATAGTAGTTCCAAAAGACAGCCAGCCTCCACCTTCTCAAGGGCACATAGAAATGGGCCCAGTCAGCTACACCCACATTCCATGAATGAAGTTTTTAAAAAGGAGCAACTGCAGTTGCTGCAATGGCATTAGGAGGGTGAGAGTTTCCTGAAATTGTTGTTCCAACAAATGGATGCTCATCTGACAGGAATCTCTGAGTTTGCTACAATCAAACTGGTTCACAGTGCTGAATGACTGTATAGGCAAAGGGTGAAGAACTGAAAACCAGTACTCAGGAGGTAAATTGCTAATCTCCTTCCCAGCCTATCAAACTATTTTTGTAGCCACAGAATTTATGTGCCCAGAAACTGAACTGGTGCAGCCAATGTTGGCAGTCGGGGATTCAGCAGTGGTAATGCCATTTGATGTAATGGGAGATGGTCATTGCCTGGCACTTGTGTAACATGAATGGTACTTATCAGCCCGAGCTGGAGTGTTGTCCAGGTCTGACTGGATGTGATCAATAATAGGACAGAGAGTAAAGAATGGGTGAGGAAACTAATTTCAGACACAACAGATAAGGGACAACAGTGAAAAGGGGCGCAGTCAGTGCAGGGCTGAGGGTGTTATACTCAAATGCATACAGTATATGAAACAAGGTAAATGGACTTGTAGTGCAGATTGAAGTTGGCAGGTTCAGTGTTGTGGACATCACAAAGACATGGCTGCAAGGGGATCAGTGCTGGGAACTAAATATCCAAGGGTACATGTCCTATTGGAAGGATGCGCAGAGGGAACGGGGTTGCCTTTTTATTAAAAAAATGGAATTAAATCAATAGCAAGAAGTGGTTATGGAGTCAGAAGGTGTAGAATCTGTAAAGTTGAGAAACCGCAAAAGTAAAAGCACCCTGAAGGGAGTTGCGTACGGGCCAAGCAGTAGTCAGGATGCTGGGAAGAAAATAAATCAGGAGTTAGAAAAGGCATGAAGACAGAAAGGAGCTTTTTGGCCCAAATGATGTGTTTTGGAAAGAGAAGGCAGGAATGTAGGTTAGTGATGAGGCTGATTGTTATCAAAAAATAACAGTATATGACCATTATATATTGCACCAATTTGTCCCAGAGTAGGGAAATTTGATAATAGAACAAACTTAAAGGCTTTGTATCTAAATGCACGAAACACTAGAAATTAAATCAATCAGTTAACACGCAAATAGAGATGAATAGATATGATTCGGTGCTGATTGGTAAGATGTAATGCAGGGAGACCCAGTTTGGGAATTGAATGTCCAAAGGTACACTTTTGGGGAGTTAAGCAGGAAGGAAAAATGGGTACTTTAGCTTTGTCAGTAAAGGAAGATATCAGTTCTGTCATGGGAAATGATATCAGCATTGGAGATCAAGACCTAGAATCAGTCTGGGTAAATAAGAAAAAGCAAGATGCAGTAATCTGTAAGTCCCCAAACTAGTCTATAAGCTCTTCAGTGGGACACAAGAGAAACCAGGAAATAGTGCAGGCTTGTAAGAAAGGTACAGCAGTAATCAAGGGTGATTTTAATATGCGTGGAAAGCAGAAATCCCTGGGAAAACTTGGGTCTGGCAGCATCTGTGGAGAGAAAACAGAATTAATGTTTCAGGTTCAGTGACCCTATTTCAGATCTTTAACACGCGTATAGACTGGATTAATCAAACTAGCAAAGTTAGCTTCAAGGAGGAGTTCGTTATATTAGAGATTATTTCTTGGAGCAGTGTATTTCATAATCAAGCAGGGAACAGGCTATTCTGGATTTGATGTGGTATAATGAGCTGGTATTCATTAATTATCTCATAGTAAAAGGTCCCGGAGGGAAGAGTGATTGAAGCATGCTAGTATTTCAAATTCAGTTGAAGGGCAAAAAACTGTGGTCCCACCCACTGGAATTAAACTGAGGCAATTACATAGACATGAGGACCAATCCAACCCTTGTGGACTGGGTAGGAAGACTAAAAGGTAGGACAGTTGATGAGCAAGTGGTAGATATTTACGGAGCTCTCGACTGAAATATATTCCAGAAAGCACTAAGAATAATAAGAGTCATAAAGTTATACAGCACATTAACAGACCCTTCGGCCCAACTTGTCCATGTTGCCCAGATATCCTAAGTTAATCTAGCCCCATTAACCAGCATTTGACCTATATCCCTCGAAAGCCTTTCTATTTATGTACACATCCAGATGCCTTTTTAAATGTTGTAATTCTACCAGCCTCCACCTCTTCCTCTGGCAGCTCATTCCATACATGCTGCACCCTCAGTTTGAAAAAGTGCCCCTCAGGTCCCTTTTAAATCTTTTCCCTTTCACCTTAAACCTATGCCTCCTAGTTTTGGACTTGGCTACCCTGTGAAAAAGACCTTGCCTGTTTACCATATCCATGCTCCTCATGATTTTATAAACCTCTATAAGGTCACCCCTCAGCCTTCGACGCCCTAGGGGAAATAACCCCAGTCTATTCAGCCTCTTCCTATAGTTCAAACCCTCCAGTTCTGGCAACGTGCTGACAGATCTTTTCTGAACCCTTTCGGGTTTGTGGGCGTGCTATTATCCGTGGCTTAATGAGGAAGTTAAAGATGCTGTAAAAACCAAAACAAAGGCACACCATTCTGCAAAGGCGAGTAACTGGCTGGAAGATTGGGGGACTTCTTAGTAACCCTTGGTTGATCAAAGGACAAAGGAAATGACAGCATAGGAACAGGCCCTTTGGCCCTCCAAGCCTGCGCCGATCCAGATCCTCTATCTAAATCTGTCGCCTATTTTCCAAGGATCTGTATCCCTCTGCCCCCTGCTCATTCATGTATCTGTCTGGATACATCTTAAATGACGCTATTGTGCCTGCCTGTACCACCTCCATCCAAATGGCAACGCGTTCTAGGCACCCACCACCCTCTGTGTAAAGATCCTTAAAAGCTAAAAAGAAAACTAACGCAAAATATAAAAACAGATAGCACAAGCTTTTGTAAGTGTATAAATTGGAAGAGAGTAGCTAGCTCGAACATTGGTTGCTTGGAGAATGAGACTGGGGAGTTAATAGTGGGAAACACAAAGGGCAGAATCACTAAATCAATACTTTGCTTCAGTTTTAAAGTGGAGGACACTAGTACCATCCCAATAGTAACAGGTAATGGTTATAGAAAAGGGGGAGCTTAGAGCAATCATCACGAGGGGGAAAAGTACTGAGCAAAGGTAGGTGAGCTTACAGCATGGATAGGTACCTGGGACTTTGATGTTGTGGCCATTTCGGAGACGTGGATAGAGCAGGGTCAGGAATGGATGTTGCAGGTTCCAGGGTTGAGATCTTTCATAAAGATCAGGGAAGGTGGTAAAAGAGGGGGAGGTATGGCTTTGTTAGTCAAGGACAGTATAACGGTGGCTGAAAGAACTTTTGACGAGGACTCGTCTACTGAGGTGGTATGGGCTGAGGTCAGAAACAGGAGGAGAGGTCACACTGCTGGGAGTTTTTTTAAAGGCCTCTGGAAAGCTCCAGGGACGTGGAGGAGAGGATCAGCAAAACGATTCTGGGCAGGAGTGAAAGGAACAGGGTGGTCATTATGGGAGACTTTAACTTCCCCAACATTGACTGGAAGTGCGATAACTCTGGTATGTCAGATGGATTGGTTTTTGTCCAATGTGTGCAGGAGGGTTTCCTGACCCAGTATGTCGAAGGGCCGACAAGAGGGGAGGCCACACTGGATCTGGTACTTGGTAATGAACCAGGCCAGGTGTTTGATTTAGTGGTAGGTGAGCACTTTGGAGAGAGTGACCATAATTCAGTTACGTTTAGTTTAGTGATGGAAAGGGATAGGAACATGCCACTGGGCAAGACTTATAGATGGGGGAAGGGCAATTATAATGCGATTAGGCAAGACTTAGGAGGGATAGAATGGGGTCGCAAAATGCAGGGGATGGGGACAATCGAAATGTGGAGCTGGTTTAAGGAACCGATATTGCGTGTCCTTGATAGGTATGTCCCTGTCAGGCAGGGAGGAAGTGATAAGGTAAGGGAACCTTGGTTTACAAAAGAAATTTTATCTCTTGTTAAGCGGAAGAGGGAGGCTTATGTGACATTGAGACGAGATGGTTCAGATGAGGCGATGGAGAGTTACAGATTAGCTAGGAAGGATTTAAAGAGAGAGTTAAGAAGAGCAAGGAGGGGACATGAGCAGTCATTAGCAGGTAGAATTAAGGAGAACCCTAAAGCTTTCTATAGGTATGTGAGGAATAAAAGGATGACTAGGGTAAGAATAGGGCCAGTCAAGGACAGAAGTGGGAAGTTGTGTGTGGACCCTGTGGAGATCAGAGAGGTGCTAAACAAATATTTCTTAGCTGTTTTCACTTGGGAAGAGGAGAATATTGTAGAGGAGAAGACTGAGACACGGGCTATTAGACTCGAAAGGATTGAGGTTAGTAAGGAGGAGGTGTTATCAATCCTAGAAGGTGTGAAGGTAGATAAATCCCCTTGGCCGGATGGGATTTTTCTGAGTATTCTCTGGGAAGCTAGGGAGGAGATGGCGGAGCCTTTGGCCTTGATCTTTGAGTCGTCGTTGGCTACAGGTTTAGTACCAGATGACTGGAGGATTGCAAATGTTGTGCCCTTGTTCAAGAAGGGCAGTAGAGATGACCCAGGTAATTATAGACCAGTGAGCCTTACATCTGTTGTAGGAAAAGTTTTGGAAAGGATTATAAAAGATAGGATTTATAATGATCTAGCAAGCAACAATTTGATTAGAGATAGTCAACATGGATTCATCAAGGGCAGATCGTGTCTCAAACCTCATTGAGTTTTTTGAGAAGGTGACCAAGCATGTGGATGAGGGTAGGGCAGTTGATGTGGTGTACATGGACTTCAGTAAAGCCTTTGATAAGGTTCCACATGGTAGGCTATTGGAGAAAATGCGGAGGCATGGGATTGAGGGAGATTTAGCAGTTTGGATTAGAAACTTTCTTTCTGAAAGAAGGCAACGAGTGGTGGTTGATGGAAAATATTCAGCCTGGAGTCCGATTACGAGTGGTGTGCCACAAGGATCTGTTTTGGGACCACTGCTGTTTGTCATTTTTATAAATGACTTGGACGCAGGCATAGGTGGATGGGTCAGTAAGTTTGCAGATGACGCTAAAGTCGGTGGAGTGGTGGACAGTGTGGAAGAATGTTGCAGGTTGCAGGGAGACTTGGATAAACTGCAGAATTGGGCTGAAAGGTGGCAAATGGAGTTCAATGCAGATAAATGTGAGGTGACACACTTTGGGAAGAATAATAGGAAGGCAGCAGACTGGGTCAATGGAAAGATTCTTGGTATAGTGTGGATGTGCAGAGGGATCTTGGTGTCCAGGTACATAGATCCCTGAAAGTTGCCACCCAGGTTGATAGTGCTGTTAAGAAGACATACGGTGTGTTAGGTTTCATTGGTAGAGAGATCGAGTTCCGGAGCCGTGATGTCGTGCTGCAACTGTACAAAACGCTAGTGCGGCCTCACTTGGAATATTGCGTACAGTTCTGGTCGCCCCATTACAGGAAGGATGTGGAAGCATTGGAAAAGGTGCAGAGGAGATTTACCAGGATGTTGCCTGGTCTGGAGCGAAGGTCTTATGAGGAAAGGCTGAGGGACTTGGGTCTGTTCTCATTGGAGAGAAGAAGGCTAACAGGGGATTTAATAGAGACATACAAAATGATCAGAGGATTAGATAGGGTGGACAGTGAGAGTCTTTTTCCTAGGATGATGACGTCGGCTTGTACGAGGGGGCATAGCTGCAAATTGAGGGGTGATAGATTTAAGACAGATGTCAGAGGCAGGTTCTTTACTCAGAGAGTGGTAAGGGTGTGGAATGCCCTGCCTGCCAATGTAGTTAACTCAGCCACCTTAGGGGCATTTAAACAGTCCTTGGATAAGCATATGGATGATGATGGGATAGTGTCGGGGATGGGCTTAGCGTAGTTCACAGGTCGGCGCAACATCGAGGGCCGAAGAGCCTGTTCTGCGCTGTATTGTTCTATTCTATTCTATTCAAAATATTGGGATTGAAGACCAGCACGTTCCTGAGGACTGACTGCCTACATTCTAGCGTCTTAAAGGAAATGGCTGCAGATATAGTGGATCCATTGTTTATAATATTCCAAAATTCCCTGGATGCTGGAAAAATGCTGAAATAATGCCCTTATTCAAAAAGTGGAGTGGGAGGTCGAAAGTAGGAAACTGTAGAACAGTCCATTTAATGTGTGGTTGGGAAATTGTGAGAAACCATCATTGAAGAAGTAATAACAGCATGTCTGGAAAGTCAAAACACAATTGATCAGAGTCAGCATGATTTTATGGAAGGTTTTCATTAGTCATGTTTGAGTAATTTGCTAAAGTTCTTTGACAATGTAACAAGCAAGGTAGATAATGGGGATCCTGTAGGTATAGTATATCTGCACTTCCAGAAGGCATTTCATAAGGTGCCACCGAAAAGGTAAGATTGTATGGGATTAGGAGTAATTTATTAGCTTGGATAGAGAACTGGGTAACTAACAGCAAGTCGAGAGTCAGAATAAATTATTCTTTTTCTGGTTGGCTCACCTATTACAATCTACATTAATGATTTGGATGCAGGGCTGGAAAGTACTGCAGCCAAATTTGCAAATGCTACTAAAATAGGTGGGAAAGTAAGTTGTAGTGAAGAAATAAGAAATTTACAAATTGGATATGGATAGGTTAGGTGAGTGGGCAAAATTTGGAGGAGGATGTTTAATGTGGCTAGTTATGAAATGTTCTGTTTTGGTTGGAGGTAAAATAGGCAACGTATTATCTAAATGGAGAGAAATTTCAATGTTTCGGTGCAGAGGGATCTGGGTGTTGTCAACCATGAATCACAGTAGACTAGTATAGCAAGTAATAAGGAGGGCAAATGGAATTTTGGCATTTATTGATAAAGGAATGGAGTGTAAAAGTTGGGAAGTGTTGCTGCAACTGTACAAAGCATTAGTGAGACTGCACCTAGAGTTTTGCGTGCAATTTTGGTCCCCTTACTTGAGGAGGGATGTAGTTGCATTGGAGGCAGTTCAGAAGAGGTTCGCTACATTAACTCCAGAGATGAGAGATCTCTCTTGGGGAGAGAGTGAGCAGTTTAGATCTATATTGTGTGGAGTTTAGAAGAATGAGCGGACATATGGGCCAAATGGCATCTTTTCACACTGTAAGGATTCTATATAGCTGAGCTGTGGAAGATGCCAAAGAAGATTGACAAAGTAGACGTAAAAAGGATGTTTCCTCATGGGGCAATCTGATGTGAAAGTCATAGTTTTGGATAAGGGGTAGTGGATTTAAAACCTCAAAAGGTTGTAAATCTATGGAATTGACTACCCCTTTATGCGGTGGATCCTGGGACTTTGAGTAAATTTAAGTTGGAGATGGATTTTTAATTAGTAAGGGGTGAAGGGTCGTGGAGAGCAGGCAGAAAAACAGAGTTGAGGCCAAACTGAGATCAGCCATGATTGTATTAAATGGTGAAGCAGGCTGGAGGCGTTATATTGTCTGGTCCTGCTCCTTGTTCTTATGTTCTGTGTTACAAATATTACTTTGTAGCCAGGAGAAACATAAGGAAACAAAATAACACTCAAAAGGGAGTTGAATCAATAGGTAATGTTGTCTGCCTCTGTGGAAAAAGAAGGCAGTGGGAGCTAGTGGATGCAATAGGTGAATAAGTTTTTATGATTTGTTGATGGCGGATTGACAGAAGGTGAATGTGAACATTTAATGTCTGACAAATGATGGGGTTATTTTGGATAGTAGCCATTATGGTGAATGTTCTAGTTGTTTCTGGGCTTTGAGATTTTCTGTGAAGAAATATGTATAGTCAGTTTTAAACTTGACTCTGTTTACAGGTCAGAAGTCACACGACACCAGGTTATAGTCAACAGGCTTATTTGAAATCATAAGCTTTCAGGCTGCTGCTCCTTCATCAGGTGAAGTGACATCAGACTTCAACTATAACATGGTGCTGTGTGATTTCTGACTTTGTCCACCCCAGTCCAACACTGGTACCTCCACATCCTGTTTAAGGTGCAAGTAAATAAATAAGGAGCTCTAATATGTGAACAGTTACCCCAGTACAGCCCTAATTTGTGTTCATGAACCTTCTCAGCCTGAAATTATTAATCTAGTCCTCATGATATTTGTTTCGTTTGAGCAGATCCAGAACGTTGGACCAACATTCCCCTTCTTGTAAAACTCTTCAAGCTGTTGATTGGTGAGCTGTCCAGTGTCATGGAAGCAAACATCTCGCGGCAATCCACAGCAGCAGGTTGGCATCAAGGTACCGTGACAGCAGTGTGAATGCTTGGCTCATGTTCTCCCTCCTTACCTCATCAACAGCTCAATTGTCTGAGCTGATCCCAATTACTGCAGAAATATTGTCGTTCATTGTTGATCATTGAAATAACAACTAAATTGTTTTTCTTTGAAGCTATCTGCTTATTCGCAGACTGTTTTACAAAGCCATGAGCTTAAAGCGCTCTTCAAATTCGAACTCTACTAGCTTCTTTCAGTTTGTAACTGGAGGACTATAAACTGTTCCCTTCTCAGTGTCTCGGGAACCGTCTGAATCAATTCAAGGTGGAATTTGTGATGCTTTGTCATATTACCGTGAAGCCACTAGATGGTGGTGTTATCCTATGCTACTCCGACAATACATCCTGTTCACTGGCATCAGCCATCGTATCAGAGGAGAGTCTCTGCAGTTCATGGTGGAGACAGGCACCTGAAGTCACGCCACAGATTTCGGAATAGTCGTTGCACCAGACCTGTACCATTTCTCAACAGAATCACTGAGTTCTTCAGGGCTGTTTGGTAGCGCAGAGGTTAAGCATTGCTGAAAAGATGCATTTGTTGAAGCTTTTTGTCTTGAATTGATCAGGATAATTCACAAGAATACCAGAGAGAGTACCAGTGTATACTAGATGAGAGAAGAGTGCTGATTGTTTGGTGATCAGACTCTGATAGGTAGAGGCAGTGCCATGGTGAATGCACTAGTTAAGGATGACTGACATTTGACCTTCAGAGCTTTGTTTTGAATTCTGCCAGGCCTACACTCTGATGTATCCTCCACACTTATCCACTCACGTAGTATGCTAACAACCCCCTCACCAGATGAGCACATCAGTCACAGATGGATTTTAACCCTGAAAATTGAGAGGTGATGTAATTTGGAAGAAGGAACATAACAAGGGAGTACTCAATGAATGGCAGGACAATAGGAAGCTGAGAGGAGCAAGGGATCTTTGGGTGTTTTTCCACTGATCCCTGAAGGCAGCAGGGCAGGTGAATTGTTATTCAGGCATACAGATCAGTTGCCTTTATCAGTCGTGACGTAGACTTTCAGAGCAAGGGAGTCATGTTGGAATTATACAAAACTTTAGGCCACAGCTGGAGTACTGTGTTCAGTTTTGGTCACCGTAGCGAGGATGTGATTGCACCCTATCCAGTGCAAAAAAGATTCACCAAGATTTTACCTGGGATGCAGTGCTTTAGTTATGAAGTGTATCTGAATAAGCTCTGGCTGTTTTCTTTGGAGCAGAAAAAGCAGAGGGGTATCTGATTGAAATGTATAAGATTATAAGGGGCATGGACAGAGTAGATAGGAAGCAGCTGTTCCCTTCTGTAGCAGACTCAACAACAAGGGGGCATAATTTTAAAGGGCAGGATGTTTGGAAAGGGTTAATTTAAGGAAAACATTTTTCACCAAGAGCAGTTGGGGATCTGAAATATGCTGCCTGGGAGAGTAGTAGATGTGGGAAACCTCACAACCCTTAAAAAGTAGGTGAATGAGCACTTGAAATGTCATAAAGTTCAAGATAATAGGTCAAGTGATGGAAAATGTGATAGTTGGATGGAGACTCTGGGTCAAAGGGCTTTTTTTATGCTATGTAACTTTATGATCCACCTGGCACTCTAACAGTCCGTCCCCCTTTAGACCATCTAGTCCGTATGGCAGACTACTCTGAATCTACACAAATTCCACTTGCCCACGCAAGACCTGTAGCCATGAATGCTTTGACATTTCAAGTGCCCATCTAGACCTTTTTAAAGGTTGTAAGGTTTTCTGCCTCAACTATCCTCCCAGCAGTGCATTCCATACCTTCACCAACTGGCACCCTAGCACAAATGCTTCTTACCCACCTGACATCCATTTGTACCCCTCCCTTGGGGCTTCCTAACATATCCACACCAGCACCCTATTGTGCAGCCCTGTTCTCCAGTGACTTGCACCATTTCTTTCTCTCTCTCCCTTTTTCCACACCACCTGGTTCCCCTCATGTTCCTTAGCCTCCAGCTAACAGCTGTGCTCCATCCACACAGGGCTGTAATGGTCTTACACCCCCATACAGACACGCCTGTACCAGCTCATGCTCAGGCATAAACTCGCACTGATGCTCACGTGCGCATGCACACACTAACATACTCATACACATGCATGCAGTCATGCTCTCAGAAGGATGCTCACGCACGGGCGCTGACCATTTTAGAATAGTCGTCAACATTCTGGTGTATGTTTAAACTTCAGAATATGGTACTTAGTGCTGTAAAAGTGAGTGAGATGGATTCTGCAATGATTCTCTCTGCTAGGAAATCTGTAGATTTCGGGACAAGTTTGTAGTAGGAGGATCTGTCCAGGAATCTCATGTAATATTCAAAATATAAATATGTATTTTTTTGATTCCATTGATGTCTGATTATATCTTTGACTCTGATTGGAATTTCTGGGCCAAGTGCTTACGAAGGATTTTCCTCGTGATGCCACTGCTTCTTTCGCCAATTTCTTTAAATTTGGGTCTCACACAGGATCCTTTCATGAATGAGAACAGTTTTGAATCATGGAATCGTACAATACAGAAGAGACCCTTTGGACCATCAAGTCTGTAGCACAGCACTACTCCAACTTTACACTAGCTCCACTGTCCCACGCTAGATACATAGCTTTGAATATTATGACATTACATTTGCTCACGTTGACTTTGTAAAGGTTGTAAGATTTCCTGCCTCAACTAGCACCCCCACCCCCCAAAAAAAAAAACCACCAGCCGTGTATTCCATACCCTCACCACCTTTGGCTGAAGTCATTTTTCCTCAAAACCACTCTAAACCACCTGCCTTTCCACATAAATTATGACCCCTAGTTATTGACCCTTTAAGTTAGGGGAGCAGCTGCTTTATAATCACCCTGTTCATACCCCTCATAATCTCTGTCAGGTTCTCCCCCTCCCCTTAACATTCTCTGCTCAAAGAAAGCAGCACAAATCCAGCTTATCCAGCCTCATTTTATAGCTACAGTCCTTCATCCCGGGCAACATCCAGGTGAATCTCTTCTGCATCCTCTTCAGTGAAATCACAACCTTCCTATAGTGTGGTGATCAGAACTGCAGAACTACTCCAGCTGTAGCCTGTCAACAGTCCTGTACAGCTCCAACATGACCTTCCTGGTCTTATAGTCTGTGCCTCAACTGATAAAGGTAAGTGCCCCGTGTGCTTTTTTAATCAGCCTGTTAATCTGCCATGCTACTTCTAGGGAGTTGGGAATTAACAGTCCAATGTCCCCTTGTTCGTCAGAGCTCCCTAGTGTCCTGCCATTTGTTGAGTCCTCCCTTGACTTGTTACTACTTCTAAAGTGTATCACCTTACATTGATCGTGTTAAATTCCATCTGCCACTGATCTGCCCGTCTGACCAATCCATTTATATTCTCCATGTTTCCTAAATTGAACTGGTCCCTTTTGCCTGCGTTTGCCCCATATCCCTCTAAACCTTTCTAAGCCATGTATCTGCCCGTATATCTTCTAAATGTCATGATTGTACCTGCCTCCACCACTTTTTCTGGCAGCTCGTTCCATATATGTACCACCTTCTTTGGTGGGGTGTGGGGCCTTCATCACTTTCAACTATTTGGCCAATCTTGGTGTCATTCACAAACTAAGTTCTTGTCAACAACCCATTCCCCCATTCTCAGCTACGTCATTTATTTGTGTGTAAAAATGTGGAATATATATTCCACCCTGTCTGCTCTGTGCAAACCCCTTGTAATTTTGAACGCCTTTGTCAGATCTCCTCTCAGCCTTCCCTTCTCCAAGGGAAAGAGTCCCAACTTTTCCAGTCTATCTTTATAACTGAAGTTGAAGTGTAATACCAGCTGGATGCAGCTGCCGGCAGTTCTATCAGATAGTTTTGGTTCAAATTTGGTGGTGCTGTTAAAGTTCAATATTTGCCTCGATATAATGCCAGATACATGTTTTTAACCTGTTCATTTCTCAACATGTGCCCCATTCTGCAGCTGGCATCAAAGCACATTTTTTTGCCTGTCTGACGACTGAGCATTACAGTCTGGAGGAAATAGGTCAATATCTTATTTTGGCTAATCCTTGTCCGCATTGAGTTTGTGAAGATAATCTGTTAACAGAACAAGTGAAATGGAAACAAATAGGAATTGAATTTCAAGGCTGAGGGCATTTGAGTCGCATTCTTAAGGAGTGCAAAGTGGTGTAGTGTTGGCGATGACGTCCTTAAGTGAGATTTTAAATTAAAGCAGCTGCAGTCTATTCAGGCAAATGTCAACAGCCCTGTGGTACCTCCTGCAAAGAAAAACTTGATCTGCTCATCTTTTTCCTTCAAGAGAAACTGATTCACTGTTCATCCATCTTACCGTTACTCAGAGTATCTTGCGATGTGAAAGATGGTTGCCACATTTATGTAACAATAAGTCCACTTGAAAATAATTCATTGCATTTGAAGTATTAGGAGATGTGACAGTCTTGCAATAAGGTTCTGCATAAACTTAAGTGCCTCACTTGCTTTTCCTTTACCAGTGTAGGGCGTGGTTGAGAAAAGGTAGCAGGTATAATTTAGGTAGGTGAAATAGCAATCCACACAGTCATTCAGATATCAGGTGGAAGGGTCCTGTGCATGTACCACACAGTTTTGCTGTTTTAAATGTAAAGTAACGCAGACACAACCAAATCGCCATTCAACTTCAGAAGGAGGCGCTGTCTTCAGATGAGTACAGTGCTTATGTTACTAGGCCAGTAATCCAGCCACCCAGATTAATCATCCCAGACTGCTGGGAGAATTTAATTTAGTTAATTCAATAACTCTAGAATAAAAAGAGTCTCAGTGATCATGAAACACATTGTTGTAAAACCCATTTGGTTCATTAATGTGCTTTTGAGAAGGAAATTTGCCACCATTACCCAGTCTGGCCTATATGTGACTCCATACCCACTGGAATGTAATTGATTATTAACTGAAGCAGCATCACAACACGTGTATTTCAGCAGCACTATTCTACAGAGGGCAGTGAATGCTGGCCTTACCATTGATGTCCACACCCCATAAATGCATTAAAAATATGAGATGTTTGGCTTGTGAGAAAATGACCATCAGCTTCAGTTCCTACTGCAGGTCAGAGTTCATATCTCAGACCTACTGAAGGATATTCTCTTTGGAAATATGCTTCTGTGCATTTTTTTACTATTTATCTGATGGCCAAGTAAACAAAATAATTCACTGTACCAAGAGTAGGGATCACAGCTTATTGGGCACTGCAAATGATTACTTGGGCAATTTTCCAGTGAAATGGGTCCAGATATCCTGCCTCCCAGGAACTATCTGTAACAGTGCCTCAAATTCATTTGTGTTCAAGTTCATGTTGGGGCTATTGTAGTACATTTGAATAGTAAAGGTACCACATTTTTTGAAGACTGTTTGAGAAAGAAATCCAGTTCTCCCATGTCCTTACCCCAGCCCCATGCACCAGGCCTTGTTATCACATTAAAAACCAAAAGAACTTCAGATGCCGTAAATCAGAAACAAAAACAAATTGCTAGAAAAGCTCAGCAGGTCTGGCAACATCCATGGTGAGAAATCAGAATTAACATTTCGGGTCAAGTGACCCTTCCTCAGAACTCAGGGTCTTGTTACCACATCGTCTGTTATTACACACCATCCATCGTTAGCCACTAATTGTCCACTAATAGCTATTCATTCTCCCAGGCTGATCATTATCCGCTCCTTTGTCTGTCCAAATGTTCTTTCTCCTTGGACTCTATTTCCACCAGTTGTTTACTCCTTACACCCTCCATCCACCCTATCTTCTGCATAAAAAACAACTTTTTCCTAGCACCCATCAGTTCTGAGGAAGGGTCACTGAAAATGTTAATTCTGATTTCTGTCCACGGATGCTGCTAGGCCTGCTGAAGTTTTCCAGCAATTTCTGTTTTGGTTTCATCTTTACTGTTTTGGTTAATGTGTTCACTGTTTAAAACAAATATATGTAATAGATGTCAGAAACTGCACCATCGCCATTGATGTTGCTGTAGAGTAGAGAAACATGAGTCCTTGTTGAGGATTGAATGGAATCTGTAGCAAAAGTTTGATCCCAATCTCTGTCAGGCTAGAAATTGTAATCTTGTTTTATTTGCTACCCCTCTGGTCATTTTGGAAGTCTGTATACAGTGAATCAATATTTTCTGATGTGATGTCATAGTGATTTATCCTGAGCAAGTAGTCCCAGAGAGTTAAATGGAAGATTATCAGAGCCAATGGGCTGCAGGCACATTTCACACAGTAACAGAGCTGCCAGATTCCAGTGAGCAGCACATCAAGGCTGCTCCTTGGAGGACGAGGCTGATCGTAACGCAGCAGTGCTTTTCTGGAAATATTGTGCGTCTTTTGTCATATGGTAATATGTATCCTGTTATTACAGAACCCAACAACTAGTCTCATACTAGTGACGGATGAGGAAGGATTAATGTGTTACTTTTTGCTTAGTTTTACTTGAATTATGTTGAAATGACAGCAATAGTACAGAAACTTTATTCAGTAAGACCCACATTTTACCCTACCAAGCAAACCAATGATCCTAATGAATCCGAGCACTGCAAAGATGCCTTGGAGTTGCTTAGGTGAGGAAAAAGAACAGTGTAGACTGGGATCAACCGAGCGTTTTACCTCAGCCCAGACTTCTGACTCAAAGTTCAAGCAGTGATTGATTGATGTCAAGCAGTGATTTTAATGAAGTCATGTGATCCATAGATTCTTACCCTAACAGCAATCTTTGAGAGAGAAATTCAGCCAGTGCTGTCTGAGACACCACAGACTGCTGCAGAATAGCAGTTTCTAAAGGTAAGACTGCAGAGGGAGCTCTACTGAACAGCGAACTGTGTGGCAACTAATAAGAGAATGCTTGTTGCATATACTGGGTGGCAAAATAGAAAGTGTTGCATTTGCCAGCATTAATTGCAAAAGTTGCATACAAAAATCTGGGAAGTTAAAAAGCATTAGCAATGAAGCATATTTTCCCCTTTTTTCCATGGTTTTTGATATGTGGTTCACAATGGCATCTCTTTACTGTGAAATGCACAACTTTTTGAAGGTGATGTTTCTGTGTCTCATGTATTCAGATGAAGTCAATGACATGTGGGAGGACCAGGATGATGATGATGATGATGAGGAGGAGGAGGATGCGGGTTTAGCAGGACAGCTGCTATCAGATCTACTCAGTCCAGGGGCAGGTGTTCGATATGGTAAGATGCTTTATAAATTATCAGTAAAAACAGCTATTGTGGCTCAGTGGTAGTATCCCTAACCCTGAGCCAGGAGACTCTGTTTCATGGTCCCACCTGCTCCAGCGGTGTGTAATAACATCCTTAAACAGGTTGATTAGAAAATATCTAAATTGTCAGTATTTTTAAAACTACAGCTCCACACCTAACACATTATTTTGCTGCCTGCTTTTATATGTGCATTGTCTTGATTACTGTCAGGATTTGCTATGGTGAAATCTAGTTACTTGTTATAGCAACCTCCAGCTACGTTTTATTATTGATCAAAAGTTATTTGGCATTCCTCTGAGGTGCAAATAATAATTGAAGGCATTATTTTTGTTTTGAAATACTGGTGTAAAATGGATGGGTAATAAAATGCCAGGGAGACTCAGCATCTGTTGAGAGAAAGGAAGCCACCTCTGCAATCAGGATCCTTCCTCCTTTTAAGCAGTATTTCAAAAATAACATACCATAGGAAGGGGGAAGAAACTCAAGTGCAAGAAAGAAATGGCCTGTGTAGTGCTTGGAGGAGAATGTGAGATGCTTAAATGGCGAAAAGAAGGGGAAATGATAGAGCAGATTCCAGGGGTCCAGTGTCGACCACCCTGACAGCATGATCTTCTTGGGGTCCTTTTCCCACTCCACTTTATACCATGCATCCAGTGCAGCTTGTAAACATGTACGTTATTGGAGCTGTTTAACTGTAGTGCGGTTTAATGTCTCTGTACTATGACAGATGCTAGGCATGCCTGTTTAACCTCCAAGTATCAGTTGAGTGACAGGATAAGAGTGGGAATCAGTGTTCTTTTACTGCTGCCACTTTGTTTAACTTCAGTTTGTATTTGGAGCTGATGCAGTAGCTAATAAAATAGTGAATTTCTCTCTTGTGCCTCCTGTGGTGATCCCTATGGCACAGCAGTCAGTTTCCTATTTTACAGTTTTTGCAATAGACTCAGTTTCCAAGCTGTCCCAAAGAGCAAAATAGGGACAAAGTTCATGTTGAATTGTCTGAGATGTCAAAATCTATAAGGAAGGAGTGGCATCCCTCTTGGGCTGGCAAAAGGCGACATTGTTTTATCCACTGGCAAATGTATAAATGGTTTGAGAAAGGCTGTGTCAGGAATTGATCAGATAAAATATGCACAAAAATGTAGATTTCAAAAAACATACAACACAAGAAGACTCTGCTACACTGACCTCTAGCTCTGAAGCAGATGGTTGAAGCACAGAAGATTTTAAAACCATGAAGAGGAAAAAAAGGTCAGTTGTAAGCAGAGTTGAGAATTTAAAACTGGGACAATTTGTACAGTCTTACTGATCATTCTCTATTTCTAGGTTCTCATTAATAGTGTTTGCGTCTTGCACATACACATGTCTTGCACATACAATCAGACCTGGCAGATTAATAAGTGGCAAACGGGCAAGATGGGAGGTGACAGACACACCATCAACAATGTTTTGTTCTAATTTTCAGAGACCTCTAATTGTCAAATGCAAATGTCTCAATTGACAGTGAGAGGATGGAATCTTCACCCTGTCCATTGATCAGTTTAAAAGGATCAGTCTCCCAGAGGTTTCCAATCTGCACATTGCAAAGGATGTTTTTTGAATGATTGAATAATGACAACTGATTTCTAAAAAGTTTTGATATGATATTTTGCACCTATTTGAAGCTAATTAAGGTTAGGAGTAATAATGGTGTCTGTTTCTAAACAGATGATGATTATTATGACGAGGATGTTGAAGATGATCCAGACACTCTGAAGGATCCATTATATCAAGTTGATTTACAGGTATATTGGAGTTGCCATTAAATGTGATGAGATGGGGGTGTGTGTAAGTTTTTTTTATGGTCCGCAAAGCAGAGACATGAGATAAATGGAAGCAAGTGGAAAGATCGTGACACAAGTTTTCAGCTTGAGGGTGAACACTGGAGAGCCTCAATGGAATGAAATCAGGCACACCTGGGTGCACAACCCTGTTTTCAAATCACGCACTCGTTTGCTAGGGGAGGGAAGAAGTGTGAGGGTGTACTATGTAGGGGTGAGAAGCTCGAGGGGTGGTGAGGTTGTGCTGAAGGAGGGAGAGGTGAAGAATGAGTGGTGAGCTAGGTGGGGGAAGGAGTGGTGAGACTCTGCTGAAGGGGGCGGGTGGCTGGGTTTGAGAAGCTGGGTAGATGGGTGATTGTAGACAGAGTAAGCTGCAGCTGTTGTGGAGAGGAGACTGGGGGTGAAGGGACACTGGAGGGATAGGGAAAATGCACACTGTCATGACTAGCAATACAGATGAAGGAACTCTGAATTTTGGGGGGTGGGGTCAGGGTTGGTGCGGCATGTGTGCTGGGGTGGGGCAAGAATAGAGGGTGCAGACTAGAAGAGGAGCTAAATGGAGGAAGGAAACGGTGATTAAGGGAGAGAGATTGGCGTCAGAGTGTAGAGATGGGAGAGTCAGGGTGGAGTGATGTGGCTTAGAGGAGTGGGGTACTGGAGATTTAGGCCTGAGTGGCACTGTGGTTCAGCGATTAGCACTGCTCCTTAACAGCCCCAGGGACCTGGGTTCAATTCCAGCAGTGGCAACTGTCTCTATAGAGTTTGCATGTTCTCCCCATGTCTGCATGGGTTTCCACCAGTGCTCAGGTTTGCTCGCAGAGTTGAAATATTAGGTTAGGTGGATCAGCAATGCTAAATTTCCGCATAGTGTCCACGGATGTACACACTAGATGGATTAGCCATGGCAAGTGCGGGGTTACTGGGACAGTGTAGGGGTTAGTTCTGGGTAGGGTGCCCTTTGGAGGGTCAGAGTGGACCTGATGGACGGAATGACTTTTAATTGCACTGTAGAGATTGTTATTCTGATTTGTCCTTTTCCTGTTAGAAAGGTGAGATATGATTTAATTTCTGTGAAACATCAGAAAGATGCTAATACAGGATTGAGACGCTAAGCGATCAGCATCATTGGGTAAACCATGTCAGCACAAGAAGTTGGAGAGGAAAGAGTTTGCAAAGATCCAGTGGAGGACATGTTTAAGGGCAGTTATCGTTCTATACACACTGGCAGGGGACAGTGTCAGGAAATATACATTAGGCCAAAACCTGAAGTCTCATTGAGAAAAAGACTCAGAGTATGCTGGATGAGATCACACTTCAGACATAAGATCCCAGAACATTATGTCATTCCTGTTGATGAGCCCTAGTGTTTCACTGCCTGTTGGGAAATATCTCCGACGTAAATGACCAAAAATGGCACCTGAACTACACAAATGGAGAGCACATTGTAAAATGAAAGGAATTACTGTCGTTGTGAAATGTGTGTTGTATACTGATCCTGTGTTTTAATTACAGGCATATCTGACAGATTACCTCCGTCAGTTTGCCCAGCAGCCCTGCTACACACCATTTTCTGATCACCTCAATGAGAAAGAGAAGAGAGTTTTACGCTCGATAGGTATTTAAAATCACCTGGAAGAGACCTGGGTTCCTCCGCATTTACTATGTCATTAATTGACATGAGGTCAGTTATTGTTAATACTGCTCCCTCTGTGCCAGCTGCTCATTTTATACGGAGAGATTTCATTATCGCCCCTTTTCATCATGACTCCAACAGAATTACTGCAAAGGCCTGACCTGAGGATTCGTCATTTCATTTTAGGAAGTAAACATCTTGTTGAAGCTTCTGCAGCTGGTGCTGCTGGGATTGGAGAAAGCCTGCAGTGAAGCATATTCCCTCATGAGGCAGTATTGGCATTTTGGAATCTGCAAAGGAGCAGCCTTGATTAAACCCTACTTTTGTTACAGAACACAGACATTAAAGTTACATAATGCACTTAAATGAATGAAGATGGAAGATTTGTGAAACATTTTGTTTTGCGATTGTCCTGGTATTTGGTCTGAACTGTTCCTACAGAAAGTTGCTCCATCACTGGAAGAGTAAATATTAACAGAGCCAGATTCTGAGGATGTTACAGTCTGATTAAGCTGTTTAGGGTAAGATTTACTATGTCTGGGACGTTTGTCTCCAACTGGGACACTGTTTCCATTCAGGAAAAAGAAGCAAAAGGATTGGATTTTGTGATCTTGTTGATGCAGGACCATTGCAAAGTAGGGTTTGGGGCTTAGAATTCCTAAAAACAGTTTTTTGCAATGTTTCTTACACGCACGTTGTTCTTTCTCCTGTGTTAGGAACAAAACTGACACGTAACCCTTTTGTAAGAGGACCATGGAACTTTAGACCTCAATAAACCATCTGCTGAACTAGGTGGATTGAACTTTTCGTTTCAGACAAACTGTCTATCTCATTGGGAGCTGAATGTATCGTTCAAATTCATCATTCTGAGAAGGCTGGTTTAGTAACAGCAGAGAGCGAGAGAGAGGGTGAGAGAATGGACAAGGCAATTGAAGGCTGAGGTGGAAAAGAGACTAAGAAGGTGGGTATGAGAGACTGCGGAGGTGAGGTGACTGAGGGCAAGGGGATTGGAGGGGGGATGAGGGGACTGGAGGTGGGTTCGGGTGACAACAGGAAAAGGGAGGGGACTGAAGGAGAGTGGTGAAGGAACTGATGACAGGACAGTGAAGAAAGGGTGAGGGAATTGAGGATTGGGGGGGGGATGGGTGAGGAACCTGACAATGTGAGGGAGGTAGTGGGGGTGAGGAAAGGGCTGGTGAGGGAACCGAGGGTGGGAGGGTGAGGGGATTGAGCTCGGTGAAGGGTAAAAGGACTGCATATAGGGGTGGGAGGCAGAGTATGAAGAGGGGGTGGACGGTAAAGAAGGCTGAGGAGGAGCCAGGTGGAGGAGTGAGGACGATAAGAAAGGGGTGCTTTGAATACAATGGACTGGCTTTTTGCGTAACTTTTTTATATGGGAGATCTGAGAGTGTTCGTCAGGTTATGGTTGGGGATTTGCTAGAATTCTCCATGTTTTATGTAATTATGCAATGCACTCGTGTTTGATATGAGGATCCACTTCCTAACTCCTAAGCACCGAACTGTTCAGACTGATATGATCTCAGTCCATGATACCTTTTATCCAGTAGGTAAAGTTGCATCTTATGAGGCAGAAACCCAGTGTTTCAGCTGCTGAATACTCTCTGAAGAAAGGTTCACTATGTGATCCCTGTAGGCTGCTTTCTTCTCATTGCTATCTAAGTAATATTGAAATTCACTCCATGAATTTTGATTTCACCTTGTGAAGTATGTTGGAGACACTTAACACAGATTTGATTAGACATTGTGTAGTTATTGTCTGGACAACTCTGAGACATCAGGTTGTCACCATTTCACAGAGATGAGGCTCCCTAATGACACGATTTGGAAAACTTCACCCACTGATATTGTAATGATGAAGCTGCTTAGAAAATAAGAATTACTCCTATTAATGTTGTGGAGGTGCCAGTGTTGGACTGGGGTGGACAAGGTCAAAAATCACACAACACCAGGTTATAGTCCAACAGGTTTATTTAAAGACACAAGCTTTCGGAGTCTCGCTCCTTCAGGTGTCAGTGAGACAGGTGACATCAGACACAGATTTTATAAGCAAAAATCACAGGATCGTAGAAGTGATGCAAATGCACTGAACAAACCTAACATGGCTGTTAAATCTTTAATCAGTTGGAAAGGATTAATATGAAAAACCAGATTTCTTTCAAGTCTGCCTCGAGATGACTAAAGGTTTTATTAGTATACCAGAGGTGACATCTCAGGTCAGACAATGCATTTTAAGTGTGAGGCCTTGTTTAGAATCTGGCTGTGTATCAACTTGGAGTCAGACTGGTTTTATTTCCAAAGTAGGAATTTATAAAATGCTGCATTGACTGTCTACAGACTGTGTGTGCTTTTTGAACAAAATAGAATGTATCTGCAATTACAAATCTGCAAATGCAAATTCACACCATAGATTTATGTGTGCGCATGTGTGTGCGTGCGCGCGCGCGCACATGCTTGAGAGAGAGTGCACGCACGAGAGTGGGGCTGTGTGTGTAGCGTGGTGGGGTCACCTATAGTTCTGAGGAAGGGTCACTGGACCTGAAACGTTAACTTTGTTTTTTCCTTCACAGGTGTTGCCAGATTTGCTGGGCTTTTCCAGCAAATTTGTTTTTGTCACCTACAGTGCAACATGGCTATCAGCAACTGTGTTGTTGTGTATCCTGAAGTCAGCCTTTAAGGATGTTTATCCAAAGATCCGAGGCTGAATGTGGGAACACCACCCACTGCCTGCACGACAGATGCTTGTGTGATTTGGCCAACATTGTCTATCTCACACGCTGCAGGCAAGGATGCCCTGAGGCATGGTACATTGGCAAAACTGCATTGATGCTGTGACAATGGATGAATGGACACCGCACAACAATTTGCCAGACAGGGATGTTCCCTCCCAGTGGGGGAACACTTCAGTGGTCAAGGACATTCAGACTCAGACCTTTGGGTAAACATCCTCCAGGTGGACTTCGGGATACACAACAACACAGTCGCCTAGCAGAGGATGATAGCCAAGCTTGGTACCCATGAGGACGGCCTCAACCAAGATCATGGGTTCATGTCCACTACAGGTGACCTCACCACACTATCCTCCCTCTCTCCCTCTCTCTCTTCTCCCCCACCCCCGCCGACTCTCGCACACGCACACACACTCTCCCCATCACACACACTCTCCCCATCACACACACTCTCTACCCCTCTTTCACAGACTCTGTCTTTTCCCCCTGACCCACACGCACACAAACGCTCTCTCTCTGTCCCTCACACTCCCACAAACACTCTCTCTCTGTCCCTCACACACGCACACTCACTTCCCCCTCTCTCTCACACACACTGTCTCTCCCCGCATCCGTGTGCGCACACATATATAAATCTATGGTGTGAATTTGCATTTGCAGATTTGTCATTGCAGATACATTCTATTTTGTTCAAAAAGTGCACAATTTTGTAGACCGTCATTGTGGCATTTTATAAATTCCTACTCTGAAAATAAAACCAGTTCAAGTTCATACACAGATAACAAGGTGTAGAGCTGGATGAACACAGCAGGCCAAGCAGGAAGGCTGATGTTTCGCGCCTCGACCCTTCTTCAGAAATGGGACGAAACTTCAGCTTTCCTGCTCCTCTGCTGCTGTGTTCATCCAGCTCTATACCTTGTTATCTCGGATTCTGCAGCATCTGCAGTTCCTACTGTCTCTGATACAAGTTGATACACAGCCAGATTCTAAACAAGGCTTCACACCTAAAATACATTCTGACTTGAGGTGTCATCTCTGGTATACTGATAAAACCTTTAGTTGTCTTGGGGTAGTGACTTGTGAGAAATTCTGGGATTTTGATATTAATCCTTTCTAACTGATTAAAAATTTAACAGCTGTCTTAGGTTTGTCAGTACGTTTGTATCAGTTCAATGGCCCTTTGATCTTTTGCTTACAAATCATGTGTCTGATCCCACCCCTCACTGACACCTGAAGAAGGAGCAAGACTCAGAAAGCTTGTCTCTTCAAATAAGCCTGTTGGACTATAACCTGGTGGCATGTGATTTTAAACCCTTGTCCTTTTAATGTGATATCAAACATTTTTAATTAAAACAAATCAAACATGAATTCTACTCACCCTTTTCCATTCAATTTTGCCACCTGGGTGGTGTTTTGTTATTTGAGGTGACCAGAATGTGAAGTGGAAAGTAGAAAGTACCAGCAGTGCCATTGTAGCCACTTGTGATTTGATATCATCTTGCTGGCGGTTTCTGTAATGAGCTCAGGTTGTGATCTCATTCTTGGTGATCTGTCATTCTTGTTTTTCATTGCACTGCCCCTTCCTTTTCTCATTGTTTCAATGCAAATTGAAATTTCTTTCACTTTTTCTTCATCTTACAAACTGAAGTACCACCCTTATGTTTAGATAATTTTCAAATAAAGTATTTGTCCTGTTTTTTCCACGTATGCGTTACCTCATGATCAATAGTGCAGTGTCCACCGCACGAGACTCTGAAGTAGTCAGCTGGCCAGCAATTTCCAATATTTAACTATACAGTACGTGTCATAGCATTGTCTTATTTGCACATAAACTACTTCAAACATAGGGCTGCTCTCACATTCGACAAACAACTGGTGGTGAGTTTAACCTGAGGTCAACCAAGCCTTATGCAAGAAGTGAGATTGGGAAGGCATGATCTTCATAGTAACCTCAGCCGGTCCAGGAATTGAATTTGTGCTGTTGGTGTCACTCTGCAAACCAGCAATCCAGCCAACAGAGCTAACTGACCCTGGGGAGTTTAGCTGATTTGCGATGTAGTGTGACATCAGCAGGGTGGATTCAATTCGTGACTCAGGTCACCATGAAGGTCCCACCTCTCAACTTCATCTGAAGTGTGGTGACCTGCACCTATCCCCTCCCTAATGACAGAGTAACACTATAGTCCTTTTGGACTATGGCAACTTTACCTTTTATTTCAAGTACTTGATAAAGCAGATATAAATGGTAAGATGCTGTCCCTTCACTGAGCAGTAGATTTGATCAGTAGAATTTCTTAGTATTAATATAAAATAATGAGTACATTACTCTATCCCTCATCAGTGGGATATCTTTCTTGATTTCTAAAGGCTCCCATGTGGGTTAACCATATTGTAGTCTTTCCTGGGCCGGATGTATTAAAAAACATACATGAATAACTATCTGAGTTTGTCTTTTTTTTGTATCGTTATTTTGGGAGCAGCAGGAACCACGATAACCAAACGGATAATTTAATAGACTAACAAATTATTTTTCAGTTACACTATGGGAAATTATCACCACGAGACTCACTTTTAAAACATAAATAACTGCAGCAGTAGATCCTAAAGCCTGACAAATCTGCTCCACTATTCAGTTAATGAAGGTCCATAACTAACCTAATACATCCATTCCACCTTCCTGCCATATCCCTGTATCCCTTAATTCTTGGTCAGTGGCCCAAAACCCATCAATCTTAAATTAACTCAACAATGGAGGACCTGAAGTTTCCAATGATTTGCGCCCTGAGTTGAAGATATTTTTTCACATCTGTGTCTTAAGTGGCTATCACCTTGCCCAAAGACTCGTGACCTTTAATTCTAACTATCCAGTCATTTTAAATACTATTGGGTCCTACTCTTAGCTGTTAAAATTTCCCCTATTTCAGGATCATCCTGGAATGTAAAAAGTTGGGTTCTTTTCTCGACATAAAGGCCTCTCTCTAGTCTCTTCAAGTAGTATCAGAAGCTTACGAACATCTTTGTCATTAAGATTGAGACTATCCAATCTGCTGTCTCTGCCATATTCTTCTTTTCCACTATCCTACGTCTGAAGTGAATCTGTGCCCTCATCTGAACTCCCATCTTTCTCTAGTTTCTCACCTATCTCCATGGCCTCCCTGAACTCATCCATGAGACCCGCTCCTGTTCTTTTGATCCTATTCTCAATAAACCGCTGATCATTCAGCCTTTCCTCCTCATTCCCATGTTAGCCGATATTGTAAAGTTCTTTCTCTTCTTGTTTCATTCCATACTTGCATTCCTCAAACAGGTCAACCCCTCACCCCTCGTTTCTTGCAAACTACTGTCATCTTCAATCTCCTTTTCTTCTCCAAAGTCCATGAATGTATTGTGATCTCCCAAATCCATTTCCATCTTTATTGTAACTCAATATGTGAAACCCACCAGAGTTTCTACCCCTATCACAAATGACATTCTGTATTGTCCTTCCCCAATGATTTTGACACTGTTGACCACACCTTCCTCCTCCAACACTTCTCCACTATCAGTTATTAAGGAGAGAGTGCTCTCTCCCTTTTCTGTTTTTGAGACCACAACTAGAGTATGCAGTTTTATTATCATTTAAGGGTGGAGTGCCTGGGGAAGACATACATGCATGAAATGCTGTGCAGAGAAGGTTCTCTTGGCTGATACCTGGAATGAAGGGTCTGTCTCATGAAGGAATGTTGAGCATTTTGGGCCTGTCCTCCATTGGAATTTAGATAAATGATATTCTTACTAAAATAGGATTTTGAGGGAGTTGGCAGGGATGTTTTCCCTGATTGAGAAATCTGGAACTGAAGTGGGTGTGGTGGGCAGTACAGTTTCAGAATGAGGGGTTTCCTATTTCAATGAGAAATTAGGAATTTCTTCTGAGTGATGTTAATCTTTGGGTTACTACTTCCTGCAGAGCAGTGGAGCTGGGTCATTGAATATATTCACGGCTGAGTTGCATTTCTGATTAACAAGGGAGTTGAGGATATGGGTGTAAGAATGAATTTGAAGACCCCCAAGGCAGCCATACTGAATGAAGCATTGGGCAAAATGTCCTGCTTGAGTTCTTAGTTAACTAATTTTAGCTAGTGAATTATTTGCAATGTTGTTTTTCTTCTAGCTCTTACATCATTACCTCCGGTGCCTCCTGAGGATCTATCCCTGGTCCCCTCCTATCAATGTTGTGTCCCTCAGTGATACATTTGATAAAAGAATTAGCTTTTATGTGTACTCGAATGACATCTAGTCGTTCAATCCCTCTGGACTCTTCCATTCTTACGAAATTATCCAACAACTTAATTTTCTCCAATTATCTATAAGGAAGATTAAAGCCATTGTCCTCTCAACTCTGCCTCCAAGCTACAAACTCCATCCCTCTCCCTGGTACCAGTCAGATTATTTACCCAGTCTGTTTGAACCTTGATGTTACATTTGATCCTGCACTGAGTTCCCAATCTTCAACCATCACAAAGACCACATGGTTTTCCCTGTTGTAACATGGCTCAGCTCATCTACTGAATCTTTGCCTTCATTATGTCAACTTGATTATTCCAATGTACTCCTTGCTGATCTCACATTCTACTCTCTGTAAACTTGAGGTCATACAAAATTCTCAGCCTGTGTCCTTTCGCAGCATGAAGTCTGTTCGCTGGCCTACATTGGCACCCTGTCCAGCAATGTGTTAATTTAAAATTTTTCATCCTTGTTTACAAATCCCTCCATGGCTTTGCTCCCTCCTGATCTTTCTAATTTTTTTTCCAGCCTGACACCCACTGAAATATCTGTACTCCTAATATTGGTTTCTCTTATGTCCCAAACTTCAGTCCCTCCACCATTGGTCTCAGTTGCCTGGGCCCCAATCCCTCTTCCAACATTCCTCACTTTCCTCTTGGGACACCTCTACTTCTTTAACTAAACTGTGGTCATGTGTTTTTTTTTCTAACATCACCTCATGGCTCGGTGTCATACATTGCTTCATAATGCTGTTGTGAAATACCTTGAGATATTTAATTAAATTAGTGATGTTACATAAATGCAAGTTGGTTTTGTTGAAACTGCCCCAGCCTCTACTTCCATTCAGCCTATTGAGCCCATACTGGCTCTGTGAAGCCAACCACATCCCAGATGCTTTGAAAACTACTCTCTCAATATATCCTGAAACCTTCTCTCTGACTGCGCACTCTTAATTGCCACCCCATTGAGTTTATATTGGTTCCCTATCTCTCTGCCAAAATGCAGCGTCCCACTGTTCTCTAACTTCTATCTGCTGATCTATCCGTATCCTGTTCCAACTTATGGTTATCATCCTCATGTCAGCCGCAAGTTCAAGTTGTGAACTTGTTCAGTTTGGAACACTAGAAAAGCAGCATGTTATTTAAATGATAACAGATTATCAGAACTTGTGACAAAGGGATCTGGTTTCCTGGTATATGAATCTCAGTAAGTGCTTAGGAAGAGGAATAGGATATTCCTTATTACAGGGAGAATATGTAAGTACGTGGTGTTGATGAAACTGTATTTGGACACTTTTTTTTTAAAAGAAGGGATGACTAAAAGTTTCTATAAATACGTAAAAAAAAAATTTTGAAAACTAATAGAGGTCCCTTACAGTCAAAAACAGAGTAATTTGTAATGGGGAGCAAACAATAGCTGACAAATTAAATTCGTACTTTGATTCTGTCTTCAGGAATAACACACCAGAAATGAAGGAGAAGATGTGAGAGGGAGGACCTGAAGCAAATCTGTCTTAGTGTGGAAATGGTGTTGGAAAAATACATGGGTTTAAAGACTCATAAATCCCCAGGGCCTGATAAGCTACATACCATAATTTTTAAGGAAATCACTGTAGAAAATGTTGGTTGTATTAGTGGTCATCTTTCAGAATTCTTTACGGACTAGAACAGTTCCTGCATTTTGAGGGTAGCTAATGTAAGCCCACTGTTTAAAAAGAGAGTTAGCGAGAAGTCAGGGAATTATAGACCAGTGACTCCAAAGTCAGGAGGAGGGAAGATGCTAGAGTTCATTATCAAGGATTTTATAGCAAAGCACCAGAAAACAGTGGGACAATCAGACATAGCATAGATTTACAAAAAGGAAATCATGCTTGACAAATCTGGAATTCGGGAGTGTACCTCGTGGAATTGATTGGGGAACCAGTGGATGTGGTTTATTTGAACTTTCAGAAGGTTTTTGCCACAGTCCCACGTAAGAGTTTAATGTAAACCTAAAGTGCGTGGAGTTGGGTGTAGTGTATTGACATGGATAGAAAATTGGTCAGGCAGGAAACAAGGGGGCAGAAAAAAGGTCTTTTTCTGAATTGGAGGCAATGATGATTGGAGTACCAGAGGGATTGGTACTAGGACCCCAGCTGTTCTCAATATATATTAATGATTTAGATAAAGTCATAGTCATAAGCACGGAAACAGACCCTTTGGTCCAACTCGTCCATGCTGACCAGACATCCCAATCTGTTCTAATACCATTTACCAGCATTTGGCCCTTATCCTTCTAATCCCTTCCTGTTCATATATCCATCCAAATGCCTTTTAAATGTTATAATTGTACCCACTTCCTCTGGCAGCTCGTTCCATACACACATCACCAAATGCAGTCCCTTTGAGATCTTGCCCCTCTCACCTTAAACCTATGCCTTCCAGTTTTGGACTCACTCACCCTAGGAATAAACCCTTGGCTATTCACACTATCCATGCCCCTCTTGATTTTATAGACCTCTATAAGGTCACCCCTCAGCTTCTGACTCTAGGGTAAAAAAAGGCCCAGATTATTCAGCCTCTCCCTATAACTCAAACCCTTCAGTCCTGGCAACATCCTTGTAAATCTTTTCTGTACCCCTCAAGTTTAACAACATCCTTCCTATAGAAGGATGACCAGAATTATACGCAGCATCCTAAAGTTGCCTTACCAATGTCGTGTACAGCCGTAATATGACATCCTAACTCCTATGCTCAATGTTCTGATCAGTGAAGGCAAGCACGCTAAGTCTTTGCTTAACAAGACTTTATCTACTAAAATAAAACAAAGGGTTGGACGGTTATCTGGGGTAGCCAGGAATGTGGATTTGAGATGATAATCAGATCAACCATAATCTAATTGAATAGCAGAGCAGGCTTATGGGGCTGAATGACAATTCCTGCTCCTAATTCATACGTTCGTTATATAGTTTTACAAGGTAAGGGTTGAGGTCAGATAGACTTTAGGATTAGGGTAAAAGTTCAGCACAACATCATGTGCCGAAGGGCCTGTACTGTGTTGTACTGTTTTATGTTGTATGTTCTAGTGCAGCTACTGCAAAAATCCATGTTATTATTTGATCCTTTATTTTGCCTCTGTGTAATCTTATAAATAAATTGGACTAGTTGCCTTAGCATCAACTACACATCGTGACACTGACACACTTGCTGCCTTGGGAATGGATAAGGATCTGCATCAGGGAATCATAGAATCTATACAGTGTGGAAACAGGCCGCCTGGCCCAACAAGTCCACACCACCCTTCCGAAGAGTGTCCTACCCATTCCTGTATTTCCCATGCCTAACCCAAACATCCCTGTGCACTATGGGCAATTTAGCATGGCCAATCCACCTAACGTGCATACCGTTGGACTGTGGGAGGAAACTGGAGCACCTGGAGGAAACCCACGCAGACACGGAGAATGTGCAAACTCCACACACAGTCGCCTGAGGTTGGAATTGAACCTGGATCCCTGGCGCTGTGAAGTAGCAGTGCTAACTGCTGTACCACCGCTATCTAGAAGGATTTTGTGGAAAGGGGAGAACCCCCTGCACCATATATATGGTGAAAATAATCACAGAGTATGAGAAATGTGAATCTGGATATGGAAGTCTGGTTTGTTTGCATTGAACGAGAATACAGACGTTGGGAGTTGGTCCAATCTATAATGTAGGGATAATCAACTTCGGGAGGAAGGCAGGGGTAAGTATGAGAAATATAGCGATTTATAATTTTTTCTGAAATTTTGACACGAGGGAACTAAATTTAATATCTCAATTTTTAAATGAGAAAGTTGGGTGGAAGGGGGATGTAGGGGTGTTGCAGTGTAATTTGGACCGGCTCAGTGAGGAAATGCGGTGTAATGTGGATAAATGTGAGGTTATCCATTTTGGTAGAAAAAAGAAGGCAGATTATTATTTGAATGGCTTGAAATTGAGAGATGGGAATGTGAAATGAGACCTGGGTATCCTTGTGCAGCAGGCAAACTGTATGTTGGCCTTTATAGTGAGAGGATTCAAGAATTGAAACAAGTAGGTCTTGCTGCAGTGAAACGGCATTGGTGAGGTTACACCTGAAATATGTGCAGTTTTGTTATCCTTATCTGAGGAAGGATGCGCTTGGTATAGGGGAGTGCAGCGAAGGTTTATCAAATTAATTCCTGGGATGGCAGGATTGACATATGAGGAGAGACTGAGTTGGTTAGCATTATATTCATTGGAGAGTAGAAGAATGTGGAGGGATCTCATGGAAACCTATAAAATTCTAACAGGACAAGACAGGTTAGATACAAGAATGGTGTTCCCGATGGGGAGTCCAGAACCAGGGATCATAGTTAAAGGTTTTACACCTGATCCTTAAGGACTGCGATGAGAAATTTCTTCACCCAGAGACTGGCGAGCCTGTAGAATTCATTCACTACAGAAAGTGGCTGAAGCCAAAACGTTGTGATTTCGAGAAGCAGGTAGATATAGCTCTTATGGTGAAAGGAATCAATGGAAATGGGGGTGTGGGATTAGGGTCTTGAGCTCAATTGTTGCTCATAATCATGTCAATGGCAGAGCAGACTTGAGGGATTGAATGGCCACTCCCGCTCCTATCTTCTGTTTCTATGATATAAATATTTTAGAAGCTGTTCGGAGAAGGTTCACTTGAATTACCTGGGATGAAGGTACTGCTTTATGAGAAATGGTTGGACAGGCCTAGGCTATTTATCCATTGGTGTTTAGAAGAATCTTGTAGAAGCCTATAAGATCTTGAGATGTCTTGATGGTTGATTCTAAGGGTTGTTTCCCCTTGTGGAGAGTCTAGAAAACATAGAGGTACATTTTGAAAATAAAATGCTTCCCATTTAAGTTAGAGATGGGGAAAAATGTTTTCTCTTGAGGGTTCTGATTCTTTGGAACACTGTCTCAAATAGCAGGAGAGATGGTGTCATTGAAAATATTTAAGGCAAAAGGACATTCTTGACTGACAAGAGGTACAGGTTATTGGGTCAGCATGAATGTGAAATTGGGGCCACAACCAGATCAACTGTGGTCTTGTTGAATGGCCTAATCCTGCTTCTAATTTGTAAGCAAGTATGGCATCATGTACAAATTTTGAAATTTTACTTTGTATTCTAATATCCAAGTCTGGCTACATTAAAACAAGTCCCAGTACTGAACCTTGGAGAACACTGTGTCCCATCTGAAAAACCATCCTCAACAATGGCTTACTATTTTTAACTTGTGACCCAATTTTTATATCTAAACCAGTGCTTACCCTCCTATTTCATGAGTCTCAATTTTCTAATCAGTTCTCTCTGTTACTTGGCCAAACACTTCCTTAAAATCCATATGTACAACATCTACTGCATTCCCTTTATTAAATTTTCCGTTACTTCAAAAAAGATTCAGTTAGATTAGCCTGGAGAAACTTAGAAATCAACGCTGACCGTCCTTGATTAACTCAACTCCAAGTGTTTGCTGATTTCATTCGATATTGTCTCTGAAACTTTACTCACCATTGATATAAAATGGACCATCCCTGGAAAGGATCCCATGAACAATGCCATGCACCATCATATGCGCACACTTGATTCCACTCTGCAGCAACATCAACTCACCCTCTCTCAAAGCTGTGCCGTTCCCCAGTTTCACTTCATCTTTCACCTCATCCATCACCTCAACAAAAGACCTCTTTCTCTTTCTTTTGAACATAAAGGCACGCAAGGTCCAGCAACCTATGGACTCCAACATCTGTCCTGTGGACTGTCCCTTAGCACCCATCCTTGCCAGTCCTCAGATGCCACCTGTTTCTGTCCCCCTGAGGTCACTCCCCCCAATTGCAGTCCTTGCCATGTTTACACTATACCACCTGACCTCCCCCTCTCTGAGGCTGAATGTAGTGTCTTTGAAAAAGGACTCAGCTTCATACCCTTACACCCCTACCTTAATGAATTTCAGGCCTGCCATGACATTGAACTGTTTTTCTGTCGAGTCCGTTTCCATGCTCACTTCTTTCGGCAGGATCTGCCTCTACCACCCAACCCTTCACCAGCCTCCAATATTCACCCCCTACTTAGACCCCTTCCTCTGGCCCCTTACATGGCCTTGATCTCTTCATTGATAACAGTCAACGTGACACTGGCTGTCTCAATTTTCTGCTCCTCTCACCCAGTCTAACCTGTCCCCTTCTGAAATTGCCACACATTGCTGTCTCAGGTCCAACCCTAACTTTGTTACCAAACCCACCAATAAGGGTGGTGCTGTTGTAGTCTGGCGCACTGATCTTTACCTTGTGGAGGCTCAATGCCAGCTCTTGGACACTTCTTCCTCCCACACCCCAGACCGTAACCCCACATCGGAACATCAAGCCATTGTTGCCAAGACGGTCACCGACCTCTTCATCTCAGCAGATCTTCCCCTCGCTGCCTCCAACCTTATAGTCCCTCAACCCAGACAGACCATTTCTACCTCCTTGCCAAAATCCACAAACCAGATTGCTCCAGTAGGCCCATCATATCAATCTGTTCCTGCCCCACCGAGCTCATTTCCTCCTACCTTGAGTCCATCCTGTCTCCATTTGTCCAGACCCTGCCCATCTGCAATTCCTCTGATGCCCTTCACCATATTGAAAATTTCCAGTTCCCTCGCCTTAACTGCCTCCTGTTCACCATGGATTTCCAATCCCTCTATACCTCCATTCCCCACCAGGACATAGTCTGTGAGCTCTCAGCTCCTTCCTTGACCAGAGGTCTGAACACTCACCACCCACCACCACTCTCCTCCACCTGGCTGAACTTGTTCTATCACTGACAATTTCTCCTTTAATTCCTCTCACTTCTGCCAAGTAAAAGGAGTGACTCTGGGCACCCGCATGGGTTCCCGCTATGCCTGCCTCTTTATGGGAAATGTGGAAATGATCCTTGTTCCAATCCTACACTGGCCCCCTCCCACAACTCTTTCTCTCAGTACATCGACGACTGCCTCGGCGCCGCTTCACACTCCCTCTGGACCTTGAAAAATATGTTCATTTTGCCTTCAATTTCCACCCCTCTACAACTTTCACATTGTCCCTCTCTGAGTCTTCCCTTCCTTTCCGTGACATCTCCATCTCTATTTTGGGGAATAACCTGTCCACTGCCATCTACTACAAAGTCACTAACTCCAAAGCTCGTCACATCCCATGTCCTGCCAGGACTTCATCCCATTCTCCAGTTCCTTCACCTACACTGTATCTGTTCGGATGATACCACCTTCCAAAACAGCGCTGCTGACATGGCTTGCTTCTTCCATTACTGTGGTTTCCCGCTCACTGTGGTTGACAAGGCCCTCGACTGCATCTGACCTGTCACCCATGCTTCCACCCTTGCCCCTTCCCATCAGTCACAACAGCGTGATCAGGTTCCCCTTGTCCTTGCTTTTCATTCCACAAGCCTTTGCATTCAAAGGATCATTCTCCATCATTTCAGACCACTCCAGCAGAACACCACCCCCAAACACATCTTGCCCTCACTCCACATTTTTAAAAAATTCATTCACTAGGGAGTGGCATCACTGGCCAGGCAGCATTTATTGCCCATCCCTAATTACCCAGAGGGCAGTTAAGAGTCAACCACATTGCTGTGGGTCTGACATTATAATTAGGCCATACCAGGTAAGGATGGCAGTTTCCTTCCCTAAGTGACATTAGTGGACCAGCTAATTTTTTTCCTAACAATGGGCAATGGATTTATGGTCATTATCAGACTCCTAATTCCAGATATTTATTGAATTAAATTTCCACCATCTTCTGTGGCAGGATTTGAACCCTGCTCCCCAGAACATTATCTGGGTTTCTGGATTAACAGTCCGGTGATAATACCATTAGGCCATAGCATCCCCATAGCAGTGATAGTTCCCTCTGGGACACCCTAGTCCATTCCGTAACCACCAACACCACTCCCCTCCCCATGGCACCTTCCCATGTAACCACAGAAGGTACAACACCTGCCCCTTCACCTCCTCCCTGCTCACCATCCAAGGGCCTAACCCTGTCTTTCTAGGTGAAGCAGCATTTCACCTGTACCCCCTCCAACCTTGTGTGTTGTATTCACTGTACCCAATGTGGCCTATTCAACATTGGAGAATCCAAACACAGACTGGGTGACTGCATTGTAGAATACCTCCGATCTGTGCGCAAGCATGACACCAATCTTCCCGTAGCTGGTCATTTTAACGCAGCATCCTGCTTGCCTGCCCACATGTCTGTCCTCGGCGTGCTGCAGTGCTCCAGTGAATCACAGTGCAAACTGGAGAAACAACATTTCATCTTCAGATTAGGCACTTTACAGCCTTCTGGGCTTAATATTTGAGTTCAACACCTTCAAATTGTGAACCAGCTCCCATTTCTTCCCTTTTAGCTTTACTTATCACATTCTTTGTTACCATGTCCTCTCTCTCCCCCCCACTCCCCCAAGCAGGACTGTCTGTCCTTTCAAGTCTGGCAGTTAGACACATCATTGTTCTGCCACTCTCACGTTCCAATCACTGAATCTGAACTATCAACATCTTTTCTCCCCCCAGCACTCTACACCCCCCAACTATAGCATAAATGCTGTCCCCTCCACATTTTACTTCAGCTCTGAAGAGTCATTTAGACTCAACATTAGCTTGCTGTCTCTCCAAGGATGCTGTGGTCTCCAGCATTTGTTGTTTTCACTACAGATTCCAGCAACTGCAGTAATTTGCTCCTACTTCCCTGGAATGTCTTGATAATTTTCCTTGAACAAGGATGTCACATTTGCCACATTCCAAATCCCCTCCCTGTATCTAAGGAAGATTGGATGACTAAGATAAGCTCTTCTATTATCTACTTCACTTGGCAACCTGGAATACAAATTATCCAGACTGGGATATCCATATAATCGTAATCATGTATCCATCTAATTATAGCTCAGCCTCTCCAGTACATCCTGCGCAGTAATTTTCACGCCATGCATTCTTTCAACCACTTCCCCCTTACCAACATTTATCATGAAAACTGACACAAAATACTCATTTTATATTGTTTCAGAGATAGTAGGAACTGCAGATGCTGGAGAATCTGAGATAACAAGGTGTAGAGCTGGATGAACACAACAGGCCAAGCAGCATCAGAGGAGCAGGAAAGCTGACGTATATTGTAGCCCTGCCCTGTGTCTCTAAAATATTTTCACCTTCTCTATCTTCAATAGGACCCAATGTTAGTATGCATTACTAATTCACTTACTCTTCTCTTGACCCCAACTAAAATTTTGAATCAATGCCCCTGTTTATACAAGGAAAACAGAACAAAGAACAAATGTCAGTCACATCCTTGACGTTTCCCAAATGTTTTTACACAGCACTGTGACTCCCTTTTAATTCTTAAAAGCTGTTGTGACCTCTCAGAGGGAATGGAGATTGCAGGGGAGGGCAGACCTATCGAACATAAGAAATGTTTAGCTTTTAAAAAAATACATTTGTGGTGCTTGTCTGGGGCACTGTGCAGTACCAGATGTTTTATGTCTGGTGTTTTGTGCCTCAGTGCTGCAATAGTGGGAGCTTGTACTCATTCCTGTACCACCGACCTCAAACAGACTGGGTTACGTAAACCAAAGTTTCACTTTCATATTGTAACCGGTCTTGCCCTCATCTCTCATTTACCTGAAACTTTGATATTTCTATCTTGATCTCTGAATGTGATAATATGAAAGACAGACTAAGGAGAGAAAACTGGTGGACAGAGAGACAAAGACAGAGGGGCAGCGACAAAAACAGAGAGAGAAAGAGAGAGGGGCAGCAACAAAAACAGAGACAAAGACAGTGGGGCAACGACAAAGAACACAGACACAGACAAAGACAGGGACAGCAACAAAACCAGAGCCACAAAGACATAGGGACAGCGACAAAACCAGAGCCACAAAGACACAGGGACAGTGACAAAAACAGAGAGACAAAGACAGAGGAGCAGTGACACAAACAATACAGAGGGGCGGCAATAAAAACAAAGACAGAGGGACGCAGAGACAGACAGACAAACAGAGACAAAGACAGGGGCAGTGACAAAAACAGAGAGACAAAGTCAGCGACAAATAAAGAGAGACAAAGTCATACAGAAACAAAGGCAGAGGAGCAGTGACAAAATCAGAGACAAAGACAGACAGAGACACGGACAAAGACATAGGGGCAGTGATAAGAACAGAGACAAATACAGACAGAGACAAAAACAGAGGAGCAGCAATAAAAACAGACACAAAGACAAAGGGACAGCAACAAAAACAGAGACAGAGACAAAGACAAAGGAGCAGTGACAAAATCAGAGACAAAGACATAGGGACAGAGACGACAACAAAGACACAGAGAGAGGGAGAGACAGAGACAAAGACAGTGGAGCAGCATTAAAAACAGCGACGAAGACAGAGGGGTAGTGACAAAGACAAAGGCAGAGGGACGGAGAGTCAAAGACTTAGGAACAGAGACAAAAACTGAGATAAAGACAAACAGACAAAGACAGGGGCAGCGACAAAAACAGAGAGACAAAGACAGAGGAGCAGTGACAAAATCAGAGACAAAGAAAGACAGCGACACAGACAAATACAGAGGGGCGGCAATAAAAACAGAGGTAGAGACAGACAGGCAAACGGAGGCAATGATAGGGGCAGTGACAAAAACAGAGAGACAAAGACATGCAGAGACAAAGGCAGAGGAGCAGTGGCAAAAATCAGAGACTAAGACATAGGGACAGAGACAACAACAGAGAGACAAATGCAGAGAGACATAGAGACAGACAGACCCTAAGACTTAGGGGCAGCGATAAAGACAAAGACAGACAGAAGGAGACAGATGGAGGTAGAGACATCGAGAGCTGAGGGGAGTTTCAATGACAGCGCCGTGCGTGTGCCCGCGCGCCCGGGGCGGGTTCTCGCGTGTGCCGTGCGTGTGCCCGCGCAACTGTGCGGGTTCCCGTGTCTTTCAGGCTGCTCCATGGCGATGGCCCCGGGCCCGGGCGGAGCGGGGCCGCTTTTGGCGACTCTCCTCATCCTCGGAGCCGGTAAGAGACGGGGGCGGGGGGGGGGGGAAAGGCACACAGACCTATATACCCATATAGACCGAATATACCCCACACAGACCTATATACCCATATAGACCGAATATACCCCACATAGACCTATATACCCCACATAGACCTATATACCCATATAGACCGAATATACTCCACACAGACCTATATACCCATATAGACCGAATATACTCCACATAGACCTATATACTCATATAGACCGAATATACCCCACATAGACCTATATACCCATATAGACCGAATATACCCCACACAGACCTATATACCCATATACACCGAATATACCCCACATAGACCTATATACACCACAAAGACCGAATATACCCCGCATAAACCTGTATAGCCCGCATAGACCTGTATAGCCCACATAGACCAAATATACCCTGCATAGACTGCATATACCCCGCATAGACCTGTACACCCCACATAGACCGAATAATACCCCATGTTGACCTATATACCCCACAAAGACCTATATACCTCACATAGACCGAATACACCTCACCTACCCCCAAATATACCTCACCTACTCCAAATACCCCGAATACACCTCACCTACACCCAAATACACCAAATATACCTCACCTACACCCCAATACCTGAATATACCTCACCTACCCCCAAATATACCTCACCTACCCTCCAAATACCTCAAATAACCCTCACCTACCCCCAAATACCCCGAATATACCTTACCTGCACCCAAATACTCCGAATATATCTCACCTACCCCCAAATATACCTCACCTACCCCCAAATATACCTCACCTACCCCAAAAATATTCCACATGACCCCAATTGCCCCACATACCCTAAAAAATTCCCCCGAAATACTCCAAAACCTAAATTCCCAAAAATACCCCAGATACCAGAAAGTGCCCCCACTGAGCACCAAAAACCCTGAAAATAAACTAAACTTACACCAATAACAGTGAAAATGTCCTAAATACCCCAGAAAACCCCTGAATATCCCAAAAAAACCAATAACCCCTGAACATACCCCATTAATCCCTTCCTGTTTGTTTATACCTCAATAACCCCATAATGTGGCAGGATTTCCTATAAATACCCCAATTACCCTGCACAATGCTGCAATAAACCCTGGGAATATGTCCCCAAACCCCCTCCGCTACCCCAAAATACCTCAAAATCCAATAACCCCTCCTCAAGTAATATCCCAATAACCCCCGAGACAGTTAAATAAACCCTGGTCAACATCCTAATGGCCACCCAGTCCCATCGTTGCTAATATCATTTATCCTCTGAAAAAAATTCTCTAAACCCCCTATAATATCCCAATAACTCCTGAAAATACCACACTAACTCCTTGCAAATCCCCCAGCTAACCCCAAAAATCCTTGAAAATATCCCAGTACCTATCAAAAATACTCCACATATTCCCCCCAACAAACAGCTAGTAATGCCCACGCAAATACTCTGATAATCACCTCATAATTCCCAAATAACTGCCCCACAGAAACCCAGTAAACCCCCCCAAAAAAACCCTAATAACCTCCACCAAAAATATGCCAGTCATCTCTGAAAAATATTGCAGTAACGGCCAAAATATTCCAACAATACCCCATTAACCAGCCCTCAATAAACACCCCAACCTGAATTGCTGTCGAATAATTTCCCAAAAAACCCTAAATCCCCAAACCTCCCCAGTCCCACAATAACCTTCCACCAAACTGCTGCCAAAACATCCCCTGATCCCCTCAAAAACACACCTCCCAAAAACTATAAACCCTCCAACCTTAAAATGCCAAATCCAACTCTCCCAGTGCCATGTGCTAGCTTATAAAAAAATAGGAGAATATGTGGCTCAAGACTTGATGCAGGATGGAGGGTTTTAGATTCCTGGATCATTGGGACCGGGATTTTGTTGTCATCATGGAGACATAGTTGAAGGAGGAGGCGGGACTAGTAATTCAATATTCTGGGGTATAGGATCTTCAGGCAAGATAGAGGAGGGTGTCAAAGGTTAGTACTTAGGGAGTTAGTTACTGTAGAAAGGAAGGATATCTTGGAAGGGTCATCAAATGTGGTATTGTTGATGGAATTTGGGAATAAAAAGGGAGCAGTTACACTGTTAGGAATGTATTATAGATCCCCAAACAGTCAGTAGACGGTAGGGGAACAGATATGTGGGCAATTCACTAATGAGTGTAAAAATAATCATTGGGTATTTATTTTGGGGAATTTCAACTTCCTCAACTTTAATTGGCCATGATCTGGAGGTGCCGGTGTTGGACTGGGGTGGACAAGGTCCAAAATTACACAACACCAGGTTATAGTCGAACAGGTTTATTTGAAATCACAAGCTTTCAGAGTGCTATTCGTTCATCAGTGAAGTGTTCACCTGATGAAGGAACAGCACTCCAAAAGCTTGTGATTTCCAATAAACCTGTTTGACTATAACCTGGTGTCATGTAACTTCTAACATTAATTGGAATAGTCATAGAGTAAAGGGTTTAGAGAGGGCAGATTTCTTGAAGTGTGTTCAGGAGAGGTTTTGATGTCAGTATGTAAATAGTGCTACAAGGACGGTGCAGCACTGGAGCAAATTCTGGGCATGAAGCCAGACAGGTGCTCAAGTTGACAGTGGGAGAGCATTTTATTGATAGTGACTGCAACACTGTACAATTTAAGTTTGTTATGGAAAAGGAGAAAGATGCTCTGCAAAAAAGGGTTTTGGATTGGGCCAAAGCAGATTTTATCAAAATAAGACAGGATCTGGCTAAAGTAGACTGGGAACAGCTACTTGAGGGTACATCTACAGCAGAACAGTGGGAGGTTTTCAAAAAGGTGTTGGGAGGAGTGCAGGGCCAACATGTTCCCTTTAGGGTGAAGTGTGGGAGCAGCAAGACTGGGGATATCTAGGAATATTCAGGACTGGACGAAAAGGAAAAGAGAAATGTTTAATAGGTACAAAGGGAACAAAGCAATGGAGGCACTACAGGAGTATAGAAAGTGCAGGGAGGGACTCAAGAAAGCAATTGGTGGGGCATGTTAAAAGGCTGGTGGATAAGATTAGGGAGAATCCCAAGATATTCTACAAGTACATCATGGGGAAGAGTAGGGCTATTAGGGACCGTGGGGACAATCTGTGTGTGAAGCCTGAGGAGATTGGTAGAGTGTTAAGTGAGTACTTCATATCTGTCTTTACTCAGGAGAAGGAGAATGCAGGTACAGAATTTGAGAAGATGGACTGTGAAGTTTTTGATAAAAGAAGCGAGGAGGTATTGGAGGCTTTCAAAGTGGACAAATCCCCAGGTCCAAAAACAAAGTTGCTGGAAAAGCTCAGCAGTCTGGCAGCATGTGTGAAGCAAAAAACAGAGTTAACGTTTCGGGACCGGTGACCCTACCTCAGAACGACTTGTATCCCAGACTGCTATGAGAGATGAGGAAGGAAGTTACAGGGGCCCTGACTTAAATTTTTAAGTCGTCTCTGACTACACGAGAGGTGCCAGAGAACTGGAGGACAGCTGATATGTTTCCACTTTACAAGGTGGTAGAGATAGACCAGGGAATGATAGAGCAATGAGTCTGACATTATTGGTAGGGAAACTGTTGGGGAAAATCAATCTCCATTTAGAGAGGCAAGGTTTGACCAGGGAAAGTCAGAGCGGACATGCCTAACAAACCTGGTGCAGTTTTTCAAGGAGCTGACCAAGTGTTTGGGGATGAGAGTCATGTCCATTTGGTGAATTTTAGCAAGGCTTTTGAAAATATCCCACATGGGAGACTAATAAAGGTTAAAGCTCATGGGATCCAGGGTAACTTGGCAAGTTGGATCCAAAATTAACGTAGCGACAGAAGACAGAGGGTAGCGGTAAAAGGCTGTTTGTGTGACTGGAGGCCAGTGTCCAGTGGTGTAGCACAGGGATCAGCGCTGGGGTCTCTATTGTTTGTGATTTTCATAAAGGGTGTAGATGAGAATGTGGGACGGCTGATAACTAAGTTTGCAGATGACACAAAGATTACCCAGGTTGTTGACAGTGAGGATAGAGGTATTAGGTTTCAGGAGGATATAAACAGATTAGTGAGATGCAAAGATCAGTAGCAGATGGAATTTAACCCTAACAAGGGTGAGGTGATGTACTTGGGAAGAAGGAATAAGACAAAGGAGTACTGGATGAATGGCAGGATGGGAAAATATGGTAGTTAAGGAGGTATATGGGACACTTTGCCTTTATCAGTTGAGGCATAGATTATAACAGCAGGGAGGTTGTGTTGGAGCTATATAGAACTGTTAGGTCACAGCTAGAGTACTGTGTGCAGTTCTAGTCACCGCACCATAAGGAGGATGTGATACACAGGAGGGGGTGCAGAGGATATTCACCAGGATGTTGCCTAGGGTGGAGCATTTCAGCGATGAGGTGAGGCTGGATAAACACGGATTGTTTTCTTTGGAGCCGAGAAGGTTGAGGGGGGCACCTGATAGCGATGTATAAGATTATGAGGGGCATGGACAGGGTCAATACAAAACAACCTTTCCACCTTAGCTAAAGTGTCACTAACAAGGAGACACAAATTTAAGGTGAAAGGCAGGGAGTTTAGAGGAGATTTGAGGTAAAACCTTTTCAAAGGGTGGAGGGAGTCTGGAATGCACTGCCTAGGAGGGTGGTTAAGGTGGGAAACCTCACAACTGTTAGAAAAAAGTACATGGATAGTACTTGAAATGCCGTAACATTCAAGGCAATGGGCCTAGTATGAAAAAGTGGGACTAGTGTAAGATTAGTGTATTTTTGGCAGTACAGACTCAATAGACTGAGGGAACTCTTCTGTACTGTAGGATTGTATGATTCTAACCCCACAAAACCCAACACCATTGTTAACTATTCAACACCACATCCATCCAGAACCATAAACCCTGCTCTGCCAACTCAATCTCACTTCCTGATCCTTAAACCTGAGCTGCAAATTCAACCACCCAAATGACCCCTGACCTAAAATCTCACACCCAAAGTGACCTCTTCGCCCAAAATCTAACCCAGTGGCAGATTGAGAATAATGTAGGGAGTATAAGGTTGTTAACTATGGAAAGAATAGATAAAACATTTGATCTAAATGGAGACAGACTGCAGAATATTGTGGAACCTACTGTGTATACCTCGGGTGTCATCAGACATAATTCACAAAACTATAGAATACAGATCCACTAAGCACCTTGGGATGGCAAATAAGCTTTATTGCAAGGGCGATGGAGTATGAAAGCATGTATGTCAAGGCATTGGTGAGACTGGGAGGATAGATATGCATTAAAAGCAGTTGAGAGAATGTTCACACAGTTGATGCCTAGAACAAAGGAGTGGTGTTATAGGGAAAGTCTGAGCAGGTTAGGCTTACACTTATTGGAGTTTAGATGTATCAGAAGCAATCTTATTGAAACAGTCGTGCCACACAAATGCCAGGTAATGGGCATCTCCAACAAGAGGAAATTAGAAGTTGTCCCTTGACAATGGCATTTCAGTGGCATCACCATCACTGAATCCCCATTATTTATATAAACCAGAAACGGAACTGGGCTAGCTACATAAATATAGTGGCTACAACAGCAATTTAGAGGCCAGGAGTCCTGTAGTGAGTAATTCACCCCCTAACTCCCAAAGCTTGTCCACCATTGACAAAGCACAAGTCAGGAATGTGATGGAATACTCCCCACTTGCCTGGATAGGTGCAACTCCAACAACATTCAAGAAGCTCAGCATCATTCAGGACAAAGCAGCTTACCTGTTTGGTAGCTCTGGAATCCACATTATTGGAGGAGTGTGATAGCACTGGAAAGGCTGCAGAGGTCTACAGCACAGAGAAAGGTCCCTTGGCCCATTGAGTCTGTGCTGATCAAAAACAACTACCTAAGTATTCTAATCCAATTTTCCAGCACTTGGACTACAGCTCTGTATGCCTTGGTATTACAAATGCACATCTAAATACTACGTAAACGTTATGAGCTTTTCTGCCTCTACCACCCTTACAGACAGTGAGTTCCAGATTCCCACCACCTTGTGGGTGAAAAGGTTTTTCCTCACATTCCCTCTTAACCTTCTCCCCTTTGCTTTAAATCCATATTCTGGTCAGTGATCCTTCCAACAAGGGGAAAAGTTTCTTCCCGTCTCCCCTATCTATGCCCCTCACAAGTTTATACATCTCAATCATGTCCCTTTTCAATGTCTTCTGCTCCAAGGTAAACAACCCCAGTCTGTCCAATCTCTTTTCATAACTAAAACTGTCCAGCTTGGGCAACATCCTGGTAAATCTCCTCTGCATCTGCTCCAGTGCTGTAACATCACTCCTATAATGTGGATTCCAGAACTGCATACAGCTGTGGCGAAACCAATATTTTAGAGTGGTTACAAGAGCAGGTCAGATGCCAGGAATCCTGCAGCGAGTAACTCGCCTCCTAACTCCCAAAGTGTGTCCATCACTGAGAAGGCACAGTGTGATGGAATAGTCCAGCATCACCTCTCTACTCTTAAACTCGACTAATAAGTATGTCTCCCATATGCCGCCTTAACCACTTTATCTACTTGTCCTTAAGAGACCAGTAACGTGCCTACCACGGTCCCTCTGATCCTCGGTGCTTCCCAGAATCCTACCATTCATTATATCTTCTCTTGCCTTGTTGGTCTTGCCCACGTGTGTCACCCTACACACATCCTGTAATCTAAAGCCTTCCTTCTTGCTATTCATCACTCCAAAGTCTGGAGAGAGGTGCAGTGGTTTTTGCAGAGTTTTGTCCTGAGCAGTTCCATGAGACAGGACTCTGTACACTATAAGTTGTTCCTGGTGACACACACCAAAACATGCATCAACTGAACTTGAAGGACAATGAATTTGGTGCAAGATGCCCTTTAGTGTGCTCAAAATCTGCTGGTTTTCCAGTTCAGAGTTGTGCTGACCAAGCGTCATGACAGACACATTCCAGGTCCAGGACTAGGTGCTGAAGATTGCACTGAACCTTGGTGTATCCAGTGCAGATGTGCAATGGGGAAAGGTCACTGCGTCTCAGCCACAGTGCACCAAGGATCTGGGAACTTTAGAACAACTAGCGCGATGTGCTGACAAAGAACGTACCTTGTAAACCATAAGTATGGAAAACGTACTAGGGCATCTGAGAGTGGAACACGGTGTTTAGAGGAAAATTTATTCTACTTCACTTTTGGTAATTTCCGATTTGAAATTTTTTGTTCTCGGGCTGTAGACCTGACATTGGCTATAAATTGAAAATATTAAGATTATTGCAGTTGTCTTGAATGGAGCGTCCTATATAAAGACAAGTTGAGTTTTATTGCAAATTCTGCAGTACATCAGATGGAATGTTTTGTTAGGCATTTTAAATAAATTTTATAAATAAAGTGTATGTTTGAAAAAAACGTGGAGACCCTGAGCAACCATTTAATTGCTTGTTTTTTATGTCAGTTGTCCTGTTAATTCTCTGTACTATCAGCTCGTTCATATTGCATTGTTAGTGTAAATCCTGTCTGACTCCTGTTGATCAGTTCATTCAGTGGATCTTTCTCTCCAGAGAAAGCTCTTTAGCCCAAGGTAATTATTTCACTAGATCCTTAATGAAATATCATGGCCTAGAGGATATCAGCAGGAATAAGCTGGTCTGATCATGTGACTGATTTACAATTTACATTCCTGGACCATCCATTTTCTTAGAAAAATAACAGAAAAACCTTTGCCACAAAAAGAAGCTGTTTGTGTCATTCATTTCTGTGTCACATGCTGAAGAGCTACCAGCTTATTTCCACCTCCCAGTTCTTCGTCTGCAGCCCTGTACACTGCAGCAGCTCAAGTGTAAATCCACACGTTTTCCAGTGTGATTAGCGTTTCTGCCTCTACCACCCTTTCAGAAAATGCATTCCAGAACCCCATTACTTTCTAACTGAAAAGCCTATCCTCAGCTCCCTCTAATCTTTCTACCAGTTATTTTAAATCTCTGCTCCTAGTTATTGACTATTCTTCTGCAGGAAGTGGGTTCTTCTTATCCAGTCAACTCTCCTTATTTACTTAATCAAATAATTCAGTCACATCAATTAGTCATGACCCTCCTTTAATAAATGAATGCTGACCATCCTTGATTAATGTGTGCCTTTCCAAATGATATTGTATACCATGTCTCAGAACATTTGTTTGCACATTGTTAGGCTATGCCTTCTTTTTATACTATATTAACAATTCTCCAGTTTTCTAGTTACCGCACCAGCCCAGAGGGCATTGGAAAATTATGATCAGAGCCTCTGCAATTTATTTCCTTGCTTCGAAACAAATGGTATACAGTTCTTGTGACATATTGACTTTCAAAGGTGTTAGACATCTTACTATTTCCTGTCTGATTACAGCCATATGCCTGTGACCCTCCAAAGGCAGGATTGTGGGCAGGTTTCTTCTGTAGTATACATTGTTGAGATAGGTTGAAATTTGGCATTCTTGCAGTTGTCCTGATGAGTACAAGATGATAAGCTTAAGAAACAATATAAAAACCAAAAGAACTGTGGATGTTGGAAATCAGACCCAAAAACAGAAATTGCTGGAAAAACTCAGTAGGTCTGACAGCAGACAGCATCTGTGGAGAGAAATCGGAGTTGACGCTTCGGGTCCAATGACCCTTCTTCAGAAAGGAAAGAACAACATCTCTCTTTTCTGCAAGACTCTAGTTCTGTATGACCAAGTGATTGAAGAATATTCAGTTAGGTTGTTATGCAAAATTAGTGATCATTGGACTGGAGGTAATATTAATATGGACTGAGCATTGGTTAATGGACAGCACACAGAGGTGAAATAAATCATAAATAGATAACCTCCACTATATTAGGTGGTTATCGATAGGACACAATAAGGAGAAATGCTGAAGCTTCATTTTACAATCTGCATTAGTTGGAACCAAGTTTACTGATGATAGGAAGTTGATCAGGATGGAAGCAATGGGAGACACAGAGGCTATAAAAACAGGTAAAGACAGGGTTAAGTGAATGGCAAAGAACACCGCAAATGGATGGAGTGTAAAGTTATCCAACTTTGATGGTAAAATAGAAAAGCAGGATGTGGTGCAAGATTGGAAGTGATAGGTGCCTTGCTGCAAATTACAAAGTTAATATACGGCCAATGCAAGTAATTCAGAAAGCAAATTAAAGTTTATTCCAAAGGGTGGAAAGTTCTGGCTCTTAAAGCTTTTCAAAACAGTGCCCCACTCCACCACTCCCATCTGAATTATAATACTGTAAAATATTCACAGTTAAAAAGTCTAGGCATTTTGAACAGATATCAGTGAGATGGCTTGTTGAGAATGAGACTATAAATCATTCTCCACTTCCACATGGGATCCTTTTATAGCCTGTAAAGCTGTTGAGTAGTTTGAAGTACTGGTCAGTGGCCTCTCATTGAAGTCTGTTCCCTTGACAGAAGACAGAGTAGTTTCACATTTCACTGTAGCTGAAGTGCCCAGTAGTAAGTCGTCACCTTAAACTCTCAGCATGTTGTCTAAATCCAGACTAATTCGGACACTGGCTGGCTTCTTTCAAAGCAGAGAGACATTTCCAGTGTCTCAGTTGCTGATGTTAAATCTGGTTTATAGAAAGTAAGCTATCACAAAATAGTTATGTATCTTACATTGCTGATCAGAGAGATGTCTTACTGAAGCTCTTCAGCCTGCACTCATCAGGTCAAACTCATGAATGACAAATTTCAAACCATCAGAACAATTTATACTACCGAAGAGAAAGGTACATATTTTTTAATTCATTGATGCGATATGGGTGTCACGGGCTGTCGTCTGCATTAACATTGATTGCCCCCCCCCCCCCCC
>JAHRHZ010000167.1:1075503-1147358 GCA_024137785.1 Ginglymostoma cirratum
CTGCTCCTCTGATGCTGCTTGGCCTGCTGTGTTCATCCAGCTCTACACCTTGTTATCTCAGATTCTCCAGCATCTGCAGTTCCTACTATCTCTGAAACAGTGTTTTATACAGCTCTTTTTTTCTTGTTGCAACCTATCCATCGGCTAATAAAGCAAGCATCCCATTTGCCTTTTTAACCTGTCCTGCTACCTTCAGGGATCTGTGGATATATACACCAAGGTCCCTCCAATCTTCAGTATTTCAGTGTCTGACTATTTATAATTCATATTTATAATACCTTGTCCTGTTGGCCCTCCCTAAATGCATTACCTCACTTTTCCGGCTTGAATTCCATTTGCCATTGTTCTGTCTGCTTGACTAGTCCGTTGATATCCTCCTGCAGATTATGGATATCCACCTCACTACCACTTTTCATGTCACTCACGAACCTCCTAATCGCACCCCCTACGTTTAAGTCTAAATCTTTAACATACACCACAGATAACAAGGTCCCCAGGACCAAGCCCTGTAGAACACTATTAGAAACAGATTTCCAGTCATAGAAACATCCCTTTACCATCACCCTCTGCTTCCTGCCTCTCAGCAGTTTCAGATCCAATGTGCCATTTTGCCTTGGATCCCATAGACTCTTACTTTTTTGACCGGTCTGCCACGAGGGACTTCATAAAACACCTTGCGAAAGTCCATACGGAATACGTCAAATGCACTGCCTTCATCAACACTCTTGGTTATCTCCAGAAAAAAAAATCAGATTTGTCAAACACATCCTTCTTTTAACAAATCCATGCTTAATATCACTGATTAATCCATGCGGCTCCAACTATACTTTGTCCCTCAGACCATTTTCGATTAACCTCTCCATCACTGAGGTTAGACTGACTGGCCTAAATTCTCTTGCTCTGTCCCTTTCACCCTTTTTAAATAATGGGATAGCGTTAGCAGTCATTCAACCTGTGGCCAAAGAATCATACAGTACAGAAGATGCCCTTTGGCCCATTGAATCTGCACTGACAAAGCTACTCTAAATCCACACCAATCCCAGTTTCCAGTACTTGGTCCATAACAAAGAACAAAGAAAATTACAGCACAGGAACAGGCCCTTCGGCCCTCCAAGCCTGCACCGATCGAGATCCTCTGTCTAAACCTGTCATCTATTTTCTAAGGGTCTGTATCCCTTTGCTCCCTGTCCATCCACGTACCTGTCCAGATACATCTTAAAAGACACTAACGTGTCTGCATCCACCACCTCCGCCGGCAACGTGTTCCAGGCACCCACCACCCTCTGTGTAAAGAACTTTCCACGCACATCTCCCGTAAACTTCCCCCCTCTCACTTTGAACTCATGACCCCTCGTAATTGAGTCCCCCACTCTGGGAAAAAGCTTCTTGCTATCCACCTTGTCTATACCCCTCATGATTTTGTAGACCTCAATCAAATCCCCCCTCAATCTCCGTCTTTCTAATGAAAATAATCCTAGTCTACTCAACCTTTCTTCACAGCTAGCGCCCTCCGTACCAGGCAACATCCTGGTGAACCTCCTCTGCACCCTCTCCAAAGCATCCACTTCCTTTTGGTAATGTGGCGACCAGAATTGTACGCAGTACTCCAAATGTGGCCGAACCAAAGTTTTATACAACTGTAACATGACCTGCCAATTCTTGTACTCAATACCCCATCCGATGAAGGAAAGCATGCCATATGCTTTCTTGACCACTCTATTGACCTGCGTTGCCATTGACCTTGAATGTTATGACATTTCAAGTGCTTATCCATGTTTTTCTTAAAGATTATGAGGTTTCCTACCTCAACTACCTTCCCCAGGCAGTGCATCCCAGATCCCACCACCTCTGGGTGAAAACGATTTTCCTCAGATCCCCTCTAAATCTCCTGCCTTTCACCTTAAAATTAAGTTCCTTTGTTATTCATCTTTTGATGAAGGGGAACAGCTGCTTATATCTCCTCCCATGCCTTCCTTAACAGTCTGGGATACTTCTCACCCAAGGTGCTGTCTGAAGATCTTTGGCAAATTTCTGCAGTGCATCTTATAGATAGAATCCACTGCTGCTACTGAACATCAATGGTGGAGGGAGTGGACGTTTGTGGATTTGGTATGAATATAGTGAGTTGCTTTGTCCTAGATGGTTCAAGCTTCTTGAGTGTTGTTGGGGCTGCACCCATCCAGGCAAGTGGAGAGTATTCCATAACACTCCTGACATGTGCTTTGTAGATGGTGGGACAGGCTTTGGGGAGAATGGGCTTGAGTTACTCATTGCAATATTCCTATTCTTTGACATGCTGTTGTATCCACTGTATTTACATGGCATGTCCAGTACAATTTGTACTTAGTGGTAACCCCCGAGGATGTTCATAGTGATGATACAGCGATGGTAACACCATTGAATGTCAGATGACGTTGGTTAGATTCTCATTTGTTGGAGATGGTTGTTGCCTGGCACAAATACTGCTTGCTACTTATCAGCATAAACCTGGATATTGTCCAGGCCTTGTTGTATTTGGACGTGGACTACTTCAATATTGAAGGAGGCATGAATAATGCTGAATGTTGTCCAATTGTAAGTGAAAATTTAAACATATGAATTAGAAGAAGGGGTTAAAAAAACTGAAAAAACTGCAGGTGCTGTAAATCAGAAACAAAACAGAAGTTGCTGGAAAAGCACAGCGGGTCTGGCAGCATCTGTGAAAAGAAATCAGAGTTAAATTTCCAGGTCCGGTGACCCTTCTGAAGTCACTGAGATGCTACCAGACCTGCTGAGCTTTTCCATCAACTTCTGTTTTTATTTTAGAAGAAAATTCAGTCCCTCAAGCCTGACCCACAATTCAATAAGATCATTGCTGATTTGTTGGTGTTCCTGAATCCACATCCCCATTATCCCGATTACTTTTGATTTCCTTGTCTAACTAGAATCTGTCTGCCCCACTTCTGAACTGACGATGAAGGGAAGGTCATTTAAGGTTTTTGCAAAGATCTGTAGCTCGGGTTGTGGGTGAGGTTGTTGACTTGCTGGCGAAGCTGGCTTGATTGTGTTCGGACATTTCGTCACCACGCTAGGTGACATCATCAGTGAGGCCTCCAATGAAGTGATGTTGTTCTACTCAGCTTGGAATTTATACCGTCCTGTCTGTTATGGTGAGTTGTGTCATTTCCGGTTCTGTTCTGTAAGGGTTTGTATATTGGGTCCAATTCTACACGTTTGTTGATTTCACTATGAGTTGAGAACCATGCCTCCAGGAATTCCTGTGCGTGTCTAGGTTTGGCTTGGGCTACTATGGCTACATTGTCTCAGTTAAACTGATGGCCTTCGTTATCTGAGTGTACTGATAGGAGGGAAAATTCATCGTGTCGTTTTGCTGCTAGCTGACGTTTGTGTATTCTGATGGTTAGTTTTCTTCCTGTCTGTCCAATATAACGTTTGTGGCAGTCGTTGCGTGGTATTTTGTAAACTAGGTAAAACAGGTCACCACTCACTGCAACACATCAGAACTATGCATGAAAGAGGAAAGAGCACCCGTCCAAAATCTTCATTATGAATGGATATCCCCACAACTTCATCCGTCGGTGTCTATTAAATAGACAACAACAAGAGGACACAGTACGCCCTAACACACTGGCCACACTGGCCACACTGCCCTACATCAAGAACATATCAGAACTGACAACGAGACTCCTATGACCACTAGGAATCGTGGTAGCACACAAGCCCACAGCCACGCCATGACAAACACGTACAAGGATTAAAGACCCCATACCCATGACATGCAGAACCAATGTTGTTTACAAAATACCATGCAACAACTGCCATAAACCCCCCTCGGGGGTTACCACTAAGTACAAATTGTACTGGACATGCCATGTAAATACAGTCGTAAATACATCGGTCAGACAGGAAGGAAACCAGTCATCAGAATACACGATCATCAGCTAGCAGCAAAACGACACAACAAACTTTCCCTAGTATCAGTACACTCGAACAATGAAGGCCATCAGTTTATCCGGGACAACATAACCATAGTAGTCCAAGCCAAACATAGCCACACACGGGAACTCCTAGAGGCATGGTTCTCCATCAGTAATGAAATCAACAAACATTATAGAATTGTACGCAATATACAAACCGATACAGAACAGAACCTGAAATGACACAACTCATCGTAACAGAGTGGACAGTATAAATTTCAAGTGGAGTAGAACAACATCGCTACATCAGAGGCCTCACTGATGATATTACCTAGCATGGTGACAAAACGTCTGGACGAGAACAAGCCAACTCAGCGAGCAAGTCAACAGCCTCAAGGAAGATCATTGATGAAGCAGCTGAAGATGGACCTAGGACAATACCTGAGCACCTCAGGGCTCTCATAGTGCACTGGCAGTATCCTTATCTCTGGATTCGGTGACACGGATTCAAGTTTCAATGGTTCCATATGTAATTCTGGACAGGTTGATTAAAAATAGCTACACTGAGCACTTAGGGCTCTTGTGGCACAATGGTAGTCTCTCTGCTCTGGACCAGGAGACAAGACTCCAAGTCCCATCTGCTCCAGAGGTGTGTTATAACACCTCTGAATAGGTTGATTAGGAAAACATCTCCCCTGAGCACCACCTGCAGAGATGTCCTGAAGCTGAGATAACTGACCACCTTGAATCACAACCAATCTCCTGTTGTATGACACCAAACAGTAGAGAGTCCTCCCCACCCAATTCCCATTGACTCCAGTTTTGCTGGGACACTTTGATTCCAAACCCAGTCAAAAGCAACCTTGATGTCAAGGACAGCCACTCTTCACCTCTGGAATTCATCTCTTTTGTCCATGTTTGAACCAAGGCTGTAATGAGGTCAGGAGCTGAGTCTCTTCTGTGACTGGCCTACTATTGGAACAGGCCATACCCAGGGTTAGTGATGATGGCTTCTGGGACATTGTGTGTGACACATGATTCAGTGGGCATGACTATGTAGGCTGTTGCTTAACTGGTCTGTGAAGTTCTCTCAATTTTTTCACAGCTCCAGATTGTAGGGAGAAGCACTCTGCAGGGTTGTTTGAGCTGATTGTGCCTTTGTTGTTTCCAGTGCTTTGGTCAATGCTGGATGTTACATCTGATTTAACTCATATTTATGACTTGGAATAACTTGGACACAGAATGGTTTATTTAGCCATTTCAGAGATCAGCCAGGAGTTATCAATATTGTTGTGGGTCTGAAATCATGTAAAGGCAAGTTGGGGAGAGATGACCAATTTTCTGCTGTCTCTGGATCATTCAGGCAGATCTTTCAATGAATAGATTAGTAATGTAACCACTGAATTACAATACTAAACTGGTTATACATTTTTATTCATTATGAAATATTAAGTACAGTTTTCTAATGATGAACATTAACATAAAATAAAAGAGTCAGATTCAAGTATGAGGAATAAGCCATTGACAGGCTTTTGAATGATGAATTGGTGGATAGTTTATTAGCTCAGCACCTAGCTCCTTTCTATAGTCACTTGCTAATTTCAATCAAAATGCACTTATCACTTTAATATAAATGGCTGTTATCATTCACCAGTTAGTGTCTGTAAAAACATTTTTGAATCTTCAGAAACTTATATTATCCATTTTACAGCCATGTCTGGTTCTGTCACTATGATATTCCTCCTTACCCCCATTGTTAAAGTATTTTCAATGTCTAAGATGTCTTGAGTTCCTATCTGACCTTTACTGCTCGATTAGAAGTACATAATGATGGTTATTGTCCTGTATCTAGCTGTTCCTTTTGGCTCTCACAAGTTGTATTTTTATTGCAATTTGGCTTCAAGGGGCCTATTAAATAATTTCCAAAATTGTAAGATTTTTTAAAAATCATTCTCTTGCTTTCATTCAGTAGACAATATTCAACTTGAAGTAAATGTTTACACATTATGTAACTCTCAAACCTGTTCCCGGGATTTGTCGGTTATGAAGAATACTGAAAATACTATTCTCTTTCTATTTCTCTGTCGTCTTGTCCTCTGCTTTCTCATGCAGTGTCTGCAGACAATGACTGTTTGTGGTACACAGATAAACAGGGAAACTGGCACATTGGTTTTGACTGCTCATTCTTTCAGTTCTGCTGTGGAAACTGCACTTACCGCTATTGTTGCCTGGATCCAATGCAGCTCATCACTGAGAAACAACAGAAGTATTGTATGTCCATGCACCTCAGGTCAGTCTATGTGGTCTCAGCATCCCCAGTTGTACAAAGTGGCTGCCTAACCTTAAAGTGAGATGTAGGCTAGGACAGATAGCTGGGAGAAAGCTATGGAATATTCTAACTCTTTATACTTGATATTTTGCCATTATTGATTTGTGTATTAAAGGGAAATCAGTTTGGGGAGACTTTAAGAGTCACACTTTATGATCTGTACTCTCTAATATTTGGGTTATTTCTTGCATTCAGAACCACTGGTTAATTCAGACCAGCACCTCTCTCTTTCACTGCTTCCTGTATAGAGTGGACCTTCTCTCATCCAGCAATACATCTGGCAGCTCACAGGTTTATCCCACTAGATATTTCTGCTTCTGGTCTTGTTTCTGATTTATCATTAGAAAATGCTGGAAATACTCAACAGGCCTGGCAGCATGTCTGCAAAGTTAAAGTTTCAGATTGACGATCTTTCTTTCGAATGCGTTTGTCTCTGGGTTGTATGTATAAAAATTGCAAATGTTCCTGTCTCTCATCCCCTACCAGCATGGCCTGTCTGCCTATACCCACCTTCCCGCCCATGCAGTTTGGGTGGTCCTACCCATGAACTGTGTAATCGTCGAAGTTACAGAGACACGCACCCCTTCTCTCCACTCCTCAGGGTACAGAGAGAAATGGCATGGGGAGTGAGACTGGGTGTGGAATGTAACCACTAGAATCATAGAATCCCTACAGTGTGTAAGCAAGCCGATTCGTCCTATCGAGTCCATCCCACCCCTCCAAAGACCATCCCACCCAGACACCCCTAGCCTATCCTATACCTGTAACCCTCTGTTTCCCATGGAAGATCCACCTAACCTAGTCATCTGTGGACACTATGGCAATTTAGCATGGCCAGTCCACCTAACTTGCAAGTCTTTCTCCATGGGAGAAAGCCGGAATACCCGGAGGAAACCCACACAGACAGGGAAGGATGTGCAAACTCCACTAACCTACAAGTTTTTTTTTGCTTTATTCATTCATGGGATGAGGGCATTGCTGGCTCTGCAGCATTTATTGCCCAGAAGGCAGTTAAGAGTCAACCACATTGCTGTGGGTATGGAGTCACATGTAGGTCAGACCAGGTAAGGTGGGGATGGCAGTTTCCTTCCCTAAAGGACACTAGTGAACCAGATGTTTTTTTTTTCCGACAATTGGCAATGGATTCACGGTCATTATTAGTTTCTTAATTCCAGATATTTCTATTGAATTCAGATTCCACCGTCTGCCATGGCAGGATTCGAAACCCCGATCCCCAGAACATTATCTGGGTCTCTGGATTAATAGTCCAGTGATAATACCACTATTGCATTACCTCCTGTCTCTACTTTTAAAGTAAAGAGCTAGTGAGAATATCTCTGCAGTAGACTAGAGAAAGACTTATATTTTTATATCACATTTCAGCACAGGTTCTTTGAAAGTAGTTTATTGCTAATGAGGTGTTTTTCAAATGCATTGTATTGTCAGAAATGTAGAAGATAATGTGCATTCATCCAGCTCCAACAAATGGCAATTGGGCAATGACAAGGTAATGTGGTTTTGTGATGCTGACTGAGGGATTATATTGACTGGTACACTGGGAATAATTCCTGTGCTCCTCAAAATACTGGCGTGGGATCTTTAACGTCCAGAAATGGAACCTCAGTCTAATAACTCATCCCAAGAGATGGCTTCTCCAACAAAGTAGGGCGGCACGGTGGCTCAGTGGTTAGCACTGCTGCCTCACAATGCCGTGGATCTGGGTTCAATTCCACCCTTGGGCGACTGTCTGTGTGAAGTTTGCACATTCTCCCTGTGTCTGCGTGCGTTTTTTCCTGGTGCTCCGGTTTCCTCTCACAGTCCAAAGATGTGCAGGCTAGGTGGATTGGCCATGCTAAATTGCCCATAATGTTCAGGGATTTGTAGATAAGGGGGATGGGTCTGGGTGGGATGCTCTGAGGGTCAGTGTGGACTTGTTGGGCTGAAGGGTCTGTTTCCACGCTGTAGGGATTCTATGTTCTATGATCTACGAATGCAGCACTCCCTCAGTATTGCACTGGCAGTGTCAACCAGGATTGTGAACTCAAGTCTCTGAAGTGGGGCATTTCACCAGTTTAGCCAAGTGGACCAGTATTACTGGAGTATTTTGTTGCCAGAACTAAATGATGTCTTGGCAGAATCCATGTGGGTAGACCTTCAAAAGATTTGGAGGACAGAGGTGATTATCAAGTTTGTTGTATTATTTATAACTAAAATGCTGCAGATGCTGGAAACCTGAAATAAAAACAAGAAGTGTTGGAGGAATTCAGCAGGCCTGGCAGCATCAGTGTTGACAGGAACAGAGTTAATGCTTTGAATCCAGTATGACTTCACATGTATTCAGAAGAGTCATATTGGGCTCAAAGCATTAATTCTGCTTTCTCTCCATTGAGGATGCCAGATTTGTTTAATTTCCCCAGCACTTTCTGTTTTTATTCCTTTTGTGATTTAATTCTTTCCAAGCACCTGCAGGAGAGAACTGATACACTGTCCCTTGTTGCATCATGCAATTGACAGCTTAAATATTCCATCACTAAACAGTTGAAAGAACTAAAGCACTTTAACTGTCTGTCTGCATTCATCAAACTGTAGCAAATTATTGAAGGCCCACATGTGGTGATATGGATCTGAACCACAAAGCCTTCCAACATCCCAATTCCATCATTTCAGTTTGGACATATATCAGCTGTTCCTTCTCTGGGGCTGGGTCAATGTCCTGGAAATGCTTACCGAACAGCGCAGTGGGAACACCTTCTCCTTAAGGAATGCGGTGTTTCAAAAAGATGTCTCCTGATCACCTTCTCGCAGGGTTATCAATGACAGGCTACATATACTGAGAATTAATGTGTCAGAATTTTACATAAAAGTGGAAGAAATAACAGGAGTAGCCATTGGCCCCTCCAACATGCTGTATCATGTAATAACATTAATGCGTGCTGATATATTACCCTAACCCCATGTGCCTTAATTTTGTGTAGTAACCATTTACGTGGTGCTTTGCTGAATGCTTTTTGAAAATGTTAATATGCTGTAGCTACTGCTGACCTTAATCTACTCTGCAGGTTGTGTCCTAAAAAACTATTAGATTTGCAAAACACAATTTACTTTTTATAAAAGTATGTTGACTCTGTCTAACCATATCAGGATTGTCTGTGTATTGTTCATAGCTCCTTAATATTGGATTGCAGCATTTACCTGATGACTGGTGTTAGGCTAATGGTTCTGTGGTTCACTATTTTCTCTATTTCTCCCTTCCTTCTTGCATTACAGTCTTACATTACCTAAAATGAAAACAATCAGGTGATTCCAGACTCTAACACAGCTTGAATGATCACACATACTCACTGTCTATCACACTTTCTAATTATCTCTCACGCTCACTCACAATCTCCCACACTTGCTATGTCTTGCACTCACTGTCACACACACTCATTATTTCTCACTCTAACTCGTACACATCCTCACTGCCTTTCACACTCACTCACTCGCACACATCCTCACTGCCTTTCACGCTCACTCGCACACATCCTCACTGCCTTTCACACTCACTCATTCACTTGCACACATCCTCACTGCCTTTCACATCTTCACTGCCTTTCATGCTCACTCATTCACTCGCACACATCCGTACTGCCTTTCACACTCACTCACTCGCACACATTATCATAGAATCCCTATAGTGTGGAAACAGGCCATTCGGCCCAACAGCTCCAAACCACCCCTCCGAAGAGCATCCCACCCAGACCCATTCCCCTAACCCTGCATTTCCCATCTCTAGCACACCTTACTTGAACGTCCCTGGGTACTATGGGCAATTTAGCATGGCCATTCCATTTACCCTGTATATCTTTGGACTGTGAGAGGATACCGGAGCACCTGGAAGAAACCCACACAGACACAGGGAGTGCAAACTCCACACAGACAGTCGCTTGAGCCTGGAATCCAAAAAGGGTCCCTGGCGCTGTGAGTCAGCAGTGCTAACCACTGAGCCACCGTGCCACCCCAAAAGCCACAGGGTCTCAAGCTTGCCTTCTCTGTGGATTGAACTCAGGACCTTCAGATTATGAGACTGACACACTGCCTACTGCACTAAGAAGGCACAGCATCCTCATGTTCTTTTGCACGCACACGACCTCACTGCCTTTCACGCTCACTTGCTTGCACACATCCTCACTGCGTTTCACATTCACTCACTCGTACACATCCTCACTGCCTTCCACACTCACTCATTCACTCATATCCTCTCTGTCTCACACTCACTCATAGAACATAGAACATAACAGCGCAGAACAGGCCCTTCGGCCCTCGATGTTGCACTGACCTGTGAAACCAATCTGAAGCCCATCTAACCTACACTATTCCATTATCATCCATATGTTTATCCAACGACCATTTAAATGCCCTTAAATTTGGCGAGTCTACAACTGCTGCAGGCAAGGCATTCCATGCCCTTAAGAATCTACGTCTGACATCTGTCCTATATCTATCACCCCTCAATTTAAAGCTATGTCCCCTCGTGCTAGCCATCACCATCCGAGGAAAAAGGCTCTCACAGTCCACCCTATCTAATCCTCTGATCTTCTTGTATGTCTCTATTAAGTCACCTCTTAACATTCTTCTCTCTAATGAAAACAGCCTCAAGTCCCTCAGCCTTTCCTCATAAGACCTTCCCTCCATACCAGGCAACATCCTGATAGATCTTCTCTGCACCCTTTCCAATGCTTCCACGTCCTTCCTATAATGCGGCGACCAGAACTGTACGCAATACTCCAAGTGCGGCCGCACCAGAGTTTTGTACAGCTGCAACATGACCTCATGGCTCCGAAACTCAATCTCTCTACCAATAAAACCTAACACACCGTACGCCTTCTTAACAACCCTATCAACCTGGGTGGCAACTTTAAGGGATTAATTCACTCGCACACACCCTCACTGCCTTTCTCACTCATTCACTCACTTGCACACATCGTCACTGCCTTTCACACTCACTCACTCAATCGCACACATCCTCACTGCCTTTCATACTCACTTGCACACATCCTCACTGCCTTTCACACTCATTCATTTATTCGCACGCGTCCTCACTGCCTTTCACACTCACTCATTTGCACACATCCTCACGGCCTTTCACACTCAATGACTCACTGGCACACATACTCCCTCATAGTAACTCATTCAGTTGCTCTCTGTCACACACACACTCTCACTCTTTCTCACAGTCTCTCTCATTATCATACATATACAGTCAATCTCTCATTGTTATGCTTTCTTACTCATGCATTCGCTCTTTCAAACTCTCTATTACTGTTTATTATACATATACACTACACTCACTCTCGACTCTCACTTCCTCATTCTCACATTCTCAACTTTCTCTCACATTTACACTCTTTCACTTGCATTCTCTCTCACATTCAGTTGTGCTCTTTCTCTCATTCTGTCTCATTCATTCACAGTGGGGAGGAGGCTTTTGAAGCCATGTTAGACTCACTGGGTAGACTCACTTCCTCTGTTCTGAGGAAGGGTCACCGGACCTGAAACGCTAACTCTGTTTTCTCCTTCACAGGTGCTGCCAGACCTGCTGAGCTTTTCCAGCAACTTTTTTTTGTTCCTGGGTAGAGAAGACAGCTTACAAAATTTATGGACAGCTTTATCAGTAACTCATAAGATAATTCCTGGAAATATGAGAAGAACAAAGTTGTGAGAAAGTAGGTGACCAGCTATAAGGCTCTGAATCTTCACCAGGTTTATTGAAACAAGAACAGAAGTTGCTGGGAAAGCTCAGCAGATCTGGCAGCATCTTTGGGGAGAAATCAAGGTTAGTGTTTCAGGTCAAGTGACCCTTACTCGTAACTGGTTTACTGAAGTTCTGTGGACATGCCCCACCCAGAAGGGTCACGATGGAGGGAACCCTGGGCAGTGTCTCTCAGATCATGAACTGTGAAGACATTTATGTAACTAAATAACTGACGCCAAAACATGGTACTAAAAGCTGGTGAGTTTTGGTTTACTTCAGATTTCATTTATAAATGAATATATAAAACAACAAATAGTGTGAAAACATAGTCGCTGGAACTGAGACCAAAATATTTCAGGTGTTGTTTTTGTTGCTGGTAGTTGGCAGGTCTGGATGTTAGGTCATTGATCATGGACAGCCAGGTGAAATCCTGACACATTCCCCACTTTATGTTTCAATGGCTACCCATTTTATCCTATTTATGTTTGTGGCAGCTCTCCCCATTCGCAAACATGTCTTTTCCATGGCCTTATGAGCTCAACCAAGCAACCAACTCATCCAGACATTGAATATACCACTTCGTCACCTCCAGTAGCTTCCTGGTGATGTTCACATTCTCTACTGAAAGTGTGTAATCGTGTTATGAGTCACATTTTGTATGTATTTAAGTTGTTAAGAATTGGAATTTTTAGTTAAAGGCACATGATTCCTTTAACATTGTACCCAGAATATTTGTGTAGTGGGATAATGCCTTACAGAGAATTTCTTGGATACCATCCCTGGAAATGTCCTGTCCACAGACCAGCAGAGAGGGAGGCACAGTGGTATACAGTCAGGAGGGAGTTGCCCTGGGAGTCCTCAACATTGATTCAGGACCCTGTGAAGTCTCATAGCCTCAGGTTAAACATGGGCACGGAAATCCTGCTGATTACCACATGTTGTCTTCCCTCAGCTCCATGTTGAACAACACTTGCAGGAGCACTGATGGTGGGAAAGTTGGGAAGATACTCCGGATGGGGGATTTCATTGTCCACCGAGATTGACTTGGCAGCAACACTACTGATCAAGCTGGTTGGTTCTTAAAGGATAGAGCTGCTAGACGGGGTACGTGAAAGGTGGTGAGGGAAAAACGTACTTGACCTTATCCTTAACAATCTGCAGGCTGCAGCTGTATCTGTCCGTGACAGTATTGGTAAGAGTGACCACCGCACAGTCCTTGTGGCGATGAAGTTCCACCTTCACTTTGAGAATACTCTCCATCATACTGTATGGCACTATCACTGTGCTAAATAGGACAGACTTTGCACAAATCTAGCAACTCAAGACTGGGCATCCATGAGGCACAGTGGGCCATTGACAGCAGCAGAATTGTACTCCAACATAATCTGCAATCTCATGGCCTGGCACATCCCCCACTTGGCCGTCAAGCCAGGGGATCAACCCTGGTTAAATGGAAAGTGCAGCAGATGTCAGGAGCAGCACCAGGCAAATCTAAAAATGAGGTATCAACCTGGTGAAGCTACAAAACAGTACTACCCCGCGTGCCAAACAGTATAAAAAGCAAGTGATATAAAGAGCTAAGCAATCCCACAACTAACAGATCAGATCTAAGGTCTGTAGCCCTGGCACATCCAGTTGTGAATTGTGATGGACAAGTAAACAACTCACTTGAGAAGAAGGTTGTATCAATATGCCCATTCTCAATGATGGAAGAGCCCAACATATCAGTGCAAAAGATAAGGCTGAAGCATTGCCGGCAATCTTCAGCCAGAAATGACAAGTGGATGATCCATCTCATCTTCCTCCAGTGGTCCTCGGCATTACAGATACCAGTTTTCAGTCAATTCCATTCACTCCATGTGATATGAAGAAAGGGTTGAAAGCACTGGATACTGCAAAGGTCCTGACAACATTCTAGTAATAGTACTGAAGACTTACATTTCAGAACTTGCTGGACTTTTGGCCAAGCTGTTCCAGTACAACTACAGCAGTGGATACTACCTGATGATGTAGAAAATTGCTGAGATATGTCCTGTATATAAAAAGTAAGACAGATCCAACCCAACCAACTAACACCCTTGATCATGTACTCTCAATCATCAGTAAAGTAATGGAAGGTGTCATCAACAGTGCTATCAAGCAGCACCTGCTCAGCGATGCCCATTTGGGTTCCACCAGGGCCACTCACCCCCCTGACCTTGTTACAGCCTTGGTTCAAACATGAACAAAAGAGCTGAATTCCAGAGGTGAGAGTGACAGCCCTTGACATCAAGATCGCATTCGAACAAGTGTAGCATCAAAGAGCCCTAGCAAAACTGGAATTAATGAGTGTCAGGTGGCAAACTCTATAGTGGTTGGAATCATACCTGACACATAGGAAGATAATTGAGCTTGTTAGAGGTCAACTATCTCAGCTCCAGGACTTCTCCACAGGAATTCCTCAGGGTAGTGTCCTCGGCCCAAACATCATCAGCTGGTTCATCATCAATACCTTCTCTCCATTATAATTTCAGAACTGGGGATGTTCGCCGATGATTGTGTAATGTTTGGCACCATTCATGACTGCTAAGATACTGAAGCAATCCATGTTCAAATGCAACAAAATCTGGACAATATCCAGGCTTGGGCTGAAAGTGACAAGTAACATTCATACCACACAAATGCCAGGCTATGGCCATTTTGAATAAGAGACAATCCACCCCATGATATTCACAGGTGTTACTACCACTGAATCCACCACTACCAACATCCCTCGGGTTACCATTGATCAGAAACCTAACTGAGGTGGCACGGTGGCTCAGTGATTAGCACTGCTGCCTCACAGCACCAGGGACCTGGGTTCAATTCCAACCTCGGGTGACTGTCTGTGTGGAGTTTGCACTTTCTCCCTGTGTCTACGTGGGTTTCCTCCGGGTGGTCCGGTTTCCTCCCACAGTCCAAAGATATGCAGGTTAGGTGGATTGGCCATGCTAAATTGCCCATAGTGCTCAGGGATGTTTAGGTTAGGTGGGTTAGAAATACAGGGGTAAGGGAACAGATCTGGGTGGGATGCTGTTCAGAGGGGCAGTGTGGACTTGTTGGGCCAAATGGCCTGTTTCCATACTGTAGGGATTCTGTGACTTACAACATAAATAGAGTGACTACAACAGCATGTCAGAGGCCAGGAATACTGTGACTCTCCAAAGCCTGTACACCATTTACAAAGCACAAGTCAGGAGTGTGATGGAATAGTCCCCACTTGCCTGGATTGTTGTAGCTCCAACAACACCCAAGAAGCTTGACACCTTCCAGGACAAAGCAGTCCGCTTGACTGGCACCACAGGCATCCATTCCCTCCACCACTGACACTCAGTAGGAACAGTCTATGCTATCAATGAGATATAGTGCAGAAATTTGCTAAAGATCCTTACACAGCACCTTCTAAGCCCACTTCCACTTCTATCTAGAAGGCCAAGGGCAGCAAACCAGCTCTAAGTTCCTCACCATCCTGATTTGGAAATATATTGCAGTTGCTGGATCAAAATCCTGGAATTCCCTCTAACGGCATTTTGGGTCTACCTACAGTACAGGGACTGCAGTGGTTCAAGAAGGCATCTCACCACCACCATCTCAAGGGCAAGTAGAGACCTGCAAGAAACACTGGCTAGCCAATGACATGTATGTCCCTCGAGTGAATTAAGAAACATAATTATTCCCCAATATGAGTAGAGGCAGGAAGTCAGAGGAGTGGATGCATAGCATGGAAAATGATGGCATGTACAATAATGTCCAGTTTCAGCATGGACATCTGTTTTCTTTGAATCTTGGCTCTTCTATCTCAAGTTTAGATTCTGGGTCATCCAAGGTGGAGGATGGGAGAAAACTGTGGCTGTAAGAGCTGCTCCTTTGTTGAGGTTTTTTCAATGTTGGAGCTGATTTCCTTGAATTCTTGGAGCAGAAATTACTGTTTTATAAGCTGTTGCTTTGTTTTGGAACTTTGGGGGAGAAAGAATCAAAACAAAGGTACTTTTAAAATGGGAGGAATTGAGAGTGCAGGTACCAGTGAGGGGAGGTGAAGAAAGGAGCTATGAACCTGCGTAGATGACTGCCTGTGCTGTTTAGTAGCAGGTGTCTCTGGACATCTGACTGTGGTCCAACAAAAATAAACAAACAGTGAAATTCCCAGCTGACCTCGGAGGAACTTCTGGAGGACTGCTCACAGTGGGGGAAGAGCTTAGTGTTTATTTTTAAATACTAACCTTAAAAGGGACCTGTGAGACAACTTTTTCACAGGGAAGGTGGTGCGTGTATGCAACGAGCTGCCAGAGGAAGTGGTGGAGGCTAGTACAATTACAACATTTAAGAGGCATCTGGATGGGTACGTAAACAGGAAGGGTTTAGAGAGATATGGGCCAAATGCTGGCAAATGGGACTATATTAACTTAGGATGTCTGGTCAGCATGGACGAGTTGGACTGGAGGGTCTGTTTCTGTGCTGCACACTCTGTGACTGTCGGTTTTTACAACTGGGAGTGATACACACTTTCCTGACGTGATTGCACTTCACTGCAGGCAGAGGTGGAATTCAGAAGAGTTGATGAACAAGTGAATTTGAAGTAGAAATAGAGCAGAGAGACCACAAGTTGTTTCTTGCTTTCATGAGATGGCTGGAAGGAAGGAAGGAATTCCTGGGAATGCAAAGAAAAAAAAAGAGTCAGAGGTGACTGAAGAGGAATGTAGCGACCCCTACCTGGATTCAATGCGGGTAGCCAGTTAAAGACCTGACAGGGGGAGAGGCATGAGCACAATTGTCAATTCATGTATATCCAGTCGTGTACAACCCACATCATTATTCTACGGGCAAACAAATTCCATCACATCACTGCTGTGAACCAGCAACACCCATGATTCTGCTTCAATATGTATTCTCACCTCCTCTCTCTTCATTCATTATTGCCACTCATCACAATGCTGATATAATCTGCTAACAAGTCAGTCAGTTCCTTCAATTCTTAACATGATCCTCACATACATCTCAATGACATATACCTTCCTGATTGTTACCCTTATTGAAAACATCCATTTAACGGATGCATAAGTGGATAATAGAGATCTGTTAGTCTGTTGTGAACCTGACAGGAGCAAATAGAGAAAATACAAGGCCCCGTAGAAAATGAATCTGAGGAAACAGTTATCATAGAATCCCTACAGTGTGGAAGCAGGCCATTCAGCCCATCACATTCACACTGACCCCCCCAAAGAGCATCCTACTCAATCCCTGTATTTCCCATGGCTAATCCATCTAGCCAGCACATTCCTGGACACTATGTGCAATTTTGCATGGCCAATCCCCCTAACCTGCACATCCTTGGAAATACAGGATACCACTGAGCCACCGTGCCACCCTAACTCAGACTATAAGTTCGGACAGTTGCTGAACAGTGGCACAGACATTTACGAATTATTCAATTCCTCCTGATTAAAAATATATTCCAGAGAAGAAGAAAGATTGTAAGAAGGGGAGAAAGCATCCAGGGCTAAGTATGGAAGTTAAAGCAAAAATGGCAAAAAAGCATGCTTGGTTTGGCCAGACATAAGTGTGCCACAGGTCAGCTGCCAAATGTCCGAAGCTAACAGGCTCCAATGATGAGGAAGCTCCGTCCATCCAGCTGTGGAATCCAGAAGTATGATAAGACATGGTGAGAGGGAGTGGAAGAAGAAAGTTTATTGAGTACACTTTGGTAGCACAGGTGATAAAGGTATAAATGTCACTGATTTAACCTTTCATCTGCTTAGTCTCTCTGTTTAGGTTCAAGTTGTTTGGTGACAGCATAAGACATCATTTCATGGCCACAGACTAAGTTCTATGGGTGGAAGTCTGTCTGAGAGCCTGTTGCATCATCTGAAGCAAGAGAAAAAAGCCATTTACAGGGCTGTGGGTGCTGCTGACACCTTTCACCCTCACTGTACAACATTCCTATTCTTTCGTGACCCCTGTGTTCAAATGTGGAACTGTCAATGAGTTGTGCAGCAATGTCTGTGTCAGGGAGGGCCAACACACAGAGGTAGCAATGTATTAGGATGGCCAGCCAATAGAACCCCACACATCTGTGTGCTGTTTGTTGTATGGATTTGTGTGCAATGTTCTTTCCCTCTCAGAGCTCTAACATCAGTGGGCATTGCATCCTCCTCTCTCACAGGTTGAGTCATTGAGCCTCCCCACTCTATATGTGCTCACAGTCCTTTTCTTCCCCATTGTGCATTTTCGATTTCCAGCACAGTGGAAGGTGACAGCGAGTCCTCTTCAGCCAATGGCTTACAACTTCAGCCTCAATGTGTTGGAGAGCCCCCAGACATCCACCTCTCCTGGTAGCCCTACCTGTAAACCCATAAGCTTCACACCTCTTCAAGTCCCCACCCAACCTGTCTACATGAGCCCACACGTCTCCACCTTTTGCACCCAGCCCCTGCCATATGAGTTGACTGTGCCAGCTGTGGTCATACATTGTCTGCCACTTGAAGTGAGGGTGCTATTGAGTGTGAATGTAGCTTTCTCCCACTTAACCCTGTTCCCAGTCATGCTTTACCATATCCTCCCTTTGCAGAAACTGTTGGCCTCCCTCCACAATTGCCATCTACCCTCCCACTACCCAATCCCAACCTGCAGCTCTCTGTCCCTCAGACTAATTGGCACAGTATCATTCCTCTGGCAATGGCTGGTCTTGCTCCCGCTCCCCGCACCCCCAACTCCTCTTCTTGATTCTTTGGTTGGAGCTGATGGTTTAATTGTGTTCCCATGCCCTTGAGCAACTTACCTGGTCAGCCTTGGATGAGGAGTGCCAAACCCCTGACTGATGCCTGTACATCGTTCCAACAGCATTAGCCTTCTCACCTGGACTCACTGCTATGGAGCAAACAGACTAACCTTAACCTCCTGACCAAGGACACCTTGAGCATACGCCTTATGGTGGCCCGTCCCTTGGACTGGTAGTAGAGGCTGCCCCTGACTTACTGTGTAGGGACACCCCTGACTGATAACTGCCTCCATGGACTTCAGTGAGGATGGCTTTCCTAAGAATTTGGGCATAGCTGCACGTGCAGTGAGTTTGTCACATAAACTGCTGTTACATGGGGCTGTGTAAGGTTGACATAGCACACTGCAGTACAGCAAGATGTGTACCCCTCTATCCGCTTCCCCCCCACCCCCAATATGGAGATCTGCTGCGCAGAAATGCAAGCTGCCTGGTTTTGTGACTGCACTAATTGATATGGGCACAAGAAAATGACAGAGGAGTTAAACAGGTATTTTGCACCAGTCTTTTGTGTGGAAGATACTACAAACATCCCATGAATACTAAAGAATACAGGGAAGAACTAAGTACCATCACCATCACAAGAGAAATAGTATTAGACAAAGTAATGGGGCTAAAGGCAGATAAGTCCCCTGGCCATGATGGCTTGAGTCGTAGAGGTAGTGGATGTATTGGATGTAATTTTCCAAAAGTCTTGGATTCTGGAAAAGAACAGAGGAATAGAAAACTGCTAACACCCCTTTTCAAAAAAGAGGGAAAGGCAAAAGGAGGGCAATTATAGGCCAACAAGCTTAACATCTATTGTTGGAAAATTATTGCAATCAATTACTAAGGAAGTAAAAGCCAAACATTTTGAAAATCATAATCTAATCAAGCAGAGTCAGATGGCTCCATGAAAGAGAAGTCATGTCTGACTAATTTATTTGAGTTTTTGAATAAGTCTCAGTCAGACTGGATAGAGGGGAACCAGTGGACTTCCAGAAGAAATTCAACAAGGTATCTCACGAAAGGTTAAGTCATGAGATTGCATGGAAGTAGTATATTGGTGTGGATATGAATTGGCTAATAGGCAGGAAGCAACAAGTGGGGATAAGCATTTTTTTTTCCTGACTTGTAACCTGTGACCAGTGGGGTTTCACAGGGATCAGTCCCAGGCTGCAGCTGTTTGCAATACAAATTAATGACTGGGAGGAAGAAAGTGCACTGTGGCCAAATTTGAAGATAACACAAAAAATAGGTGGAAAGGCAGGTTGCGAGAAGGATACAAACAATCTACAGAAAGATATTAATAGATTAAGTAAGTGGGCAAAAATGTTAGCAAATGGATTATAATGTGGGAAAATGTGAAGTTGTTCATTTTGGGAGGGAGAACAAAATAGCAGAGTGTTATTTAAGAAGAGAAAAACTGCAGAAAGCTGCAACACAGGGACTTGGAGATACTTGTGTATGAAACACAGAATGCTAGCATACTGGTACAGCAGGTAGTCAGGACGGCTAATGGAATATTGATCCTTATTTCAAGGGGATTGGAGTATAAGAGTAGGCAAGTCTTACTGCGACTGTATAAGATTCTGACGAGGCCACATCTGGAGTGAGCACTTTTGGTCCCTTTATTTAAGCAAGGATGTTATTTCATTGGATGCAGTTCAGAGAACGTTCCCTAGGATGATCCCCAATATAGAAGGATTATCTTATGAGCAAAGGTTAAACAGGCTGGGACTCTACTCATTGAAATGTAGAAAAGTGAGAGGTGATCTCACTGAAACAGACAGGATTCTTAAAGGGTTGACAAGATAAATGTTGAAAGGATGTTTTCCTTCATGGGAGAGTGTCTAGGGCCAGAGGGCATAGTCTCAGAACAAACAGGCACCAATTTAATACTGAGATGAATAAAAATTTCTTCTTTCAGAGGGTTGAGAGTCTTTGGAGCTCCTTGTCACAGAGCGTGACAAGGCTATATAAGGCTATGATAGTTCGATTCTTAATTAGTAGGGGAATCAAGGGTTATGGAGAAAGGACAGCAAAGTGGACATGAGGAATGTCGGATCAGCCGTGATCCTATTGAATGGTGGAGGAATGGGAACAAGTGGCATACTCCTGGCCTATTTCATATGGTTTATGGGAAGGGAGGGAACTGGAGCGCTGGTGTCCAGATTATTTAGTTAACAAATGCAGAGCAAAAAGCTCTGAGCATCAGAGATGGTGAAACTTGAACCTACTCTGTGGACAAATCCTCTGGATTTGATAGCCTACAATTAGGGTTCTAAAACTGGGCTGCAGAGACAGTGAATGCACTGATTGTGATTTTTCAAAATTCTCTAGATTCTGGAATGGCCCCAGCAGATTGGAAGTTAGCAAATAAAACACAGTTGTTCAAGAAAGGAGAGAGTGTGAGGACAATACTATAAACCAGCTTACCATTCAGGAATATGCTAGAATCCATTGTTAAGGAAGTGGTTTCAGGGTGCTTAGGAATTCATCATGTGATTAGGGAGCGTCGCCGTGGATTTATGTAAGGAAATTCTGTTTTTTGTGTGGGTATAACTAATACAATAGATAAATAGGAACCAGTGGATGTAATATATTTGGATTTTTAGAAGCCATCTGTCAAGGTACAGCACAAAATATAGTTAGCGGAAGATAAGCATTCTTGTGGATGGGGATAATACCTTAAATTAGATACAGGATTGATTAAAGAATAGAAAACAGTAGAAATAATCATGGCATTTTCAAGTTGGCACATTGTTGACGGTGTGGTACACAAGGACCTAGCGTCTCAGCAATTCATATGCCATATTAATAATCAAATATACGCAAATTTGCTTCTGAGTGGTGGGCTGATAGACAGGCTTTGGGCATTCAGGTGGCATATAGACTAATGCATGGACTTTGGTAAGATGAATAGAAAAGCAGAATGATTTTAAATGGTGAGAAAATATTAAGTGTTGGTGTTCAGAGGGTTTTGGTTGACTTTATACATGAAACTCAATGTTAGCATAAAGGAATAGCAAGTGATTAGGAAGGCCAGTGGTGTATTAGCTCGTATTACAAGGAGCTTGGAGTCCAAGAGTGAGGAAATCTTGCTGTAATAGTGAGTCCACACTGGACTACTATGTACAACGTTACTCCTTTCACTTAATTCTGTATTTCTATTTGCAAAATGAAGATTCAAAACAAATTTACCTGTTTTGCGAGCCATGAGATCGCCATACTATAAATGAATTGGATATATATTGAAGTACGTGTACACCAGCAAGGGGTGCATTGAAGTTTCACTGGACTGATTCCTGGAATGTAAAAGAGGATTGCTTGAGTACAGCAGACTGATACTTTGTGCAGTTTAGAACAATGAGAGGTAAATCATGCTGAATTCCGACATCTTTGAATGGTGTAAATGCTAAGAAGCTGGAGAGTTGAGAAGAATGGTGCTTCATTTCAGGATAAGGGGTCATTTAGGACTGAAGAGAGAAATTTCTGCACTCTAGTTTGTGAATCTTTGCATTTTGCTGCTGTGGAGGCTTATGAATACTCAGGGTTGAAAAAATTCAAGATTCTGCTTTTTGGACTCTAAAGGAACTCTGGGATTATAGGATAAGAAAAAGTGGTGGTGAGGTCAAAGAACACAAATGATCTCACGGAGCAGGCTCAACAGGCTGAATGGCCTGTTCCTGTTTCTAACACTTCTGTTACTTTCTTCTCTTGAGCGAGTGGTATTACCTTAAGATAGATGAACCTCCTTGCATTGCTTGGAGAGAATATGTTAGGAAAATAACAAAATAACTTGTAAAGTGTAGAACCCAGCATAATGTACTCGGTTCTGTGCATTTTATACTGTCAATGCTTAACAGAAGAATTGCTGCTTTTGTTTTTAATTAGCTCCACCACGATTGCTGGAATTGCCTCTGCGGTCCTCCTATTCATTGTCATCGTTGGGATTCTGGTTTGTTGTTTCTTGTGTTCCTGCTGTTACCTGTACCGTCGGCGACAACAGATGAGGCTCCCCTTCACAGGTCAGTGAGCCAATCAAGGTATAACTTCATAGTTCAGTCAGTCAGACACGTGGGTGGGTGAAGGGTACAGGTGTCAGATGAGTGAACGGGTCGGGTGCCAGGTGGTTCATGTTGAGATCTGCCAGGCGAGTGGGATAGGGATTACAGTTATAATCCTTAGGTGGAGGGAGGGTAAGCTGCCAGGTGAATGAGGGGTAAAGGTACGTGGGGTTTGTGGGAGGGGTCTGCAAGGGGGTGGTTAGAACATTGGACTGTGTGTGTGAGGGTCTACGGGGACCAGAATTCTGTGAGGGGGAAGGGTGGTTTAGTCAGGGACATTGGTGGTGAATACAGGGATGGGGAATGTGACAGCTTCTGAGTTATTCTGGAGATCGAGCAAGTTTTAATCTTCTGACTTCTCCTGGATAACTATTCAGACAGGTCAGTGCAAACCCTTTAAAGTCTCCAACTCTAACATTTCCAGAAAGTTCCGTAGTTCGGCTAATCCCAATTGGATAGTCCATCTCATGGACAATTTCCATGGAGGAATATCCACACGATCCCAACGCACAACTCAATCTACTCTGCTGCTAAACCTAACACATCCCCGCCCATCAAACCACTCTGACCCCCCATAATCCAACCCAACCCACCCACCAGAGCTCAACCTGACCCCTGACATCCCCCTAAACACACAACCCACCCTGAAACTCCACTCCACCAACATCCCAACCCAAGGCCCCCCACCCAGAATCCAACATGATCCCACCCACATAACACAACACAACCCCATCCCCCCACAACCCATCCCAAAACCCCCATGACAAATCACCCCCACTCTTACCCCACACACAACCCAACTTCATAGATCATAGAATCCCTACAGTGTGGAGACAGGCCCTTCAGCCCAACAAGTCCACACCGACCCACACAGCATCCCACCCAGACCCATCCCCTATAACCCACCTAATCTACACATCCCTGAACACAATGGGTAATTTAGCATGGCCAATTCACCTAGCCTGCACATCTCTGAATTGTGGATGGAAACCAGAGCACCTGGAGGAAACCCACGCAGACACAGAGAGAATGTGCAAACTCCACACAGATAGTCGCCCAAGGGTGGAATTGAACCCAGGTCCCTGGCACTGTGAGGCAGCAGTGCTACCACTGAGCCACCGTGCTGCCACTGAGCCAACTTGACCTCGTCCCACCTAAAACCCACCCCGACCAACCTCACCACAACCTACCTGAACCCACAACCCACTCATCTGACAACCCCTATGACATGATAGCCTCAATCCCATGTTTACTCTTCCAAGAAAACCTCAAGACTGATCTGGTTACCCTGATATGACTCAGCCATGCAGACTAATCTGACTCCAGCCCCCAGCCTGACTCCATACTCCAGCCTGACCCCTCTCCCTCACCTGACTCTTGTCCCCCACTGACTTTTGTCCCCAGCCTGATTACATCCTTCCCTGATGTGACTCCCCTCCCCAACCTGATTGTCCCCTTCCCGAGCTGACTAACCTCCCCTAACGGACTAACCACCCAAGCTAACTACCTCCCTCTCCCCGAGCTGACTAGCCCCTCCCCTAACTGGATTACCCCTCTCCCTGAACTAATCACCCCTACTATGAGCTAATTAACCTCTCCCTGGGCTGACTATCCGTCCCTAAACTAACTACCCCCTCCTCAAGCTGACTATCCTCTCCCCAAACTGACTAGCCCCTTTCCTGAGCTGAGTGCTGCATGGCAGTGTGAACTGTGAGGAGGATGCAGAGATGCTTAAGTGTAATTTGGACAAGTTGAATGAGTGGGCAGTTGTATGGCAGATGCAGTGTAATGCAGATAAATGTGAGATTTTCCAGTTTGAAGGCAAAAACAAGAAGGCAGATTATTTTCTGAATGGTGATAAAATTGGAAAGGGGTAATGCTATGAGACTTGGGTGTTCTTGTACACCAGTCTCTGCAAGTAAGCATACAGGAGCAGGAGGTGGTGAAGAAGGCAAAGAGTGAGAGGATTGGAGTACAGAAGCAGGGATATCTTACGATGTTTATACTGGACCTTGATGAGTGCACACATTGAGTATTGTGTACGGCTTTGGTCTCCTTATCTGAGGAAAGATTTTCTTGCTGTAGAGGAAGTACAGTAAAAGTTTACCAGACTAATACCTGGGGTGGCAGGACTTATGTATGAAGAGACAGTGGATTGGGTAGGACTATATTCACAGGGATTTGGAAGAATGAGGGGTGATCGCATAGAAGTCTATAAAATTCTCACAGCACTAAACAGGGTAAATGCAGGACCAATGTTCCTAAGGACTGGGGAGTCCCAAACAAGGAGTCACAGTTTAAGGATATGGGATAGGCCATTTAGGATTGAGATGAGGAGAAATTTCTTCATCCAGCGAGTGGTGAGTCTGTGGAATTCTCTGCTACAGAAGGCAGTTGAGGTCAAAACTTTGCATGTTTTCAAGAAGTTCGATATGGTTCTCAGGACCTAAAGGGTGTGGGGACAAAGTGAGTAAAGGGACTGAATTTATATGATCAGCCATGATCATATTGATTGGTGGATCCAGTTTAGGACTGAATAGCTTACTCCTGAACTTATTTTTTTAGTATGTTTCTATGACTTACCCTCTCCACAGGCTGACTATCCCCGACCTGGCTACCCACTTAACTATCCGTTTGCCCACCAACACACCTTGTCCATCTCATTCATCCTATGCATTTGCTGTACTCACTTCACCCTTCTCTCTCCCACCCATTTGCTCATGTACACATTTACTCATGCAGGTAACATACCCATTCACCAACTAACATTCAAAACTTTACATTCAGCAGCTAGCCATTAACAGGTTTTTCCGAGCCTACTCCAATCTGAAAGAGTTCCCTAATAGATGCTGCATGTTTCTGTCGCAGCTGGGATCAAAAGATGCCAGGGAAAATATGCAGCATCATTGGCACAGGAAGTTTCTGACCACAGTGTCAATCTGACCATCCTTAATAATAAGTGTATAGCCGGAGAACACAGCAGGCCAGGCAGCATCAGAGGAACAGGAAAGTTGATGTTTTGGGTTGGGGCCCTTCTTCAGAATTGACCATAAGATAGTAGGAGCAGAATTAGGCCATTTGGTCCATTGAGTTGGCTCCATGATTTGTTCATGGCTGATATGTTTCTTAACACAATTCTCCTGTCTTCTCCCGTAACCCTTGATCCCTGTGCTAATCAAGAAGCTATATATCTCTGTCTTAAATGCACTTAACGACTTGACCTCTGCAACCTTTTGCGGCAATGCGTTCCACGGACTCACTACCCTCTGGCTGAAGAAATTACTCCTCATCTCAGTTCTAAAGGCTGGTCCCTTCACTCTGAGGCTGTGCCCTTGATTCCTGGGTCTCCTTCTAGTGGAAACATCTTCACCACTCCCACTCTATCCAGGCCTCTTGGTATTTCAATGAGATCCTCACCTCATACTTCTAAACTCCATCGAGACCCAGAGTCCTCAACTGCTTCTCATATAACAAGCCATTCATCTCTGGGATTATTCTTGTGAATCTCCTCTGGATCCCTCCAACGTCAGCACATCCTTTCTTAGTTACAGTGCCCAAAACTGCTTGCAAGTTAGGAGCAGGTGTATAAGATAACAAGGTGTGGGACCGGAGGAACACAGCAGGCCAGGCAGCATCAGAGGAGCAGGAAAGCTGACGTTTCGGGTCTGGACTCTTCCTGCTCCTCTGATGCTGCTTGGCCTGCTATGTTCCTCCAGCCCCACACCTTGTTATTTCAGACTCCAGCATCTGCAGTTCCTACTATCCAGGAGCAGGAGTATGCAATTCGCTCCCTTGAAACTGTTCCGCCATTCATTACGATCATGGTTGATCTGATTGTGGCTGCAAATCCACTTTCTTGCCTACCCTCAGCAACGTTTGATTCCCTGTAATTGAAGAATATATATACCTCCAACTATTCAGTGAACCATCTCTATACCGCTGTCTGGAAAAGTGAATCCCACAGACTTCCTTCGAGAAAAAGCTTATTATCTTCATCTTCAGTGGGAGATTCCATATTTTTAAATTGTGCCCTTTAGTTATAGCTTCTCCCAGAAGAGAAATATAGTTTCAGCATTCACACTGTAAAATCCCCCTTGTGAACATCTATGTCTAAATAAGATCACCTCTTTATACTTTTAAGCTCCAGAGGATTCAAGCCTTTTAATCCAATCAGTTCTCCCAGTACCTTTGCTCTAATGATTGTGATAAGTTCAAATTTCTCCCTCCCTTTTACCCCTTGATTTCAGCCATTCTTGGGATGATTTCTCTCTCAACCACAGTGAAGACAGATATAAAATACTTGTTCAAAGACTCTGCTGTTTTGTTTTGTTTCCCATTATCAATTCCCCAGTCCCACCTTTTAATGGACTAATGCTCACTGTTTTTCCCTCCAGTTTTAAAATTCCTTTTGAAACTTGTACTGTCTGTTTTAATGTCTCTTGGTAGTTTTCTCTCATAATCACCCTTTTCTAGTTGCTAAAATTTGTCCATTGTTCTGACCTACTACCACTAACCTTTGCAGCATTGTACACCTTTTCTTTCGATTTGATACCACCCATGGCTTCTTTAGAAAATTACAGATGGTGATTCCTTCTGCTAGATTCTTTCTTCCTCAATGGGATATATTTTTGTTGAGAGTTATGAATTATCTCCTTGAATGTCTACCATAGCTTCTCTATCATCCTCCCTTTTAACCTGTTCTCCAGTTCCATTTTAGCCAGTTCTAACTTCACACATTTTTGGTTGTTTCTAGTTGTTATGGATACGCTCTCAAACGGAATGTAGAACTTCACCATGTTATGTTCACTGTTCCCTAGAGGACCCATTATTATGAAGGCTTGAATTAATCCTGTATCTTTTCATATTACATCTTAACTCCTATTTAAGATGAAGATATTAAATTTCTTGTCTGAAGAAGGAAAATCTGTGGAACTCACTTTTCCAGACAGCGGTAGAGATGGGTTATTGGATACTTTTAAGTTGGAGGTAGACAGATTCTTCAATTACAGTTCCATTCCATAAACTGATAGGTTCCAGAATGTTCTAAGAAAGCTACCTCTTCCTTTTGATTTGTCCAATTGATGTGACAATTAAAGTTAGCCACATTGAATCGCACTACCTGAGGTGACCGTTATGTTAAACCACCACTGCTCTGGTCTTGCGGGTGGGGCATGTGTGTGTGTGTAATTATCAGTGTATGTGTGCAATTGTGTTGTTGTGTAGTTGCCAGTATACGTGTGTAATGTATTTCATTCTTGTGTGATATTTGTTCTAGGTCACAGGGAGGAGACTCGCAGTTTCCCAATGCAGCCGGCCAATCCGTCGAACATGCCCTCTGGTGTCTACCCTCCGTATCCAACAGCTCCTGCCTACGGTGCTCCAGGTAATTTTTAATTGATATAAGCAATGAGTTCCCGACCTTTTGCTTAATTAAAATGCTTTAAATCTCCCAGTTCTAATGAAATTTTATCGATAAGAAAGGTCAGCTTTGTTCTCCTTCCACAGCTGCTGCCAGATCTGCTACGTTTCTCTCGCATTTTCTGTTTTTATTTCTGATTGCCAGCATTTGCAGGATTTTGGTTTTGAATTGAAGTGAGCCAAGTTGAATCTAACTTTTACAGAAAAAAGAGGTAGAACTGGGAATGAGACAGGAGCTGGCAGCTTTTTAGTTCCTGTTAGAGGCCACGGTCCAATGCAGTCTCCCCTGCATTGGTACACTGTTCAGCTTTCACTGCATGTATAACTCAGACAAACATATTATAACATAATAATTTGATTAGGGATAGTAAACACGGTTTTGTGAAGGGTAGGTCGTGCCTCACAAACATTATTGAGTTCTTTGAGAAGGTGACTAAACAGGTGGATGAGGGTAAAACGGTTGATGTGGTATATGGATTTCAGTAAAGCATTTGATAGGGTTCCCCACAGTATACTATTGCAGAAAATTCGGAGGCATGGGATTGAGGGTGATTTAGTGGTTTGGATCAGAAATTGGCTAGCTGTATGAAGGGTGGTGGTTGATGGGAAATGTTCATCCTGGAGTTCAGTTACTAGTGGTGTACCGCAAGGATCTGTTTTGGGGCCACTGCTGTTTGTCATTTTTATAAATGACCTGGATGAGGGCGTAGAAGGATGGGTTAGTAAATTTGCAGATGACACTAAAGTCGGTGGAGTTGCAGGTTACAGAGGGACATAGATAAGCTGCAGAGCTGGGCTGAGAGGTGGCAAATGGAGTTTAATGCGGAAAAGTGTGAGGTGATTCACTTTGGAGGGAGTAACAGGAATACAGAGTACTGGGCTAATGGTAAGATTCTTGGTAGTGTGGACGAGCAGAGAGATCTCGGTGTCCATGTGCATAGATCCCTGAAAGTTGCCACTCAGGTTGATATGGTTGTTAAGAAGGCATACGGTGTGCAAGGTTTTATTGGTAGAAGGATTGAGTTTCGGAGCCGTGAGGTCATGTTGCAGCTGTACAAAACTCTGGTGCAGCCGCACTTGGAGTATTGCGTGCAGTTCTGGTCACCACATTATAAGAAGGATGTGGAAGGATTGGAAGGGGTGCAGAGGAGATTTACCAGGATGTTGCCTGGTATGGAGGGAAGGTCTTATGAGGAAAGGCTGAGGGACTTGAGGCTGTTTTCGTTAGAGAGAAGAAGGTTAAGTGGTGACTTAATAGAGACATACAAGATGATCAGAGGATTAGATAGGGTGGACAGTGAGAGCCTTTTTCCTCGGATGGTGACGGCTAGCACGAGGGGACATAGCTTTAAATTGAGGGGTGATAGATATAGGACAGATGTCAGAGGTAGATTCTTTACTCAGAGAGTAGTAAGGGCATGGAATGTCTTGCCTGCAGCAGTTGTAGACTCGCCAACTTTAAGGGCATTTAAATAGTCGTTGGATAAAGATATGGATGATAATGGAATAGTGTAGGTTAGATGGGCTTCAGATTGGTTTCACAGGTCGGCGCAACATCGAGGGCCGAAGGGCCTGTACTGCGCTGTAATGTTCTATGTTCTAAACAAAATTCAGAGTGAGTGCAAGGAGGCATATTTGATATGTTACTTGATACGTATAAGCAACGTGACAACTCCAATTAGACTCCACCACCTGGAACATCTACTCCCCACCCATCTCTGCCTTCCTCAAGGACCATTCCCTTCGCCACTCCTATGTTCGCGCCACATTCCCCACCACCTACTCCAACCCATCCGGTACCTTCCCTGTAACCATAAAAGATGCAACACACCACTTGCCCACACACCACTTCCCCACCTCCATCCAGGGCCCTAAACAGTCCTTCCAAGTGAGATAGAGCTTCACTAGGTGACCATTTCACTGAGCTTCTCCGCCTGGCCTGTAATGGCCAACCTAACCTCCTGGCCACCGCCCCACTCCCCCTCCATCATGTCCGTCTTCAGCCTCCTCCAGTGTCGCAGCGACACAGAATGCAGATTTGAATACACCTTATCTTCTGCCTGGGCATCCTACAGCTCAGGGGACTCAACATTGAGTTCTCCAATTTCAAATAGCCTTCCCACCCATTCTGCAGCTTCCCTTCCAGCCCCACCTCCTCCCTTCCATTCCACTTTCTGACCCTCCCTTCCCAGCCACCAACCAGATTCATTCCTCCCATTGGCCAACCAGGTCATACCTATCACCAGTGTTCACCTATCACCACCATTCCACCCTTCCCCCTCTTTGTATGCAGCTCCCGCTACCCCCACATCTAGTCCTGAAGAAGGGTAATACCCAAAAAGTTGACTGCTCCTTTTCTCCAGATGCTGCCTGGTCTGCTGTGTTCTTCCAGCCTCCTGTGTGTCCAGGGGTGCGAGGTTATGTGGATTAACCATGAGAAAGGCTAGGGTAGTGGGTCTGGGTGGGATGCTGTTTGAGTGTAGACTCAATGGGTCAAATGGCCTGCTTCCACACTGTAGGGATTTTATAATTCCATGATTCTGTGAATTGCAGCATTAACAAGGTATTTAAGATGTTACAGCTCCCCTTAATTGACAATTTGCCGCTGCATAATGAGGAACTCAGCTCACTGCTCGTGCAAAATATGAAAGATACAGCGTGTTTCTCCCGTCATTGCGATGGGCTGCAGCAGACGCCTTGCGCGATTCTGCCACAAATCTCGCCATAGCCCATGTTGCTCAAGCCCCAAAAGACTCTACCTAAGATGTGTATTTAGAAAGGGTGTGAATGCAGAATGGAGAATAGCTGCTGCTCAAAGCAAAAAGAGAGGAAAATGAAAACCAGTAAAAAGGAAGAAATCAAATAAGGATAAGTGTTGTAGTTTGAAAATGTTGAACTGAAGTGTTGAGTCTGGGAGGCTGAAAGTGCCAAATCAGAACACCAGGTGCAGTTCCTCAAGCCTCATTCAAGTTTCACTGGAACCCTGCCAGAGGGCCCAAGACAAGGATCTCGGCATGAAAGCAAGTTGGAAATTTATACTGAGCGGCAACTAGAAAGTACAAAATCATGCTTGCAGACTGGATGGAGCTATCTGGAGCCTTAACCACTCTATCCTCTCACATGCCTGGCATTTCTGCCCCCTCACCCACCTGCCACTCTCACCCCTCAACTACTGACCTTGCACACTTCTCTCCTTGACAAAAAGGCTTTGGACCATTAAACCCCAGGATACTGCAGTCAATGCCATATAAAGGGGGCATGGTGTGTCCTTCAGTGTTGTTTCTGCACTGGATGTGCTGGAGGGCTTTTTGAACAGTATACTCAGCATTGACCAAATCAGGTTTGGAGTTTCAAGGAAGAATAGATAAAAATAAATGCAGTGGCAGTCCAGACTGAGCTTGGGAAGTTGGTGAATGAGAGAATTTGATGCAGTGAAGGAGAAAGTCCAGTCTAAATAACTGGCAAATTAAACACTAAAAAGATTAGCACTCAGAAGTAGCAGAGTGTTGATAGAGGCAAAAAGTTCAGAGATTTCAAAAAGCATCGGAGGAGAGAAAATGTGGTGATGGGGGAAAGAGATGACAGAGAGTGCAGCAAGAAGGGAGACATGATGAGGGGGAAAGAGAGGTGTAGTGAGACGGGATGTGAAGAAAGTAGCAAAACTGACATGCGTGAGCGGCAAGAGGAGAGGTAGAGGGAAGGGATAGAGTGACGAGACAAAATACAGGGAGAACAATGAGATGGAAGAGAGAACAACGAGATGGAAGAGAGCAGCAAGTAGGAGGAGGGAAAGAATAGCAAGATGGTAGAGAGAAGGTGGTGAGGGGATAGAGAACTATGCGAGAGGAAACAGAGAGGCAAGGAGGGTGAAAGAAAAGACTGTTAAAGTGTAGGAAGTGGCTGGGACGAGGGGATTCTCGAGAACAGCGAAAGAGCGAGTGTAGTGAAGGAAGAGGGAGGGTGATAAGAGGGAATGTAAAAGGGTGACAGAAAGGGGAGAGAGACAGTGACAAACAGGAAAGGAGAGAAAGGGGAGGGGGAAAGAATGGTGAAAGCAAAAAGAGGGGAGAAAGATAGCAACAGAAAGGGAGTAAAATGTGGGAAAGCGCGGTGAGAGGGGAAAATACACTGCGAGGGGGAGGAGGAGCAGCAAGAGGGGGAGTATGGCAAGGACAAAATGAGCACGTGCAGAGAAACAGCAGCAAGAACGTGGGAAGAGTGTGGCAAAAGGGAATACAGAAAGCAGTAAGGGGAGAAAGCATGATGAGGACGTGAGAAAGAGGGGAGGAGAGGAGGAGATTTATTAGGTGAATGGAGCTATCCACTCAAAAATGTAGACATCACGGGCAAACAGGTAAGTGATTGGTTGCTGAGTAGTTTGGTCGCTGAATATTTTGTAATTTTGTCACTTCTGTAATGTATTAATTCAGAGGATGGAATATGACATCGCCCTCTAAGGTTATAAATTGATTAGTTGATGAGTATTTGTTGTAAGGATTTGTGTACAAATAGCTTGATTAAATTACTGCTTCTTGCAGTAGGAGGAGTGTGAACAGAAATCTCTTAATTGTTGAAGATATAGCACAGGGAAAGGCTGAGTAATTCCATGTTTCAGTCTGCAATTTATAGGGGTCAGTTTAGCTCAGTTAGTTTGCAAAGCAGTGTGATTGCAACAGTGTGGGTTCAATTCCCATCACCGCCTGAGGTTACCATGAAGCACTCTCATTCTCAACCTCTCCCCTCGCCTGAGGTATGGTGGCCCTTAGGCTAAATCACCACCAGTTGTCTCTCTCTAATAAGAAAGCAGCCCTATAGTCTGGTAAGATTGTGGTGACACAAAAAAAAGTAAATATCCCAAAAGGAAGCTTAAGGCCCAACAGGAAAGCTCAGTTGTATGGAACACCTATCCAATTTATTTATTTATTGTCACGTGTACCTAAGTACAGTGAAAAGCTTTGTTTACAGTCAGTACAGGCAGATCATTGTAAGCAAGGATGTACAGATCATAGGGTTAAAAATAGACAGAGGCATACAAGTTACATCGCACAGTGCGTGCGCTGGGCAAGATCAACATTAGCAAGATCAGCATTATTTGAAGTTAGAGAGTCTATTCATCATTCTAACAGGGAAGAAACTGTTCTTGAACCTGCTGGTGTGTGTGTTCAAGCTTCTGTATCTTCTGCCTGATGGAAGAGTTGTAGGAGGTCATTTCTGGGGTGAGATGGGTCTTTGATGTTGGCAGCCTTTCTGCAGCCAAGGGCCGTGTAAATGGAGTCCATGGATGGAAGGCTGGCAACTGTGATGCTCTGGGCTGCGTACACCACTTTCTGTAGTTACTTATGATCCTGGGCGGAGCAGTTGCCATACCAGGCCGTTATGTACCTGGACACTGTGCTTGCAATGGTGCATCTGTAGAATTTGGTGAGGGACCTTATGGACATGCCAAATTTCCTGAACCGCCTGAAGAAGAAGAAGCACTATTGTGCATTCTTGACTGTCACATGTACATGGGACATCCAGGACAGGTCGTTAGTTATCATCACTCCTAGGAACTTGATGGTCTCCACCCTCTCAACCCCAATGGTGCATCCTTGGGGGGGCTCTCCACACTCTCAACCTCAAAAGCGCGTTCTTTGGGGGTTCCATGGGGGAGGTACAGTTGTCCATCTTCACTGATTGTGGTCTGTGGGTCAGAAAGCTGAGGATCCTATGGCAGAAAGGGAATCATTGATGCTTCATAGAATCCCTGAAGTGTGGAAAGAAGCCATTTGGCCCATCAGGACTGTACTGACCCTTTGAAGAGCACCTCATCTTGCCCTGTTTTACCCCCCACCCAAAAGCAGGTTATAGCTGAGTACTCGGTATCAATTCCTCCTATATATTATCCTAATACTTCAACCTCCTATAAGAAAAAAATCAGCCCCTTTTTGCCAGAATCATGATGTGTGACAAACATCTCCATTCTGAGCACATTCCTGGAATGCCTGATTAATATATTGGAGAAGCTGGAAGTAATTTGTTGTAGGTGCTGGGAGTAATTTATTGCAGGCGCTGGATGTAATTTATTGGTGCTGGCCATAATTTAGAAACACCAAAACTAGTTTGACAGGAGCTCCTAAGTCACATGTACAAAGTGGTTCTAAGCTGTAAACATCACCAAACATGAGGGAAAGAAAACAAGTCAACAAAAAAATGACTGAGGTACAATAAGGAAACCTAAGAACAGATAGTGGGCAGAAAGGGAGCAGGAAATCCAGTAACTTGCCAACAGCCACAACATGTGTAGATTCTTTATCACAGTCATAGAGTCATAGAGTTGTATAGCACAGAAACAGACCCTTGGGTCCATCTTATTCATGCCGACCAGATATCCTAAATTAACTGAGTCCTATTTGCCAGTATTTGGCCAAATCCATTTAAACCCTTCCCATTCATATACCCTTCCAGATGCCTTTTAAATATTGTAATTGTATCCACCTTCACCACTTCCTCTGGCAGCTCATTCCATACACGCACAACCTGCTATTTGAAAAGGTTGCCCTTTAGGTCCATTTTAAATCTTTCCTCTCCCACCTTAAACCTGTGCCCTGTAGTTCTGGATGTGCCTACCCTGGGGAAAAGACCTTGGCTATTCACCCTATCCATGCTCCTCACGATTTTATAAACCTCTGTAAAGTCATCCGTCATTTATAAGCCTCTATAAGGTCACCCTTCAGCCTCCGATGCTCCAGAGAAAATAGCCCCAGCCTATTCAGCCTCTCCCTACAGCTCAAACCGTCCAACCCCAGCAACATCATTGTAAATCTTTTCTAAACACTTTCAAGCTTCACAACATCTTTCCTGTAGCAGGGAGACCGCAATTGATAACGGTATTCCAATTATGGCCTAGCCAATGTCCTGTACAGCCATAACATGATCTCCCAACTTCTATACTTAATGCACTGACCAATAAAGGCAAACGTACCAAATGTCTTCTTCAGTACCCTATTTACCTGGACCTGTACTCCAAGGTCTCATTAGTAGGTGTCATATATAGACCCCCAAACTACAGTGGTGATGTCGAGAATGGCATTAAACAGGAAATTAAAGATGCATGTGATAAGGGAATATCAGTGATAATGGGTGATTTTAATCTGCACATTGATTGGGCAAATCAAATTAGCCACAATGCTGTAAAGGAGAAATTCCTGGAGTGTATACAGGATGGTTTTCTTGACCAATATGTGGAGGAACCAACTAGAGAGCAGGCCATCTTAGACTGGGTGCCTGTGTAATGAGAAAGGAACCATTGCCAATCCAGCTGTGTGAGACCCATTGGGGAAGAGTGACCATAACATGATAGAATTTTTTATCAAGATGGAGAGTGAGGTTGTTGATTCAGAGACTAGGGTGCTGAACCTTAACCTAGGGTGCAGCGAGGAAACAAAAAGTAGGAATTAATGGGTCCTTTTCAAATTGGCAGGCAGTAACTAGTGGGGTGCCAAGGGGATTGGTGCTGGGACCCTAGCTATTCACAATATAAATGATTTGGATGAGGAAGCAAAATGTAACATCTCCAAGTTTGCAGATGATACCAAGTTGGGTGGGAGGGTGAACTGTGACAAGGATGCACAGATCCTTCAGCATGATCTGGACAAGTTGGGTGAGTGGGCAAATCAATGGCAGATGCAGTATAATTTGGATAAATGTGAGGTTATTCACTTTGGAAGCAAAAACAAGAAGGCGGATTACTACCTGAATAGCTGTAAGTTGGGGGAGGGGAGTGTGCAGAAGGACCTGGGTGTCCTTGTGCACCAGTCTCTGAAGGTAAGCATGCAGGTGCAGCAGGAGGTAAAGAAGGCAAATAGTATGTTGGCCTTCATTGCAAGAGATTTCGAGTACAGGAGCAGGGATGTGTTGTTGCAGTTATAGAGAGCCTTGGCGAGACCACACCTGGAATATTTTGTGCAATTTTGGTCTCCTTTTGTGAGGAAGGATGCTCTTGCTATTGAGGAGTTCAGCGAAGGTTTACCGGGCTGATTCCAGGGATGGCAGGTCTGACATATGAGGAGAGATTGACTAGATTGGAATTGTTTTTGCTAGAGTTCAGACGAATAGTGGGGGGGAGTCTCATAGAGACTTATAAAATTCTAACAGAGCTAGACAGGGTAGATGCAGGGAAGATGTTCCCGATGGTAGGTGCATCCAGAACCAGGGGTCACAGTTTGAGGATTCAGGGTAGACCATTTAGGACGGAGATGAGAAGACATTTCTTCACCCAAAGAGTGGTGATCCTGTAGAATTCATTACCACAGGAAGTAGTTGATGCCAAAACATTGAGTGTATTCAAGAGGCGACTAGATATAGCACTTGGGGCGAATGGGATCAAAGGTTACGGGGAGAAAGCAGGATTAGGCTATTGAGTTGGATGATCAGCCACGATCGTGAAGAATGGCAGAGCAGGCTCGAAGGGTCGAATGACCTCCTCCTGCTCCTATCTTCTATGTTTCTATGACTCTTTGGCAACATTCCTCAGAATCTTACCGTGAAGTGTATAAGTCCTGCCCTGATTTGCCCTACCAAAATGTAGCACCTCACATTTTTCTAGACTAAACTCCATCTACCAATCTTTGGCCCATTGGCCCATGTGATCAAGGTCCCATTGTACCCTGTGGTAACCTTTTTCACTGACCCTTTACACCACCAATTTTGGTATCATCTGCAAATATCCTAACCATATTCATATATTCATATCCAAATTGTTTATTTAAGTGACAAAAAACAGTGGACCCAGCACCAATCCCTGCAGCACTGCACGGGTCATAGGTCTCCAGTCTGAAAAGCAACCCTCCACCACTACTCTCTGTCTCCTACCTTTTAGCCAATTTTGTATCCAAATGGCTAGTTCTCCCTGTGTTGCGTGTGATCTAACCTGTTAACCAGTCTACCGTGAGGTACCTTAACAGACATCTTACTGCAGTCCATAAAGACAACATCCACCACTTTGCCTTCATCAGTCCTCGTCATCGCTTATTCAAAAAGTTCGATCAAGGTCGTGAGACACCATCCATGGCCCAAGCACCCCAGGAATATCTCCCTGACAGCCAAGTGGGGCTCATTATAACGGAGAGGCAGTTACTGTTAATTGAGCATTGAGGATCTCTTCGAACAAAGCTCAGTCCTCGATGTGAGTGTCCTTGACCACATCCTACAGCATGCTCCCTGCCACCCTTTTGCACAACTCCAGCCCAACATGGGACTGAAAAGGCTATTAGGCAGCTGAGAACCAACAAAGACCTCATCCCCCTCAACTAGAAGGAGGAGAACAGACCAGCAGTTCTTCAAGGTGCTATAGCTGTGACCATCTTCAAGAAAGGAGAGAAGACCGATTGTAGGAACGCTCAAGGAATCTCCCTGCTGTCTACTCCAGGGAAGGTCATTGCAAAAATCTTCCTCAGTCCCAGTCACCTCCTCCCAGTGGCTGAAGAGCTGCTCCCAGAGTATCAATGTGGATTCCATTCATCCAGAGATACAATGCACATGCTTTTCACAGCAAGGCAAGTTCAAGATAAGTGCAGAGATTGAGAGCAACCTTTACATGTGGCTTTATCGAACTTCATAGGTGTCTGTGATCCTATCAACTGGGATGGATTATGAGGATATACCAGCCTCTGCTTATTGCAGGACAACATGTGAACTGTGATCCTGAACAGTGGACCCACCACTGACCCAATCTGAGTGCAAACTGGTGTTATCACTCCAACATTCTTCTCGAATTTCCTTGCTGCAACCCTCCACCCAATATCCATGAAGATTCCCACTGGACTGGAGCATCTCAACAGGACAATCAAGATCACATCTAAACTCTGCCATTGAGCTGCAGTACGCAGATAACACTTAGATGTGCACAAATTCAGAACTCTAGCTTCAGTCCATCACCAATGCATACATCGAGGCAAATAAGAGAATGAAGACAAAGTTCCTCTGGCAAGCTGCTCCCATCATGCAACACCAGAACCCCCAACAGTCAAGATCCATAATGAGCTTCTGGACAATGTGGATTAATTCCCACACTTTGGGAACCTCCTCTCATTGAGGGCAAATATTGACGATGAAGTTCAACATTGCCTTTAGTGATGCCATTAACCTTTAGCAAAACCTTTGGCCATCTCCAGGACAGGTAGTTTGATGACAAAGACCTCAAACCAGGCCTCAAGCTCATTGTCTGCAGGACAGCAGTGTTAAACCTGCTCCTGTTTCTAACAGAGGTATGGCAACATTTAGCTGATGCCGTGAATTCTTTGAGAAATATCACCAGCAATGTCAGTACAAAACCTGCAAATCCAGTGGCAGGATGCATGCTCCATTATTAGTGTCCTTTCCCAGGTCAGCATCCCCAGTGTTGACGTACTGGTTCTGGTCAGTCAGCTGTATTATAGAATCATACAGCATGGAAGCACACCCTTCTGCCCAACTTATCCTTGCTGACCAGGTTTCCTAAACTGAACTGGCTCCTTTTGCCTGCATTTGGGGCATATCCCTCCAAACCTTTCCTATCCCTGTACCTGTCCAAATGTCTTTTAAATGTTGTAATTGTACCCGGCTCCATCACTTTCTGTGGTAGCTCGTTCCATACACACACCGCCCTGTGTGTGGAAAAGTTGTCCCTTACATCCCTTTTAAGCCCTTCCCCTCTCAATTTAAACCTATGCCATCTGGTTTTGGATCTTGTTGCGCTTGGCAAAAGACCTTGGCAATTCACCTTATCTATGCCCCTCTTGATTTTATAAATCTCTGTAAGGTCGCCCCTCAGCTTCCTATGCTCAGAGAAAAGAGTCCCAACCTATCCAGCCTTTTCTTATAACTCAAGCCTTCTAATCTTAGTAACATTCTTGTAAATCTTTGTTGCACCCATTCCAGTTTACGAACATTCTTTCTATAGCAGGGCGACCAGAATTGTACACAGTACTCCAAATGTGGCCTTACCAATGTTTTGTACAAGTGTAACATGATGTCCCAACTCCTGTACTCAGTGCTCTGACCGATGAAAGCAAGCGTGCTAAATGCCTTCTTCACCATCCAGTCCAGCTATGATGCCATGAACTATAAGTCTGTCTGTTCGACAACACACCCCAAGGCCCTATCAGTAACTGTGTAAGCCGTGCCCTGGTTTGTTTTACCAAAATGCAAAACCTCACATTTATCCACATACTTGACACAAATTCTCCAAGCTTTGTCATGGCAAGCAATTGCCAGTAGGGCAGAGGGTGTCCCTCAAAGCCTCCCTGAAAACATGCACTTTTCCCATTGGTTTGTGGAAATCTCTAAGTCAAAACCACCCATGCTGGGGAAGGAACATCTGTCAATGAATTTGAACATCTAAAACAGGCCAAAATAGAGGTCAAGCATAAGCAGCAAAGGGACTGTGCAAAAATCCAAGCATTCTACCTTCCCATCTCTTCAAGCACCTCCTGGCCAGGATGTGTGGATTCATAGAATCATAAAATCCCTACAGTGTGGAAACAGGCCCTTTGGCCCAACAAGTCCACACTGACCCTCAGACATTCAGGATCAGACTGTTTAGTCACCACAGGACCTCAAACTCCAGAGTGGAGAAAATCAAACTCGACCCAGAGGGAATGCCCAAGAGGCACAGGTGCTGCCTGATAACACTGTCGACAACCCTTTCCACCACTTTACTGTGACTGAGAATAGACTGATGATAGGGTGATCATGTTGAATTTATTCTGCTTTTTGTGTACATGATTTTCCACATTGCTGTGTAGATACCAGTGTGGTAACTGTACTGCAACAGGCTAGGGGAAAGCCTAGTTCTGTACTTATGCTAGAATGTTGTCAGGGCCTATCACTGTTGTAATATCTGGTGCCTTCAGCCGTTTCCTGATATCACATGGAGTGAGTCAAATTGGCTGAAGATTGGCATCCGTGATTCTGAAGAACTCTGAAAGAGGCCAAGCTGGATCATCTGTTCGACACTCCTAGCTGAGGATAGGGATGTTTGTGGAGCCTCCTCCTCCAGTGAGTTGTTTAATTGTCCATTCACAACTGGGTGTGGCAGGACTGCAGACCTTCATCTGTTGCTTGTGGGATCACTTAGCCCTGTCTATCACTTGCTGCTAATGCATTATACATTGAGAAGGGTTTAGTAAATAATCATATTATAAGAGAACTTTTAGGAACTGTGACCATAATATAATTGATTATGGAATAATTATGATTATGGAAAAATGCAGTAACAACAGGGTTGCCATACTGGGAGACTTTAACTTTCCCGATATTGACAGGGACTTCCTTAGAGCAAGAGGCTTAGATGGGCCAGAATTTGTTAGCGCCATCCAAGAGGATTTCTTGAAAGAGTGTATGGGTAGTCCAACGAGAGGAGGGGCCACATTGGACATTATATTGCCTAATGAGCCTGGCCAGGTGACTGACCTTTCAGTGGGAGAGTATTTTGGAAACAGTGATCACAACTCCTTAAGTTTTAAAATACCTATGAATAAGGATAAGTCAGGACCTTGCGGAAAGGTACTAAATTAGGAGAGGGAAAATTACATCAGTTTTGGGCAGGAGCTAGGAAGAATTATTTGGGAGCAACTGTTGTCAGGCGAGTCCACATTTGACGTGTGGGAGTTGTTTAAAGATCTGCTGATCAGAATTTAGGACTAGCATGTTTGAGTAAGAAGGAAGGACAAGGATGGCAAGGTGAGGGATCTTTGGATATTGAGGGAGGTTATGAATTTAATCAAAAGGGAAAAAGAAGCATATATAAGGTTTAGGAAGCTAAAATTGGACAGGGTCCTTGAGGAATATAAAGAAAGCAGGAAAGAACTCAAGCAGGGAGTTAGGAGAGCACAAAGGGGCCATGAAGTCACCTTGGCAAGTAGGGTTAAAAAGGCATTCTATACATACTTTAAAAACAAGAAGCTAACTATGGAGAAGGTAGGACTACTCAAGATAAAAGAGGGAACTTGTGCTTGGAGGCAGCAGACGTGATTGAGATCCTAAATGAGTATTTTGTATTAGTATTCACCCAGGAGAAGGACATGGAGGATAGTGAGAGTAGTGTGGAGTATGATAATACGCTAGGGCATTATGGGATCAAGAAAGTAGAAGTAGAAGAAAACTAAGGTTCCCAGGTCCCGATGGTATCTACTGCAGGTTACTGACACAAGAGAGGAGATTGCTGGGGCCTTTACCTTGCTAGCTAGCAGAGAGGTCCCGGAGGACTGACGAGTAGCTAATGTTTCTCTGTTCAAGAAGGAAAATAAGGATAAATCCAGGAAACTATAAACTGGTGAGTCTCGCATCGTGGTTGGGAATCTATTGGAGAGAATTATTAGGGATAGGATTTACATGCATTTGGAAAAGCATGGCCTAATTAGGGACAGTCAGCATGGGTTTTTGTGGGACATGTCATGTCTTACTACCTTGTTTCAATTTTTTGAGGAGGTGACAAAAGTGATTAATGAGGGTAGAGCAATAGATGTTGTTTACACAGATTTTAATAAGGCTTTTGACAAGGTCCTTCATGGTAGGTAGTCCAGAAGGTTAAGATGCGTGAGATCCACAGAGATTTGGCAGCTCAGATTCAGAACTGGCTTGACCATAGAAAGTAGAGAGTAGTGGTGGAAGTGTGTTTTTCAGGCTGGAGGTCCGTGACTAGTGATGTTCCTCAGGAATCCGTACTGGGACCTCTGTTGTTTGTGATATGTATTTAAATAAATAACTTGGATGAAAATATAGATGGGTGTGTTAGCAAGTTTGCAGACAACACAAATATCCGTGGAGTTGTAGATAGTGATTAAGGTTGTCAACGGATACAATGGGATACAGATCATTTGCAGATATTGGCAGACAGATTGCAGTTGGAATTTAATCTTGACAAGTGTGAGATGCTTCACTTTGTGAGATTAAATATCAAGGAAAAGTATACACTTGATGGCAGCACCCTGAGTAGCATTGATGTACAGAGGGATCTTAGGGTTCAACCCCATAGCTCCCTGAAAGTGGCCATGCAAGTAGATAGAGTGGTGAAGAAAGTGTATGGCAAGTAGATTGGGTGGTAAAGAAAATGTATGGCATGCTTGTCTTCGTTAGTTGGGGCATTGAGTACAAGAGTCAGGATGTCATGTTGCAGCTTTATAAGACTTTGGTTAGGCCTTCAACTATTGCATTAACTTCTGGTCGCCACATTACAGGAAGGACATGGAGGCTTTGGAGACGGTGCAGAACAGGTTTTCCAGGAAGCTGCCTGGATTAGAGGGTATGAGCTATAAGAAGATGCTGGAAAAACTCAGGTTGTTTTCACTGGAATGGCAGAAGCTGAGGGGAGACTTGATAGAAGTCTGTAAAATTATGAGATGTATAGGTAGGGTTGACAGTTCGGAATCTTTTCCCAGAGTTGAAATGTCTAATGCTAGGGGGCATGCATTTAAGGTGAGAAGGGGAACGTTCAAAGGGGATGGGAGGGGCAAGTTTTTTACACAAGAGAGTGGTAGGTGCCTGGAACGCACTGCTACAGGTAGTGGTGCAGGCAGATACCACAGGGGCATTTAAGGGACTTTTAGATAAGCACATGAATATGCAAGGAATGGAGGGGTATAGACTAAGGACAGATTGAAGGGATTAGTTTAATTTGGCATCATATTCAGCACAACATCATGGGCCAAAGGGCCCGTTCCTGTGCTGTGCTGTTTTATGTTCTGTTGTAAAGTTTGAAAATAATGTAGTTCAATTCAAAACGAAGATTTTAAATTCTAAACGAAGGACACTATGAAGGCATGGGGATAAGTTGGCAATGGTGGATTGGGAAAATACTTTAAAAGGTATGATGACAGATAAGCTACTATTTAAAGAATTAATATATGATTTACAATAAAAATATATTCCTTCAAGGAACAGAAAATAAAAGGAAAAGTGAGTTAACCATGGCTAACAAAGGAAGTCCCACAACCAGGATCAGAGGAGCAGGAAAGCTGACGTTTCGGGTCTAGATCCTTCTTCATTTCTGAAGAAGGGGCTAGACCCAAAATGCCAGCTTTCCTGCTCCTCGGATGCTGCTTGGCCTGCTGTGTTCATCCAGCTCTACACCTTGTTATTTCAGATTCTCCGCCATCGGCAGTTTCTACTATCTCAGTCACAGAACCAGACTGCATTCTCTGCGCTTGCCAGCCTCAGTGCTTCTTCCAACTATTGCTCAACATGGAGAATTCCTGATTCATCGGCTGAGGGAGGGAGGGCGGTACATGGTAATCAGCAGGAGGTTTCCTTGCCCATGTTTAACCTGGTGCCATCAGACTGCAACAGGTTGGGAATCAAAGTTGAGAATGCCCAGGGCAACTCCCACCCGACTGTATACCACTGTGCTGCCACTTCTGCTGGCTCTGTCCTGCTGGTGGAATAGGATATATCCAGAAATGGTGATGGTGTTGTTTGGGGTATTGTCTGTAAGTTATGATTCTGTGACTATGACTCTATCAGGCTATTGCTGTCTTTGAGATAGCTCTCCCAATTTTGACATTAGCTCCCAGCTGTTAGGAGGAGGACATTGCACATCGACAAGTCTGTTCTTGCTGTTGTCGTTTCTGGTGCCTCGGTTGATTCTAGAAAGTCATAGAGTCATGCAGCATGGAAACAGACCCTTCAGTCCAATCAGTCCATGCCAGACATAAGCCCAAACTAAACTAGTCCCACCTGCCTGCTCCTGGTCTATATTGCTCTAAACCTTTCCTATTCATATATCCATCCAAACATCTTTTGAATATTGTAATTGTACCCACATCCACCATATCATCAGGAAGTTCATTCCACATGTGAACCATCCTCAGTATAAAAAAATTGCCTGTCACGTCTTTTTGAAATCTCTCTCCTCTAAGTGTGCCCTTTAGTCTTGAAATTCCCCATCTTAGGGAAAAGACGACTACCATCAACTCTATCTGTACCTGTCATTATTTTATGAACTTCTTTCAGGTCACCTCTCAACCTCCTACACTCCATTGAAAAAATTCCCAGCCTATTGAGCTTTTCCTTATAACTCAAACCTTCCATATCCGGCAACATCCTGAAGCCTTGAGACTTTGTAGCAATAGTTACAACTGAATGGCTTGCTTGGCCATTTCAAGATTACAAAAATAGATTGTCTGGTTGTTTTCACATTCCTGTTAGTGGGAGTTTGCTATGCACAAACTGACTGCTGTGTTTTTTACATCAAAGCAATAACCTCATTTTAACAGCACTGAGTTGACTGTAAAGGGCTTTCAGTCATCCTAAAATTATTAAACGCAGTATCTAAATATATCATTTTCAGTTGTATTAATGAGTGTTTGTTCCTTTCCATGGTGTGAGAACAGTGATGCACAACTACCCGATGCAGCCAGGCTATGCTGCCAACACACATGCGGCATCTTATCACCCATACCCACCAGCTCCAGCCTACAATGCTGCAAGTAAGTTCTAATTGTTATTTCAAGCAATGAGCTCAGGGCTTATACAATTAATGATAGGGCCTTGGGTGATGTTGTAGAACAGAGGAGCCTAGGAGTTCTGGTACATAATTCTTTGAAGTTTGCGTCACTTACAGACAGGGTGGTTGGTTAAAAAGGCGTTTGGCTTGCTTGCCTTAATTGTTCAGTCCTTTGAGTATAGGAATTAGGAAATCATGTTGAGGTTGCACACAACATTAGTGAGTCCTCTTTTGGAATAACTGTGCCCAATTCTGGTCGTCCAGTTACGAGAAGGATATTATTAAGCTGGAGAGTGTTCTGAAGAGATTTACAGGGATGTTGCCAGGTATGGAAGATTTGAGTTATAAAGAAAGGTTGGATAGGCTGGGACTTGTTTTTCACTGAGGAAAGGAGGTCAAGAGGCGACTTGAAAGAAGTTTATAAAATAATGAGGGTTATAGATAAAGTTAACGGTAGTTGTCTTTTCCCTAGGATGGGGGATTTCATGATTAGAGGGCACATTTTTAAGGTGAGAGGACAGAGATTTCAAAAAGACATGAAGGGCAAATTTTTTACACAGATGGTGGTTCTCATGTGGAATGCACTTCTTGAGGAAGTGGTGGATGTGGGTACAATTACAACATTTAAAAGAAGTTTGGATAAGTATATGAATAGGAAAGATTTGGACGGATATAGGCCAGGAGCAGCCAGATGGGACTGGTTTAGTTTGAGCTTATATTTGGCTTGGACTGGTTGGACTGAAGGGTCTGATTCTGTGCTGTGTGACTGTATAAGATGAAACACATTGGCTAATTCACTTGTGAAGTCAGGGAAGGGACAGACATGTATAAGAAAGTTTTAGGACATTGGGATTGGCCTTGGGATATTGAAATTGGAGTATTAGGATTGGCCTTGGGGTGTTGGGAATTGGTTTGGGCATTGAGTGTGGGTTTGGGGCATTCAGAGTTTTTATTGGGGGCATTGGGAATGGGATTGGGGTGTTAAAAGTGGTTTTGGTGTACTGGGTGTGGTTTTGGGATCTGTACAATCAACTGCAATTAGTGCTGGATTTCAGAGCCTTTAGTGTTGCAGATTCAGAGTGGCATGGCAATGTTGGATAGACAGTCCTGATTTTTCAAAATAGATATATCAGGAAGCTTGTGCACACCCTTGTGGGAGTCACTCTCAACACTCTTACTGTATCATTGTCGACATGTCAGGATGTTAGACTAAAGCACAGACTTATATATCATCATAATAATATAAACTATATGTAACTTATGCATTCCACCAGACAGTTAACAATTTGCTAAGAGTTTAGTTTAGAAATGCCATTTTTTTGACTTGCGCCTTCCTGTAGTTTCTATTTTTGGCCATTTTTCTCAAAGGCTCTTCAGGTTAAATTCACCAGCTGTGATCTTGATAATGTATGGCTCCATAGATTCCTTGTTCTTAATGATGCTAAATTGCTACATTGAACTCTAATCTAACCTGTCTGATTTGTTTGCTTTTGTAGGTGCTCCCCCGTACACCTCATCGTAGCTGGAATGAAGAACAGCTGTCAGACCCTGTCCATATACTTGCCAGCTCCAGTCTGTAGATAACTGGGGCACTGAAATTTTGTTTGATAGGACCTTGTTAACTGGAAAACACAATTTGCATGAGTGCATATATTCTTTGTTTTCTGAAGTTTTTAATTTTGAAATTCAAATTATGCTGAGTATTATTTTCCACCCTTACTAAGCTGAATGTTTATCTGAATTGTTATTTATATATGGTTGTTATTTCACCCTGTGCCATTGTGCTGTTTCAGTAGAATCTGCAGAAATACTGCTGGGTTCTGCCGTTTCACACAGTCTGTTGTTCACTGTTAATTTCAATGTAATAATATCAGCATTATTTGGATGAAAGAAAGTATTAATATGTTTGAAGGAATGCAGCTCTGATGTGAACTATGTTATAAAAGGGTTCACTCAAAAGGGTAATTTGGCTGAATGATTGATCACCGGGTGAGGCCCATGGTCTGTGAGAGAGAGATGGTGGCTGTGGATGCAGGAGGAGTGGATGTCTGTGTGTGTGAGTGTGCTTGTGCCAGGGTCTGCGTGTGGATCAACAAGTGTGTCCATGTGTGTGTCTCTGTCAGGGTCTGTGTTTGTAAGTGCATCTCTGTAAGGATCTGTGTCTGTGTGTGTAGGTTTGTCTGAGTTGGGGTCTATGTGTGTGCAAATATGTCTGCATCTGTATGTGTGCCTGATTTGGGGTCTGTGTCAGTGTGCGTTGAGTGTGTCTCTGTCAGGGTCTGTGTCTGCGTGTAAGTGTGTCAGTGTTGGGGTCTATGTCTGTAAGTGTGTCCACATCTGTCTCTTTCTGTCTCTTTCTGTCTCTTTGTGTCTGTGTGTTCATTCCACAATCCACTCCAGTACTTTTTGTTGCTGTAATCCCATGGAAAGGCTTGAAAATGATCCTGACCCCTCAGTGAGAACTGTGAGAATGGCATGGGGATCACTGTGAGAGTGAGGAGTAGGGTGGCAGTGAGGACACAAGACAGAGAGGCAGCACAGCTGTTTAAACTCAGTAGGAGCATGCTGACTCACAATATTCAACCCCAAAATTTCAACTTTCAGCCCCACTTGAGATCCTAATTCTCACTTTTGAAAGCTCAGCTTTTCTCCCTCGTTACTGACTATTATGTGTCCCTGATGTATGTATGTCTGCTAGCTGAGCATCTGTGTATGTGGGAGACATGTTTGCATGACATATGTGTGCAATGTAATAGTTGTTGTACGAATGTCAACGAGAGTCAGGATCTGCACGTGAGAGTGAGGTGTGTGTGTGTATGAGAATTGGGTTTGTGTGAGAGAGTTAGGGCTGTATTAATAAATGTGAGAGCCAGGGAGAGTGTGTGAGAGAGTCAGAGGTTTGTGTGTATGTATGAGAGTTGGGTGTGTGAGAGCAAGTTGGGGCTGTATGTATGTTTGATGATGTTTGAGAGAGTGTCAGGAGTGTGCATGTGCGAGAAAGTCTGGGCTGTGTACGTATGTGAGAAATGAGGGTGTGTGTATGTGTGAGAGTCAGGAGTATGAGTCAGAGGGATGTGTGTGAGAGGCGCCAGTGCATGCATGTGTGTGTGCATGCATGCAGGAGAGTCTGGGGCATGTCTGTGTGCGTGTGGGGAGGGTGTGCGTGTGTGAGAGAGAAAGAGAGATTCAGCGCGCATGTGTGATAGTGGAGGGTGGTGGAGTGCGTGCGTGTAAGAGGGATGGGCCTGTGTGTGTGTGTGTGTGCGCGCGCGTGCGAGAAAGAGAGAGTCGGGGTGTATGTGTGTGTTGGGTTTGTATGTGTGTGAGAATTGGGGGATATGTGTGCATGTGTGAGAGTCAAGCACGTGTGTGGGTGTGAGATGGAGGTGTGTGACTGTATGAGAGTCAGGAATGTGTGTGTGAGAGATGCGTCTGTGTGCTTGTGTGAGAGTCAGTAGTGTGTGAGAGTTGGGGTTGTGTGCATGTTTGAGAGATGGGGTGTAAGTGTGTGAAAGAATAGGGTATGTGCGTGAGAGAAAGTTGGATGTGTGTGCTGATGTAGGTCTGCAGTGTGTGTCTGTGTGAGAGAGACGATGTGTGTGTGAGAGATGCAGGTGTGCCTTTGTGTGAGAGATGGGTGTGTGTGTGTGAGAGAAAGTCAGGGGTGTGCATGAGTGAGAGTCAGATATGTGCTCATGTGTGAGATTTGCATGTGTGTGTGAGAAAGTAGGGTGTGTGCGTGTGAATTGGGGTGTGTGTGTGTGAGAAAGAGTCACGGGTGTGTGCATGTGTGAGACACTGTGGGAGAGAGTTGAGCATGTGAGTCGGGCGTGTGAGAGAGACTGTGTTTGAGAGAAAGTCAGAGTTGGGACTCTGTGCGTGTGAGATGGGTGTGTGTATCTATGTGTGTGAAAGATTCAGTGTGTACGTGTGTGATAGATGAGTGTGCACGTGCATGAGAGTCAGGGTGTGTGTGTGTGTCGTGCTTGTGTGTGTCGTGCTTGTGTGTGTAAGAGAATTGGGGGATGTGTGTGCTTGTTTGAGACTCAGGATGTGTATGCATGTGAGAACCATGTGTATGGATGAGACTCGAGAGTGTGCGTGTGTGAGACTTGGGTGTGTGCATGTGTGAGAGTCAGGTGTGTGTGTGTGTGACAGGAGTGTGCGAGTGTGAGAGTCTGGGGTAGCGCACCTGTGAGAGTCTGGGGTGGTGCGCGTGTCTCTCGGTGTGCAAGTTTGGCTGTGTGTGGGTGAGAGTCAGGTGTGTGTACTTATACTGTTTCTATTCAAATAACTGTTGACTTGAATCACACTCAATTGAACCCGAGCTACTCGCTGTGTTAAAAGATTCTTCCTACACTTTAAATGTGTGCCCTTTGGTTATTAATCCATTTATGAGTGAGAACAGTTTCTTCCTACCTACTCTGAGACATCTCTCATAATCTGGAAAGATATCAAATCTCTCTTTAGCCTTCTTCTGCCCAAAGAAAACTGTCCAAACTCTCTAATCTTTCCTCATATCTGAACTTTCTCGTCTCTGGAAGTATTCTCAAAATCTTCTTTTGCACTCTGTACAATGCACTGTACACAATGCTCCAACTGACTAGTGTCTCATATAAATTCATCATAAACTCCCTGATCTCTATGCCTGTGTTAATAAAACCTAGAATACTGTAAATATTTCTAGTCAATCTGTTCAGGGATTTCATGACACATCTCTGAAGCAGTTGGAACGTGAACCCGGGCCACCTGGCTAAGAGGTAGAGACATTACAACTGCACTGTTTGCTTCATTAACAGCTCTGTCTACCTGCCCTACCACCATTCATGTCTTATATATTTACACAGGTCTCTCTGCTGCTGCACATCCTTTAGAACTGAACCCTTTACTTTGTGCTGTTTTTCAATGTTCTTTTTACCAAAATGCATTACTTCACACTTCTCTGCATTGAACTTTAAGTGCCACTTAACTTCCTACTCCTCCAATTTGACAATGTCCTCTGTGATTTCTATACTCAAAGTTTACAGTTCTTCCAAGTTTCATATATTCTGCAAACTTTGAACTTTCCTCATCCAAGATCTAGATCTTTATAACAGGAAGAGTAAGAGATCCAGAACCGACCTCTGGGAAACTCCACTGAGAACCTTCCTCCAATCTGAAAAATGACCACTACTCTCTTTTTCTTATCTCTTAGCCAATCTGTACTCACTTTGCAACAGTCCCATTTATTCCGTGATCTATACCTCTCCCTCATGGGTCTGTTGTGTGGCACTGTATCAGAAGCCTTTTGGCAGTCCTTGCACATTACATCAACTGTCTTCCCTCATTAACCCTCTTTGTATCTCTTCAAAATAGCTCCAGTAATTCAGATTCAATTTTCCCTTAACAAATACATTCTGACGATTCTGAATCAACCCATACCTTTCTATGTGACTTAATTAATAATCGTTTTAGAAGTTTCCCCACCGCTGACATTAAACTGGTCTGTAATTGCGGGGCTGATCTTTATAACTTCTTTTGAACAAGGGGATAATGTTTGCAATTCTCCAATTCTCTGGTACCATCCCAGAATCTAGAGTAGATTGAGAGATTGTACAACTGTAAAGCACCAACAGGTTATTCAATACTTTCTGTTTATACATTTTTAAACCCTTTTCGCAACTGAGTTTCCTCCTCTGACACCGTGTCCTGGGCAGCATCAGGTAAAGACTGATGCAAAGTATTTGTATAAGACCTCAACCATCCCTCATGCATAAAAGTGGCAATCCCCTCTTTGGTCCCTACTTGTCCCCATATCATACTTTTACTATTGAGATTTTTGTAGAAGTCTTTGGGATTTCCCTTTTTGTTAGCTGCCAATCTTTTTTATATATAATCCTCTTTGCTCCTTAAATATGCTTTCTAACCTCCCTTCCAAACCTTCTCCATATGAGTGTGTGGAGATGGATGTGTATAAGAGACGGATATGCGTGTGTTTTAGCAATATGTTTGTGTCTGTGTGTAAGATTGGTGTTTGCGTGTGTATGAGAGAGTGAGACAGGTGTTATTGTTTAAAAGAGAGATACAGGGGTTGGTGTCCAGGAGGTACTAGAGACATGTTTGAGTGTGTTAGAACGGGTATGTGAAAGAGAGAGCAACAAGATATTGGTGTGTGTTAAACAGGTGTTAGTGTGTGTCTGGGAGAGACACAGACAAACAGGGTTTTAGACCGTGAGAGACAGCGGTTGTGTGAAACAGAGGAAGATGAGCAACACAGAAGGATATGATGTGACCTGGGCTTGAAGTTAACCCAGTTCACTGTGAACTCTCTTGTTAGTGGAGATATTATGAGTGATGAAAAGTGAATTTGCAGAATGAGTGTATCTATTGTGTGGGCTGCTCTGGAAACAGAGCAAAAGATTGCTCTCTGACTCACTTTGTGGTTTGTTTCAACTGATTGTGTTGACTGCAGACATTAAAGGAAACCATTGAACCTTAACAAAGCTGGAATGTCAGAGGAATTTTGAAGATGACTGTTTGTTTTTAAATTTACTTTAAGTAACAAATTTGGAACCCGACCTGTGATAGGTACTTGTGGTATTTTGTACATTTTTCATGCGCTTCAGAGGAAATATTAAGTAATTCCCTTGCACTTGGAAAGTTCCAAAAAAAAGTAATGTGGTTTCTTATATTGGTTCATGAGAATTCTGTTATTTGGTCTTTTTCTCAATGTTCTCTACTGCAAACACAGTTAGAAACTGAAACGGGATATAGTTACTGCTCCATATGTATTAATACTCCAGCCTCTCAAATGGCACTTTTTAATTCAGTCTCAGTGTGTCGGTGTCAGTAACAAAGCTGACATTTACTGCCCAACTCAAGCTTCAAGAACATGCTGACGTTTTCAATTGGTGCAATCCATGCTCGCCCAGTTGCTTCAAACGTAAGTTAAGATTCAGCCATGTTGATGTTGGCTTAGGGTCATATAGAGGTCATATAGAGGCACATCTCCTTCCCTAAAGGGACACTAATAACAACTACAGTTTGTGTTTGAAAGTGCCTGCGAGCTGTTGCGCAGGAGGGTTGTGTGGCTGGGGGAAATTGCAGAGACGGGGACGTGAAGTGATTTTAAAAGATGAAGATTTCCAGGATTGAGTAGTTGCTTGACTGGGAGGCCCAGGAAGTCATTGGGCACAGAGAGATAGGTGAATGGGGCTTGGTGCCCACAAGAACCTGTCAGCAGAGTGAAGTACCACAGTTTTACAGAGGATAAAATGCAGCCAGGAGGAAGGTAGAATAGTCCAGAGGTAACAGTCATGGATAAGATTACCGACAGTGGATAAACAGAGATGGAGTGGAATTGGATGATATTATGAAGTTGGATAGACAGTCTTAGTGGATTTGTGGATATCTGATTGGCAGCTTACCTTAGGGTCAAATAAGGTTTTCTAAACTTCAGACAGTCTGGATCAGTCTTGCATGAACAGGGGTGGAATCTGTAGGTAAGGGAGAGAGTTTGGAGTGGCACCTGAAAAACAGTGGTTGTAATCTTCTCAAATTTTATTTGCAAGATATTTTTGCTCTTGAAGACTGGATATCCAATTTATAGTTTAGCATTGGTAGATGGGTGGAGAAATGGTGCTGAGGTAGTGCAGGATATTGTCAGCACAGCTGAAAACTCAAAACATGCCTTGGGATGATACTGCCTTTGGAAAGTATGCTGATGAGAAATGGAAGCTCAGGACATTATACAGGGTTAAGGATAGATGCTGGAGACACAGAATAGGACAGGAGCAAGAAGGGAACCAGGCAAGAGCAATCATAGATGGAGCAGCAATGGAGGGGAACAGGAAATACCATGCAGGAACAGGAAATGCTCCACACAGATAAAGGAACTGGAGATAGTGTTGTGTAATGTCCTTTAGGGAAGGAAATCTGCTGTCCTTACTTGCTCTGCTCCACATACGACTGCAGGCCCCCAGCAATGTGGATCGCTCTTAACTGATCTCTGAAACAAGAGGGAAAAGTCTACTTAACCTTATCGTACCTGTCACAGATGCCTCCATCCATGACAGTATGGGTAGAAGTCATCAATATGAAATAATTGTGGACATTGAGTTCCATCTTCACGTTGAAGTTACCCTCCATTATGTTGTGTCAAACTATCACTGTGCTAAATGGGACAGATTTGAACAAATCTAACAACTCAAAGCTACGCATCCATGAGGTGCATCATGGGTCCATCAACAGCAGCAGAATTGTATTCAGACATAATCTGCAATCTCATGGCCTGTATAGACCCCACTTTATCATTACGATAAAGCTGGGAGGTAAGCCCTGGTGCAGTGGACAGTGCAGGAGGGCATGCCAGGCACACTTTGAAACATACCTAAAAATGAGGTGCCAACCTGGTGAAGTAGCGTCACAAGGCTACTTACATGCTTAACAGTGGAAGCAGCAAAATGAAAGAAAAAACTAAGTAATCTCACAACCAATAGACTAATCTAAGCTCTGCAGTCCTGCCACATCCAGTCATTAATGGTGGTGGACAATTAGACAACTCACTGGAGGTGCAGACTCCACAACTAGCTTTATCTTCAATGATAGAAGAGCCCAGCACATCAGTACAAAGGATAAGGCTGAAACATTAGTCAAAATGCTAAGTGGATGATCAGCATTTGCCTCCCCAGCCTCCCCTTTGTTCTGAGGGATTGTTGATGAACCCCATCTATGATGGTTGCATCCTTAAATAATTTCTTGCAGACGTTTTCCTCCAAATCCTTACCACTAGCTGATGGTCAAATTACTGAGAAATGTAATTGCACCCTTCTTATTCATTAGCTCTAGCAAAATTAATTTTGTTCTTGAACATTCTGAAACATTCTATTTCTCCAGCACTGCAATGCTGTCTTGAACCAAGACACAACCTTTCTGCCTCTTTTCCCATTTCCCATCTTTTCTCTAGTCCTGTGACCAGGAATACCAAACACCTAGACCTGTCCTTCCTTGAGCCAAGCTTCCGTCAGCACCACAAAGTCGTAATGCCACATAGTAATGTGTGCCTGTGACTCCCCTATACCTTGTACATTCACATACATGCAGTGTAACCCTGATTTGGACGTAAGTACTATTTACCTTACTCTGACTCCTCCGCTTAACATTTTGTGTTCTCTGGTATTAGTCTAATATTCTCTCCTATTTCCTATGCACCCACTGAGTTAGTTTAAACCGTCCCCATAAGCACTAGCAAAACGCCCTTGCAAGGAACTCAGGGGAAGTAAAGCACAGATACAGAAACAGTACAGATAATGCAAGGCAATTGGTATTAACTAAACTGGTAGAGTCGACATGACTCTGGGTCCAGGTAGACTTCATCCGAAGGTACCAAAAGAGATGACCAGTGATGTGGTAGCGATATTGGTGTTGAGTTTTCAAAATTCCTTCTATCAATTTAGCAATTATATCTAGTAATTATATTTAGCAAATATATCTTATCTATTCAAGAAGACAGAAAACAGGAATCTAAAGGCTAGTTAGCTTGAGTCTGTTGTGGGAATTTGTTGGAAATGATAATTAAAGAGCTTATAGCTGCGTATTTAGAAAAACCTCAAGGTAATCCGAAATTATCAGCATGGCTTTGTCAAAGGGAAATGATGTTAAACAAATTCATTAGACTTCCTTAAGGGGTAAATGCCCTGTGGATAAAGAGGAGCCCGTAGATGGATTTCCAGAAGACATTTGGGAAGGTACAACATCAAAGGTGGGACATAAAAGTTGATTGTGTAGAGGGTAACATCTTAGCAGCAGTAAAAGCAGAAAACAGTGCTGGTCACAAAGAATGGAACCTGGCAGCGGTCTGTGCTGGGACCTCAGGGTTCTACAATTTACTTCAATGACTGAGATGCGGAGAGTGAAGACATAGGGGTTGATTTTGCAGATAACATCTGGTAGATATGCTGTGAGGAAGTCTATGGGCCAAGTGCTTGAAAATGGGATTAGAACAGTTTGGAGCTTGTTTTTGATCAGTATGGATGCAATGGGCCAAAGGGCCTTTTGCTGTACTGTAGATCACTATGACTCAATAGCTATAAGATAGTGGCAGCAGCAAGTTAGGCAGCATTCGGGCTCCTGGCCCTGTCTGCTTCAGGAGGCTGCTTCCTCCCTTCTTTCCTTACCCTTTTTAATCTTCTTTCGTTTCTTTTCTCTTTGTCTCCTTCCTGTTGGCAGTGGCGGAGGGGGTGAGATTTTGCAGGAGAGTGGCTGGAGCAGGATTCTTGGTGAGGGAGTGACCTGACCTGGCGGCGAAGCCAGGGATTCCTGGTGTGTTCGGAGTCGGGTCTCCAGGCGTCGGTGAGGCAGTAGCTTTACTGGAGCCAAGGACTTCTGGTTGTGGTAGGCCGGGAGCTGGAGTCTCCTGGTTGTTGGTGAGGTGGCGGCAGCAGAGCTGGGTTGCTGGGCGAGTCTGGGTCCAGCACTCCATCTGGCATCAGTGGTCTATTGGCGGTGTGGGTCCAGTGACAAACAGATGGTGCCTGAAATGTAGCGACTCCAATGTCACGGGGTGTTGTTGGTCAGTCGGCTCAGGACTCGGGACTCATGCTGGAGGCAGCGGAGCAAAGATGGACTTTCTTTCAGCTTTGTCTTTTTATTCTTGAAGGATTTGAATGATGCCAGATTGGGCAACAGTTGAAGCTTTTCACTGTATTTTACTGTGTTGTACATTGTAGGGCATAAGCGACAATAAATCATCATTCATTCATTGTAACAAAGTCACAAGAAGATTGCAAGCAGATAGAATTAGCTTGAGTGAGTCGTCGGAGGCTTAGGGGTGACCTTATAGAAATTTATAAAATCTTGAGGCGTATTGGATAGGATGAATAGGCAAGGTCTTTTTCCCATGGTAGGTGAGTCCAAAACTAGAAGGCATATGTTTAAGGTGAAAGGGGAAAGATTTAAGAGGGATCTGAGGGGCAACGTTTTCAAGCAAAGGGTGGTGTGTGTATGAAACGAGCTGCCAGAGGAAATGGTGGAGGCAGGTACAGCATTTGAAAGGTATCTGGATGGGTATATGAATAGGAAGGGTTTATCGGGATATGGGCCAAATGCTGGCAAATGGGACTAGATTAACTTGGGATGCCTGGATGGCATGGACGAGTTGGACTGCAGGGTCTGCTTCCGTGCTGTATATCTCTATGAGTGGACAAATTCTGGCAGATGGAGTATAATGTGGTAAAATATGAAGTAATGTAAATTGTTTAGTTTGGCAGGAAGAATAAAAAATGCAGGGTGTACTAGCTCAAGAAATCTGACTGGAAAGGAACATCGTTTATTGTTGAACACCAAAGTAGAGCCACTACTTGTGATCATAGGCTGATCATATCCCTGGGTCTGCTTTATTTTCTCTTCCATCACCAAATCATATGTTTTCTTTTTCATCTATTAACCACCACCAGTAAATCATCCATGTTTCCAAATGAATAGTTTACTTGCCAGTACCCAGTTCAGGCCTCCACCACCCAGCCAAGCCTCTGCGATCCAGCCTAGGCCCGGCCACCCAGCATGTCCCCGACTCTGGTCACTGCTGCAGCCACAGCCTTTCCTTCAACCAGCCTTTCGAACCCACGATGGTGGAGGTACAGGTTTGCTAACAGCGGCTCTTTGATAGTCGCCATTACTCCTGATGGTGGGAAGACCTGCATGAGTCGACCATGTTCCAGAAATTAATCAGGTCCAGATAAAAGACAGGCAGTGACCCAAAGGAAACCTGATGACCCTCACGGTCTCTGAACAGGAGCTTTGTGTTGTAATTGAGGTCACACACCCAGCAAAAGAAATACATTGCACCATCTGGGAGGAGGCTCAACGTGAAGATACTGCTGCAGAATCCAAAGGTGGAAAGTTGTCACCTGGGTGTGAAGACACACCAGTGACTGACTACTGTCCTCAATGGGGAGACTCAGCCTCAGCAATGACCCAGTGCATCCCCTTATCTTGGAAGAAGTGAACCACCATCTTCTGGAGTTTTGTGGAAAAAACCAGGAAATAGAATTAAAGGGACCAGGTGGCACCACAGGATGGATGCTCCCAGTTGACTTACGATCAGCACTTGGCTCTTATATAATAGCATTCGGAGCAGTCCTGTCTAGTGGCCTAGATGAGCCTTGACTTTGGCCTCCAGCTCCTGACAGTTCGCCAGCCAGGAATCCTCACCCCGGCTGAGATTGAGGAGATGGGTGATACTCCAGTCAAACTCTCATAACCGCCTCTGGCAGAGTGTCCACCTGCCTCGGACCGACCAGGAGTCCAGAACATTTGGCCCAGGAGATCCTGGTGGAAGACATGGCTGAGTAAACCACCTGGCACTCGCACGTTCTCCCCAGGTCAGCCAGGTCGGTGAACGTGAGGAGCACATCGTCAGCGAGAGCTAGAAGAATTACCCCAGTGCCTGGTCTCTGCAGAGCCAACCCCGACAACCTGATCTGCAAGAGGCACAGGAAAAGCTTCATGCACAGGTGATACAGCTGTGGGGCAAGTGAATGGGTCCCTGATGGCACTCCTGTCCCAAAGGGCAGGGATGCTGTTAGGGACGCATTCACTCCATGGCAGCGTACAGATGTGGGATCTGGGCGATGAACAGTGTCCCGAACCTGAAAGCTTGCAGACTCCTGAATAGCTCCTCATGATTGACCCTGTCAAACGCTTTCTCCTCATTGCGGGACAGGACAGTTACAGGGATAGGGTAGGAGGCTGGATTTGGGTGGGATTCTGTTCAGACGGTCAGTGTAGACTCGATAGACTGAATGGTCTCTTTCTATACCATAGGGATTCTGTGATTCTAAGGTGCTCAATAGATCAGTCCTCTGGTAAACATGGATCAGGACCCAGACCAGACATATTATCATGGATCCTCCAGCCTGGGACCGCGTATGGACTGATCAGGGTGGATCATGTGATCTAGCTCAGATTCCAGGTGAGTGACAATGCCCTGGTGAAGACTTTTTAATCCGTGCTGAGGAGAGAGACCAGATGTCAGTTTTTAAGTAAATTAAGGTTCCCCTCTTTTGTATCTGGATGATGACAGGGGCGGCTCTCCAGCTGTGAAATATTCCTCCAAGACCCACATACAGTCACCTCTCAAGACATCCCAGGAACACCCTGAAGAGCTCTGTAGTCAGTCCGTCCAACCCTGGGGACTTACCCCTCAAGAGTCAGGTGATGACACCAGTTAGCTCCTCTAAAGTGATAGGAACGTCAAGCAAACTGGCATTCCCCAGGCCAAACTGCAACACGTCTTCATACAGAACTCTGTGACCATCTTTGCTGGGTTGATCTGGAGAGAGCAGAGCTGTCTAAAAGGCTGAGGTGTGGACCCTGATGCCCTCCAGATCCGAGATGAGGGTCCCATTGTCAGCCAGCAGCACAAGGAGCTGATGATTGGCCCCAAGCCTTTTCTCTAGCGAGTAGAAGAAGGGGGGAGCCGCAGTCCAGGCCCACAAAGAGTCAGATCCGCAACCTGACATACACGCTTCAGGATCCTACATGCTGCAGGTCCCTCAGCGCACTCTTCCTCTCTTTGTACTGTTGCTAAGTTGGAAAAAGTACTTGTGGATTGGGAGGCAGTAAGTTGGAGTTTGGTGTTTGTACCATGCCGGAGGGGAAAGCATTGCGAGGTGCCTTCAAAAGATCATGTGCTTTTTCCGTGCTTCGAGATTTAAAATTGATGTCTGTGAGCAGTAGCTTGAAAGTTTGCAAGTACACAGAGAGCACCTGAATTGAAACATTTGAATTGAGAGGCTATACAGTTAGCAGGCCAAGCTTTTTCTTTACTAAGTTTTTCTTTACTAAGACTTCTGAATTTAGCCAGTCAATTTGAACCAAGCATTTAAATACCAAAAACCTATTAAATTTAAGTCTGATGGTTTTGACAACATAGGACCAATCATATTGTAAGAAATATTGATTTGTCATCAAGGGTATAAAAAAGTTGAACAAAGCCCTCGAGCTAGCTGCCATCTGCTGGAGCTAACGGCCCTCAGCTCTCAAGAGAGAATCGCTGGCTCTCACAGCCTCCTCTATGTCTTAGAGAAAGCACCATCTAAAGAACAACGGTACCAATGGCACAACTAGTCAATATTCCTGACAGAAGAATTGATAGATAGGAAACAGAACATTCCGGAAGACATGTAACCTGGCTGTAATTTCGAGAGATTAAAGCAGCTTGTACCACTTTTCACACTCCTTTTACAGATTATAGGGCGAGCTGCTTCTCTTTAGGTGTTTCAGTTTTAGTTCTCAGAGGGGGTTAAATGTCTGCTTCATAACAATACACTCCTTCCAGCACCAAATCCGCTGACCGAGACTCCAGATTGAGCACTTCCATCTCCAACTCCTCGATCCTGGATTTCCATCTCTTCGTCAGTCTCCTCACATACTCCTGACAGGAGAAGCAGATGTGAGTCTTGCCTGTGCCTCACCATCGCCTCAAAACCTCTCTGCTTCCTTCTTCAGCCAGCCCAGAACTGATGGCATGAATCCTGGAATCACTCGTCCTCCAGCAGTGAGATAGGCATGGAACAGGGTGAGCTCTGCCCACACCAAGTGGTGATCTGTGTATAGTATATGCTGCTTGGAGGATGCTGGAACACAGGAGACGTACCCCTGTGAAACGTACAGGTGATCAATCCTTGACAGTCTGACCCCAGGCCTCACAAAGCTGAAGGTGATGGAGCCAGGATAGAGATTTCGCCAGACATCCACCAAGTCCTCACCCTCTTCTCTGATGCTAAACCAGTGTGAGCACCAACAAGATCCCATTCCTCGAGGATGCAGTTAAAATCCTCCCCCTCCCCAAGGATAAGACCTGGCCTTCATCAATGGAGGCAAGATTAGCAGACACTTCTTCAAAGAAGCGTATTTGCCTCACACTGATCTGAGTAGTACATACGTTCACAAAGATCCTCAGATTTACTGCTATAATGTGTAATTTTCTCAGCTTCTTCTGTGAATCTTATACAATCCTGAACTTCTTTTATCAGCCAGGGTTGATTGACCTTTATTAATATTTTGCACCTTGAAGGAATGCATACATCAATGTAAGTGCTGTGTTAGTTCTTCAAAGACTATCCATTGCCTATGAACAGCCTTTCAATATATTTTCCCAATCCACCAGTCAATTGCACCTCGTGCCTTCAGAATTTCCCTTGATTAATTCTAACACCCTTGCTTCAGATTCAACCACCTCACCTTCAAGTGTAATGTAAAATTCTGTCATATCACGGGTCACAGGATAAGTAGGAGGCCTTTTCAGAGGGAGATGAGGAGAAATGTCTTCACCCAGAGAGTGGTGAGTCTGTGGTATTCTCTGCAACAGGAAATCATTGAGGCCAAAACATTGCAGACAAAGAAAGTAGATAAATTTCTTCAAAGTAAAGAGGTCAAAGTCTGTGGGAGAAATTAGCAACAGGATACTGAGTTGAATGATCAGATATGATCAAATTGAATGGCAGCATAAGTTAGAAAGGCTGAATGGCCTACTTCTCCCATTTTTTATAGTTCTATAATATGCTTCCTTATCCCTGCCAAGGTTGTTTTACAGCAAGATGGTTCATTAGCCCTTTCTCATTACATAGTTCTAGATCTAAAATGGCGTGTCCTCTAAATGGCTCCTCACATCTTGCTCTAAAAAAATCCCTACACACACTCCAGAAGCTCATCCTGCACAGCTTTAGAGGTCAGTTGCTTTACCCAATCCATATGTAGGTTAAATCACCCAGTGATAACAGTTTGCTTATGCTTTGTGTTTCTCTCTTCTCCTGATTAATACCCCCCACAACTATTTTGTGGTCTATAAGTATTTCCAACCAATATCTGCTGGCCCTTGCTGTTTCTTAGCTCCGCTCAAACAGACTACACGTGTTGCTTTTCCAGTCCGAGAGCCTTCCTTACTAAGGTACTAGCTCATCCCTTATTATCAGCACAGCTCCACCTCCTTCTTGTCCTACACATCAACTATCCTTGAATGTTCAGTTGTTAGTCACCTTCAGTCAGGGGGTCCGAGCACAGTAAGTCAAAAGCAGCCTCCAATATCCAGGGGCCTTGGCATGGTCAAGTGGCTGGTTTGGGGCGGTCAGGGACAGATGGTCCATACCTCTTTAGTACAGGGAATGCAACACAGTCAGCTCTGTGGGTCCAATAAAACCAGTTTGTAGAGCCATGGGAGCAGAGTTGGGAGCTTTCTACATATCAGTCCCAGAGTTCAGTCACTTGTTGTCCAGGGCTATCCAGCTATTATTCATGGGGTGGGTCACGTCAGTCCTTGGGAATCTGTCCACTGTATATCAAGGGTAACTTATCAGGGGCTACTGCTGTGGGAGGAAAGCTGGGGAATTCAGTCATGGGAATTGGAGGGAGAAGGTTGGTGTATCAGGGGTTCACAATATTGAAGTGGGGGGGGGCGACACATTAGATTATGATTTTCTCATTTGTTCCTTATTATTTCTTTAATAATTGATTCCAACATTTTTCCAAGAATAGATATTCAGCTAATATGCCTGAAGTTACCCTCCTTTTGTCTCCCTTTTTGCATAGGAGAGTCACATTGGTAGTTTTCTAATCCTCTGGTACTTCTCCAGAATCCAAAGATTTTTGGAAATTACAGCCAATGCATCCAATATCTGTGTAGCTCCTCTTTAAGGATCCTTGGATGCCAGCCATTAGGGCCAAGGAACTTATCTGTCTTTTGCCTCATTAGTTTGTCCGATACTACTTCCTTAGTGATGATGCTGGTACTTATTTACTCCCCTGTATTCTTCAGTATTAATGGAATGTTTGAAGTTTCTTCCACTGTAAAAACTGATGGAAAATAGCTGTTTAACTCCTCTGTCATTTCCTTGTTCCCCATAACCATCTCCCCAGTTTCATTTTCTAAGGGGCCTATGTTGCTTTGACATTTTTCTTTCTTTTCATATAGTTAAAGAAACTCATTGTCAGTTTAATATTCCATGCTAGTTTGCCCTTGTACTTTATTTTATCTGGCTTTATTGTCTTTTTAGTTCTCCTTTGCTGGATTCTGAATTTATCCCAATCTTTGGGGTTATCACTAACTTAAGCCTCCTTATATACTTTTACTTTCAACCTAATATTCTCCTTAACTTTCTTGGTTAGCCATGGCTAGTTTATCCCTTTCTCAGAATCTTTCCTCCTGACTGGGTATTTTTACTGAGAATCATGAATTACCTTCTTAAATATCTGCTGCTGTTTTCCAACCGTCATTCTTGCTGATCTATCGGCCCATTTCACTTTAGCTAACTCTAACCTCATTCCAATGTAATTCCCTTTATTTAAGTTATATACAGCCCATGTTTTTCACTCTCAAACTGAATATTAAATTCCATCATGCTCTGATCACTACTTCCTTGGAGATCTTTTACCCTGAGCCCATTTATTAAACCTGCCTCATTAGCCATCACCAGATCCAAGATAGCCTTGCTTGGCCCCATGACAATATTGCCCAAGGAAGCTATACCTAATGCACCCAGTGAATTTGTTGTTGTAGCTGTTTTTTTCAATTTGATTACCCTAATTAAGATGAAGACTATAGTCACCCATAATATTGCTCAATTCTTTTTACATGCTTCTGTTATTTGTTGATTTATAGCATTTCCTACACAGTGGCTACATTTAGGGGTCTGGTTTCTGGTTGAACCAGTCATCATCTCTCACAAAAGATAGGTATATTAGGGAATCTAGGGCTAAAGTGATCTCCTGGACTAGGTCTAAGTGCCTAAATGGTTCAAAGAGGAAGTTCCAAGACTTTTTCTCCCAAACTAGTCTAGATTAATAATATGTTTATTCACTTCTCCCAGGGGACTCAAAATGTTTTGATAGATTATTAAAAGCAAGGGGCATGCTACATGCTACCTGTTTGTCATTGTTCAAATGTTCCAGCTGAAGCTCTACACAAAGCAAGAATTACACGTGTCACCTTCCTCTCTGTGTACCCAAGTGCTACGCCAGATGGAGGCTGTGTGAATTATAAATAACTACAGTGTAAAGATGTATGGTATAATGCAAACTATACACAAACTGTAGAATCAGTGAGTGATACAGAACAGTGACTTTGGTACATTGTGTCTATGCCAGGTCTTCCATGCAGGTAGTCAAGAAGTCCCACTCTGGTTTTATTTCCATAACCCTGCAATGTTTTGTCTTCAAATGTATCCAGCTCAGTTTTGAGAGTAGCACTGAATTTATTACCAGTAATGATGTAACAGCGTGTCTGTGCCCTGCTTATGATCCTCCCCTCGTTTTTGTACAGTTTCACATCATCTGTCAACTTCTGAGCGATGCCCTGTATGAGCCAAATCCAGGTCAGTAATAAACATTAAAGACAGCAACGGTACTGACAGCCCTAAGAAATACCACTGTACCTTCACTCCAGTCTCAAAAACAACCATAGAATCATAGAATCCCTATAGTGTGGAAAGAGGCCATTTGGCCCATTGAGTTCACACCGACCCTGTGAAGAGCAATTGTAGCCTGCACATCCCTGCACACAATGGGCAATTTAGCATGGCCAATCCACCTAACCTGCATATCTTTGGACTGTGGGAAGAAACCCACGCAGACACGGGCAGAATGTGCAAACCCCACACAGACCATCGCCTAAGTGTGGAATAGAATCCAGGTCCCTGGAGCTATGAGGCAGCAGCGCTAACCACTGAGCCACTATGCCACCATTCATCCCTGTTGTCATAGTTCTGAAAATGGATTATTGCACTGAAACGTTAACTCTCATCACCGATGTTGCCAGGCATGCTGAGTACTTCCAATATCTTCAGTCTTTATTTCAGAATTAGCAGAATTCTGCTCTTTGCTCCCATTTTGCTCTTTTCAATCCGTTAGCCAATCTTGAACCCACACTTGTAAAGGGGTAATATTAAATATGTCAATGGGCAGTGTTTTTAATTCTTTCAGAGGATATGGAATTCTTTGTCTGGGCCAGATTCACTGCCCAGCCTCATGGGCCAAAGAATCTTTGTCAGACTTCTAATAATTTACAACTTCCTGTTACTTTCCCTGTAAAGTGAACCCATCTGGACGGGAATTTAAGCAATCATCTCAGTGCTACTGTTTTCAAGTGGGAAATGGTTCTTCCTACCTGGAGAATCTTTCTGTATACTAAATGGTGTTTCATGTCCCTATTGTCAGCAGGGACCCAGTAAAATCTGTTTGCAGATTTTCCCATGTGTCTTCAGATCTTGGCTGGTGGACCAGTTTAATTTTGATTGACTTTCAATCATTATACCGTTAACTTCGCTGACCGTGTTAAGACACGTTTCTCCTCATTCCACCTCTATCACTAGTTTTTAGCCTGTCATATTATTGACAATCACTGCGCTCAGTTTCTGACAGATTTCTGACAGGCTTGTTTGGATACAATCTGGGTTTATTACCTATGAATCTTCCATATCCATTCTTCTCCTCTAACTGCCCCTTCCTTTGTCCATCACTCTTGCTCCTGCACACTAGCTTCCTCCTGTACTTTTGTAATATTCATTTTACATAACGTTGTTGTAGCCCTTGTGCTGCCTGCACTAACCCTCTTCCTGTATTCATATGTTCAATGTGCCCTCCTCCTAAGGTGATGTATCCTGACCCATTCCTAGCTATCACATAATCATGTACCACTGATGTCTCTGAGGGCAGGGGTTCATATGAGGTAATGCCTTATGTTTCTTCGTCCATTGGGGTCTGACATTCATGTGTCTCCCCATCTGCTAACATGACTTCAGTGTGGTTCTGAACTAATCTGCCTTTGGGTATTAGGACAGTTTCTCATGCAACTTTTCTACTGTCTGGGACAGATTTCAGTTTATCTAAGTTCAGCAGGGTGGCCAGCGTACACCATCCATGCACAAGGATGTAATTGCATTGGATACAGTTCAAAGAAAGTTGACCTGTTTCATTCCAGAGATGAAAGGCTTGTTTTAGGAGGAGAGATTGAGCAGTTTAAGCCTACACTTACTAGAGCTTAGAAGAATGAGAGGATCATAGCATCAAACAGTACAGAAGAGGTCCTTCAACCCATCAAGTCTGTACCACCAAAGCTACACTATATCTACGCTAGTCCAACTTTCCTGCACTAGTCTCATAGCCTTAAATGTTATGACACTTCAAGTGTTCATCCACATAATTCTGTTAAGGTTGTGAGGTTTTCTGCCTCAATTACCCTCCAGGCAGTACATTCTAGACCCTGACCATCCTCTGGGAGAAAAATTATTTCTTCAAATCCTCTCTAAACCTTTCACTTTGAAATTATGCTCCTCCTTATTATAGGCCCTTCGATTAAGGGGGACGACTGCTTTCTATCCATCCTGTCCATGCCCCTCACAGCCTTATACACCTCTATCGGGACCCCTAAACCTTCTCTGCTCCAAAGAACACAACCCGAGCTTATCCAGCTCCATCCCAGGCAACATCCTGGTGAATCTCCTCTGCACTCCCTCTAGTGCAATCATATCTTTCTGACAGTGTGGTTCAGGACATTTTGAGCAACTTGAGGGTGGGGCTGATTTCAAGGCAGCCTTTAATTCTGCATAGACCTGATCCTAATCTGATCCCTAATCTACCATGGAAGCTCTGAGCAGGAATAAGCCATTCTGCCCTTAGAGCCTGCTTCACCATTCAATGTGATCATGGCTGGGCTCTATGTAAATGTCATTTCTTCTTTCTCCCCATACTCCTTTATGTCTTTATCATCTAAACATTTATTGATTGTTTTCATAATATATTCAATGACTTGACCTCCACAGCCTTATGTGGTACAGTACTCTACAAATGCACAGGAGTGAAGAAATGTTTCCTCATCTCAGCCTAAATGGTCAACCCCAGACTTTGTACCTTAGTTCTAGACTTTTGAACCAGGGGAGACACCATCCCTGGATCCAATATGTCCAGCCCAGTTAAAATTTTATCCATTCCAATCAAATCACCTCTCATCCTTCTAAACTTCAGTGAATACAGACCCTGTAGAACCAATTGCTCCTCCTAGGACAGTCCTGCTATCCCCAGTATCAGCCTAGTGAACCTTCATGGCACTCCCTCTGTACAGGTGTATCCTTTCTTCTGTAGAAAGACCACATCTGCACACAGTACTCCAGGTACGGTCTCACCAAGTCACCAAGGCAGGAAGACTTCTGTATTTCTGAACTAAACTCCTCTTGCAATAACAGCCAATATACCATTTGTCTACATAATTCCTTGCTGCACCTGCCTGTCTGCTTTCACTGACAGGTTTACAAAGACACCCAGATCCCTTGGTACATCCACGCCTCCCAACAGATCACCACTTAAATAATACTCTGCCTTCCTGTTTATCACACCTATGTGTTTAACTTCAATTTAACCATGTTGCACTGCATCTGCCATGTGTTTGCTCACTTGTCTAAATCACTTTGCAGCCTCCTTGTATTCTTCTCAGAACTCACTAATCTGCCCAGTTTTTTGTCATCGGTAAACTTGGAAATATTACATTTGGCACCACCTTCGGGGTCGTTTACATATATTGTGAACAGCTGGGCCTTGGCACTGATCCTTGATGAACCCCACTAATCACTGCCTGCAAATCAGAAAAAAGACCCATTTATTCCCACTTTCTGTTTCCTGTATGTCAACCAATTCTCAATCCATACTAATATGTGACCTCCTATCCCATGTGCTTTAATTTTGCCCACTAACCTCTTATGAAGGTTCTTATCAAAAGCCTTCTGAAAGTCCAATAGGATAGTGATAGTGGAGGATTTCAACTTGCCCAACATTAACAGGAGTAGTGATACTTGAAAGGTTTAAAGAGATCAGAATTCGTAAAAAGCATCCAGGAGAGCTTTTTAAGCCAGTGAACAGAAGGCCTGACAAGCTATGGACTTGGAATATAGGGTCTGTATTCACTGAAGTTTAGAAGGATGAATGGTAATTTGATTGAAATGGATAAAATTTTAACTGGGCTGGACATATTGGATGCAGGGAAGGTGTTTCCCCGGTTCAAAAGTCTAGAACCAAGGTACAAAGTCTGGGGTTGACCATTTAGACTAAGATGAGGAAACATGTAGATAATGAAGCCAGGCAAGTGGTTGAAGTATCAGTGAGAGAACATGTTGCAGACAGCAATCATAATCTGTTTGATTCAAGATAAGATTCAAGATTCAGTTATGGAAAAACACAAGGACGGGCCTGAAATCAATGTTCTCAGCTCAGGGAAGGCTGATTTTAGTAAAATCCAAAATGATTTGGCCAGAGTGGACTGGGAGCAGGTACTTTCAGGTAAATCTGTCTCAGAACAATAGGGTGTTTTCAAAGAGTAAATATAGAGAATACAGGGCCAACATGTTCCCAATAAGAGAAAGGGTGGATCATCCAATCCTGTAAATCCTAGATATTGAGAGATATGCAGCATTGGATTGAGAGAAATGGGGAGCCTTATGGCAGATACCAAGGCCTCAAAACAGCAGATGTCCTAGAGGAGTATAGAATGTGTAAGGGAAACCATAATAAGGAAAGGTGGAGAGCCAAAAGGGACATGAAAAGGATAATGGCAAGTAAAATAACAGAAACCCTAAAAGTTGTTTTCCAGGCATATTAAGGGTAAACAGATAATGGGAAAAAGAGTAGGGTCCATTAAGGACCACAGCAGTAATTTGTGTGTGGACTCAGATGTAGATAGTGTTCTAAATGAATACTTTGTGTTGGTGTTCACAGGTGAGAGGGATGATATAGCAATAAAAATCAGGGAGAATGTCTGTGATATAATTAAAGAAATTAGCATAGACAGAGAGGAGATCCTGAATGGCTTAGAAGTAGATAATTCTCCAGGGTCAGATGAAACGTATCCCAAGTTGTTGATGGAGGCAAGGGAGGAAATAGCAGGGGCACTGGCAATAATGTTCAATTCTTCTCTGGCCACAGGATAAGTGCCAGAGGACTGGAGAACAGACAATGTAGGCCTGTTACTCAAAAAGGGATAAACCAAGAAGCTACAGGGTTGTCACTCTAACCTCATTGCCGGGGAAACAATTGGATATAATTCTGAAGGACGGAATTAATCTACATTTGGAGAAGCAGAAATTAATCAAGAACAGTCAGCACTGTTTTGTTAAGGAGACGTCATGCCTGACCAATTTAATTAAATTTTCCAACGAGGTGACGAGATGTGTAGATGAAGGTGTGTGGGTGCATTTGATATAATCTACTTGGACTTTAACAAGGCTTCTGATAAGGTCCTGCATGCTGACCGAAAGCAAAGGTAGGAACCCATGGGATCCAAAGACATTTGACAAATTGGATCCACAATTGGCTGAGTTGCACGAAGCAGAGGGTGATGGTCGAAGGTTTTTTGTGACTGGAAACCTGTGTCCAATGGGGTCCCACTGGGGCAGTTGTTTTGACTGGCACAGATTTGACGGGCCAAAGGACCTTGTTCTGTTTTGTTGATCTCTATGATTCTTCCCACTGGCTTTCCTTTATCTATTCTACTTGTTAAATCCTTGAAAACCTCCAATAAATTTGTTAAGTATGGTTTGTTTTTCATAATCCCATGCCAGCTTCAAAATTGGGGACACTTTGCACAAACAGATAGGTACGCAACTCACAGACTGGACCAGGCTGCATCACAGGGCCGCTCACTGGCTGTCTTAGCACTCACTTACTTAACACCTACCTGTACTCTCACTACACCCCTGCCTTGTCTTGCCATTTCAGACGCACAACCAGGCAGCTTGTCTTGTCGGTCAGCAATCCTCAGTAAAGGGTGTGTATGGCAGTGTGCGAAGTCACACCTGCACCATGTCCCAGCAGCTTACACAGTAAGGACACTCCATGTGCAGCAAGCAGGCAGCCAGGTCTCAAAGTCCTGGTGGAATAGTCCTCAGGAGGCACCTGTCAACCAGATGTAGGCTCTGATACCAATCCAGGGGGGTTGGTCATGTTCAGGAATCCTGTTGGGGAAATCTAGATCAGGGGCTCTGTACGTCTGCAGTCCAGGGCTGTCCAGTTGCTCAAAGCAGTGGGCCACCTTCTGTCCTGGGTCTGTCCACAGAGACTGAGGAAAAAGAAGGATGGGATTAATGTTGGTGGTGGAGGCGATGATGATTATTCTGGAAAGAGTGGGCAGGGGAAGTGTCTTATCCTGTGAAATGGGACTTGCAAGCTCCAACAATGTTGTAAAGGGAAGCAACATTATACACAGAGCCCTGCACTGTACAGGACACTGACCTGCAGAGTAGCTGTTCCCTGGCCTGGCTGCCTGTGTGCTGCACACATCTGTGCCACAGAGATAGCTGACTACTCTATTCACACCAACACATTTGGACGCAGAGGCCAGAGAAAGAATTGAAATTTTTGACTTTGAAGGGCAATGGCGTCTTGTTCATCTTGCTTCTGCATTCTGCAGCAGGATCTCAAAACAGACATCAATCCATGGAATATCTGGTGTGGACACGAAGTCAAGCATCATGCTGGCTAACCAGAGACTCAAACAAACAGACGAAGAAGGAAAGCTGTGAAATATATGCAAATGTGAAATTTGATGTGCCCTGCATCGTCACCCATGCCCTCAAAGTACTCTCAATTTCCTTCTTCTTCTTCCTGGTTAAGAGAGTCATGTTAAAAGAAAACATGTTTAATGTATTTATTTGAAGTTATCATGGATAGGATCCTTACAGTGTGGAACCAGGCTATTCAGCCCATCTCACCCCTCTGAAGAGCATCCCACCCAGATCCACCTCCCTACCATATCCCTGTAACCCTGCATTTCCCATGACTAATCCATCCACTCCACACAACCATGGACACTATGGGGCAATTTAGCATGGTCAATCCACTTAACCTGCAAATCTTTGGACTATGGGAGGAAACCAGAGCACCCAAAGGAAACCAACACAGACATGAGGAGAATGTGGAAACTCCACACAGACAGTGACCTGAGGGTGGAATCAAACCTGGATCCCTGGTGTTATAAGGCAGCAGTGTTAACCACTGAGCCGCCATGTGTTCTTTCAAGATTTATTTTGTGCTGTAGATAACGGGGAACCAGTAAATATATGGTATTTAAATTTCCAAAAGGCATTTGGTAAGGTTTCATATTAAAGTTTGTTGTGGAAAACAAAAGCTGATGGTATAGTGGATTACATTTTGGCATGGAGAGCAGATTGGCTGAAATGACTATTTTAGAAGCAAGAATAACAAGATGTGTGTTTCTAAATGGTGAGATGTTGCAGAGCTCTGAGATGCTATCTTCTTCTTCTCCTCTGACATCTTCTGACTTCTTGACCAAACAGAGCAGCTTTGGAACACCAGTGCTCATTCGGGTGCACAGCAGCCTTTCAAATACGGCATGGGTGCCAGGGATACTAGTCCTTCAGCGAATGTCCACCGAGTGGTGAGTTGTTCTAGGAATAATGTGTGATAAGTTGGGGTTAGAATTGGATGTGCATGCTATAGGGTTGGAATAGGTAGTTAATGAAGCAGGTTTGGTAAGATATAGCAAGAAATCTTGCTGGGCCTTGCGGTGAGAATCTCCGCAAAAACTCTGCAACTCGCACTTAGTCAAAATAATATAAGATTCAGCCCCAGTATAGCAACATTCTTGTCCTTTGGTCATGACAAATAAGCTAGGGTGAAAACAGAGGTTTAATATGTGTTCAAAAACCACTTGATCAAACCTATTAAAGTAGTTAGAGTTTTCCACACTGCAATTCATTTTGAAAGATTTATGAGCCAAGTTGTAATTAGTGTATGTCATTATTTAGTTTACTTAGATGATGTAGTAATATACAGAAACATATAAAACATGAGAATAACATATAAGACAATTGGAAACCGTACAGCATAAAGATTATTCATATTGCTAGAAAAGATAATATCATTGCTGATGTGCCATTAAGATTGTAATTATGTGAATAGTTTTGGAGATTAAGTAGGTGATGAGAAAGTGCATAGATTTTATATAAAAAGCAAATGAAGATGAATGAATGTGAGGAAAAAAACACAGAAAGAACTGCAAATATTAGAAATCAGAAACAAAAACAAAAACAAAAACAGAGGTGGCTGGTGAACCTCAGCAGGTCTGGCAGCATCTCTCTAGAGAAAGCAGAGTGAATGTTTCAAGTCCAGTGACACTGAAGAAAGTTCTGAACAAGGCTCATTGGGCCCAAAACATTAACTCTAATTTTTCTCCACTGATGCTGCCAGACTGGCTGAGTTTTTCCATCAATTTCTGTTTGTGTTTTTGTGTATGGATGAATGAGTTTTTTTTGTGCTTTATGTTGTGTATGCTTCATGTCTACATCATAATCAAAAACATTTGGATATAGCATTTCATTCCCCAATAGAGGAGGCACATTGGGAATACATATTTATATTCAAGGAATATCCACACAAAAACTGGAAGATTTTGGATTATTTATGCATTATCTGTGTTGAGGTGAGTTTTACTGAGTGATTTATTGAAAACAGAAATCTACAATTTAATATGTGCTCAAACCATCTACTTTTTACTGTAAATCCAGTGACTTTGGTGAAACAGCTAAGCAAAGTTTTCTAAAAGATAAGAGATGGGCTTTCCTTCCAAAATCAACGGAGAAAACCTTAACTTTGAGAGGATCTAAGCCAGTGGTTCGTTATAGCCATCTTTAGACTAGTTCTGATCTACCAAGGAGGCACTGTAAAGAAGATACCCTAGAACCTGCAGTCATAGAATCATATACTACACAAGATGCCATCAAGTCTATTACCAAGAATGAATAAACACGAGTCTCAATTTCCTGCAGTAGGTCCATAGCCTTGAATGTTATGATCCTTCAAGTGCTCACCCAAATACTTTTTAAAGCTTGTGAGGTTTCCTACCTCAATTACCCTCCCAGGCAACGCAGACCCCACCACCCTTAAATTTTTCCTTAAATTCCCTCTAAATCTCCTGCTTTTCACTTTAAAATTATGCCCATTGTTTTTAACCTTTTAACTGAATGGCTTACTTCTGCTCCTATTTTCTATGGTTTATTTCAATCCCTCGGCTCACAGGCATTGTATTTTTCCTTTAACCTTTTAAAAAGAGTCATTTCTGCTGAGACTTGTGTTTTGTGCATGTGCGTGTGTGTGTTTGTGCATGTGTGTGCATGTGCGTGT
>JAHRHZ010000167.1:1147368-1168151 GCA_024137785.1 Ginglymostoma cirratum
GTGTTTGTGCATGTGTGTGCATGTGCGTGTGCGTGTTTGTGCATGTGCGTGTGTGTGCATGTGTGTGGCATTAGCTTTTAATTCATGAACACAGCTTAGATGTTGTCCAGTGTTTGCCATTTGTTTTAAGAATGAGTTTTGTGTGTAATAAACAGATTGTTTTGAGTTCAATAAGTAAGCCTGGTGAATGTTTCTTTTGAATAATAAGCAACTGACCATTTTTGTAATTGTGTTAAGACATTTACATCAAAGAATGTGACTGGTGCAGTGATGGGTCTTGAAGATCAGTGTATTCCTCGTGTCACAGTCATAATTTATAACATACACTGTGTTTGTTTCTGCTTAGACTCTGCTCTTGTTATCCTCAGCCATTCAGAATGTGAACTAATGCTTCATCACCTAATTGGTGGTTGTTGAATGGCAGTCAAACAGCCTTTTTTTCCCACTTCCAATCTGACAAATATATTCTCTGAAGATACAAAATAAGAGCAGGAGGCCATTCATCCCCTTGAGTTTGCTCTGTTATTCAATAAGATCATGGCTTATCTGTTTGTGTTTAAGTTCCACATTCCCATCTAATCCTTGATAATCTTTGATTCCCTCACCTAACAAGAATCTGTCTATCTCCACCTTAAAATGTATTCAATGACCCTGCCTCCACCGCCTTCTGAGGCAGAATTCAAAAGCTCTCAGAGAAAATAATTGCTGTCATCTGTATATGAAAAGGGCAACTCTGTAATTTTGTAATTGTATTCTCTAGTTCTGGACCTTTTCCACGTCCACCTTGTTAAGACATTTCAGGATTTTATACACTTCACTCAAATCATTCTTTCGACTCCACAGGAAACAAGCTCAGTTTATCCAACATTTCACCATGAAACAACCTGCTTATTCGATGTATCAAGCCTCTGAACCATATCCAATGCATTTACACCCGTCTTTATATAAGGAAGCCAAAACTGTACATGGTATTTGAAATGTAGTCTCATTGATGTCCTATCTAGGAAACGGACATCTCAATGATGTTCATCCTGGGTTTGCTGATGACAGCTTTCGGCTGTTTAACTTTCCATTCCTGGAGATTCCAGGACAATCCTATTCAGTTGGTCACTCAAACCTGGGACAAACCCCAGAGTTTACCACCCAGTCATCCTGACTTTGTGGCAGGGCAGCCCCTCTTGCACTTTGTGGAGGATTAGATAGGAGTCTGGACCTGGAGCTTGGCCTGGGGCCAGGAACAGAAGCTCAGACAGGGAACTGGACCAAGAACTCAGATTGGGGCCTAGACCTGGGACTCGGACTGGAGCCTGGACATGGAGTTTGGATTGAGGCCAAGACCTGAGGCTCAGATTGGGAGCTCAGGTGGGGACCTGGACCTAGAGCATGGACTAGGGCCTGGATTGGTACCTCAGATTGGATTTGTGGTTAGGCATCGAGCTGGGCCTGGGTCAGGATTTGTGCCAGTTACACAGTCTGAGGGCACAGGGGAAACTGCTCGGATCTTGCTAAGGCAAAACTGAGAAGTTCTTATTTGCTTCTGTGTTGTGATGAGTGAAAGGTGAATAATTTTTTAAGAAAACTTGTTGCTCAGGCTCCTTAATGTCGCTGGAGGGTGGCATTCAGATTGGGAACAAAGCAGCACTCCCAGTAACTGCGTCAGTGTCATGGAAACAGGCACATGAGCTGACTCCACCCTGCCTCAGAGCAGGGCCAGGCTCACAGACACTAGGCCACTGCTCCTGAGTGGATCCCACCCCAAAAGCCCCTTCATGCCCTGACACTCTGTCCCCACAAGAGAATCTGCTTCAGGGGATGATGGAGACTTGAGGGGGAGTGGGAGCAGGGGGCGCCTGTTAGAGGCCACAGTCACAACGGTAAAACAAATCAAAGAAAGAATCCTCCGCTGGAGTTGTTTATTTGAAAGACTTACATTTTTAAACAGTTTAAAATATCTCCGGCACGCAATCAGCACTTGCAGACTGAGCACGTGAGCATGCTGCCTGTGAACAACTGACAGAGAGAGAGAGAGCAAGGCCCCACACAGAGCAGGAGACTAAGCAAAAAGGTGGGTGATAATGTGAAGGGGGCAGAAGTTGGCAGAATTAGGAGACGGGGCACGAGGCACTGGAGGGTGGTAGAAATGAGTGACAAAGGGGCAGTGGGATTCAATGGAATGGCATAGGGAGACAAGGGGCAGGAGAAGAGGGAGAGACGAGGGGAGCAGAGAAGGGAGATAGCAAAACGTGGAGAGACAGAGAGAAAGATGGAATCAGGAGATAGACAGGTGCAGAGAGAACAACAGAGTCGGGGAGACAGAAAAGTACGCTAGAGGCAAAAGACGGAGTTACAGACAGAGACAAACAGAGATGGAGAGGGATGGGGAAACAGTAAGAGATAAAGAGAAGAGTCATTGACAAAGAAATGGAGAGAAGGAGATGGTCAGAGAAAAGCAAAGAAAGAGTGTCAGCGGGCAAGCTGGTGAGGTAGAAAGAAAAAGAATGCCAGTAGAGAGACTGAGAAAGCGAAAGGTAGAGAGAGACAGAAAAAGAAAGGCTTTGGGACATTGAGTGACAGAAAAGAGTGAAGAGACAGGGAAATGTCAGGAGAGACAGAGGGAGAAATAGTGTGAGATAAAGAATGAAAGAGAGATGGAAAGAGGCTGATCAGAGGAAGTGGGATAGAGAGAGACAGACAGAGGGAGAAAAGAGATGAACAGTGAGGTAGATGAGGCGGAAGGCTGAGAGAGAGAGAAAAACAGACAGATTCAAAGAGATAATAGGAACTGCAGATGCTGGAGAATCTGAGATAACAAGGTGTAGAGCTGGATGAACACAGCAGGCCAAGCAGCATCATAGGAGCAGGAAAGCTTGACGTTTTGGGCCTAGACCCTTCATCAGAAATGGGGGAGGGGAAGAGGGTTCTGAAATAAATAGGAAGAGAGGCGGAGGCGGATAGAAGATAGTTAGAGGAGAAGATAGGTGGAGAGGAGACAGACAAGTCAAAGAGGCAGGGATGGAGCCAGTAAGGGTGAGTGTAGGTGGGGAGGTAGGGAGGAGATAGGTCAGTCCAGGGAGGACGGACAGGTCAAGGGGGCAGGATGAGGTTAGTAGGTAGGAAATGGGTGTGCGGCTTGAGGTGGGAGGAGGGGATAGGGGAGAGGAAGAACAGGTTAGGGAGCTGGGGACGAGCTGGGCTGGTTTTGGGATGCGGTAGGGGAAGGGGAGATTTTGAAGCTTTGTGAAATCAGGAGGAACAGAGAGAAATGGAGCAAAGGTGAGTTAAATACAGGAGGTAAACAGGCAAATAGAATGTAAGAGGCAGAACAAGGAAGCAGAAGGTGGCAGAGAGATGGGGACACAGACAGAGATTGGCAAAGGAATAGAGAGATGGGGGACAGACAGAAAGATAGACAGAGATGCAGAGGGACAGATTATATGAGAGTTAGAGAACTAGAATCAAAGAAAGAGACAATGTGGCCTGGTTCAGCCACATCTGGAGTATTGTGTCCAGTTCTGGTCGCCTCAATACAGGAAAGATGTGGAAGCATTGGAAAAGGTGCAGAGGAGATTTACCAGGATGTTGCCTGGAATGGAGAAGGTCTTACGAGGAAAGGTTGAGAGAGCTAGTGTATTTCTCTTTAGAACGACAAAGGATGAGAGGTGACTTGATAGAGGTGTACAAAATGATCAGAGGTATAGATAGAGTGGACAGCCAGAGACTTTTTCCTAGGATGGAGGTAGCTATTACAAGGGGGCATAGTTTTAAAATGAGTGGAGGTAGATATAGGGGAGACGTCAGAGGTAGGTTCTTTACTCAGAGTGGTCGGTGTGTGGAATGCATTGCTGGAGAGAGTAGTGGAGTCAGCCTCATTAGGGGCATTTAAGTGGCTATTAGATAGGCATATGGGTGATAGTATAAGGTAGGGATGGAGCTTAGTTAGACCTTAGGATTAGGGTAAAAGTTCGGCACAATATCATGGGCCGAAGGGCCTGTACTGTGCTGTACTGTTCTATGTTCTATGTTCTAATTGGAGAGAGAGTGTGCCTCAGAGAGCGTTTGACACAGACAGAGTGGAAGGTAGACAGCAGAGGCAGTCAGATTGAAGAGACAGAGAAAGAGGCTGGAATTTGGCAGCCAGGAGTGGAAATTCATTGTGTGTGGGAGGTGGGGTGTAGAAGATGGTGGGGAGATGTATCAGGAAGGCTCCCTGAGCCATTTCCATTTCCTAGAAAGATTCTCAGGGTCAGCTGGTGGCAGGGTCCTTTGCCAATCCCTTGGATTCAGTTGGGTGAATGTTGTGTGGTTCTGCTGTTGTCCCAATGAATTGGAGGAGGCTCTTGGTGAGACCCAGATCTGTCGAGGTTCCAGATCCCAATGTTCGGGCCACAGGGGTTGGAAGCTCATAACCTCATCCTGAAGTCCAGTAAGAGGCCTTTCTCTGATGGTCACTCCAGCTTCAGGCCCCTGTCCTCACTCAGTGTAAGGCTGCCCCTTCCTCAAGGGCACACATCCACGTGGAGGCCTATCGAGGGGCCCTGCCTGCCTTAGTATGGCCCTCCTCTCTCAGTCTGACTCTCATTAGATGCAGCATTGGGAACCTGGCCACCTGCCCGATTAGAAATCCATCGCCCAGACCAAGGTTGGGGGGGGTGCGGTTAACTGGGCTTAGGACCCCCATTGTGGCCTATTATCAGTACCCTGAATCAAAGGGAAAGAGAGAGAGGGGCTGGGGGGATACACAGGGAGAAAGAGATGGCAACAGACAGAAAGAAAGAGGGAGACAAAGAGAGAGATAGAGAGACAGAGAGAGAGATAGGGAGAGCAACAGACAAAGAAGGACAGAAAATAAAGAGAAAAAGACAGACAGTGTGAAAGAAAGAGAGAGTGAGACAGAAAGAGACAGGAGAGAGACAGAGAGAGAGAGATAAAGACAGAATAAGGACAGATTGGGATAAATAGAGACAGGAAATGGGAGAGAGTGAATGAGAGAAAGACAGAGTGAGTGAGGGAGAAAGTGAATGACTGAGACGAATGACAGGTAGTGAGTGAGAAATTGAGAGTTAGTGAGAGACAGAGTGAAATGGAGTGAGAGTGAGGTGGACAAAGTGAGTGAGACTAAAAGTGAAAGGGAGTGATAAAGTGAGTGAGAGATGGAGTGAGAATAAGTGACATAGAGGGAACATGTGAATAGGCTGTCCTAATAGAGGAACAGGAGGAATGGTTGTGGGGTGGGGGCGTGGGCGGAGGTGCAGCTGGTACAGGCATGTGGGAGACACAAAGGGGCAGAGCAGAGATGGATGTTGCAAGGAGGAAATATACTTTCCAAAGACACAATGGCTTAGCTTCAAGATGCTGCCAGGGCAGCAGTGTCTCTGGTGCCTGAGATTATAAAGCAAGTTGTCATTGACCCAGGAAGGATGCTGGAGGACTGCTTGATCATTGCCTGTGACAGTGAAGGTCACTGTGACCTCAATGTACCTGCTACGGTTCATTTGAGGTGTCAGTTGGGATATTTACTGGACCAATCATGTGTAAGTTGTATGGAGGACACCTTATTCATGGTGAACTACAAAAAAATCCTGCACCGAGTCAGGCCAAGAGAGCCACAACATGGGTTTTGAAAGGGGAATTGTGTTTGATAAACTTGCTATGCAAATTAAGAACTCATGGCGTAGATGTAACATATTAGCATGGATCGAGTTTTGGTTGGCAAATAGGAAGCAGGGATTGGGCATAATGGGTCATTTTCAGGTTGGCAGGCTGTGATGAGTGTGACAGGATTCAGATTTGGAGCCTCAATTTAAGTCAATGACAAGGATGAAGGGGCCGAAGGTAAGGTAGCTAAAGTTGCTGATGACGCAAAGATAGGTCGGAAAGTTAAGTGGCAAAGAGGACATAAGGAACCAAAAATGGGATATAGATGGATTAAGAGAGTGGGCAACAAAACTGGCAGATTGAGTAAAATGTCAGAAAATGTGAACTTGTCCATTTTGGCAGGAAGACTAGAAAAGGAATGGAGAGCGATTGCAGAAATCTGAGGGAGCTGGGTGTCCTGGTACACGAGTCACAGAATAGTCATCTGCAATTCCAGCAAATGGGAAGACAAATGGAACGCTATCATTTGGGTGTTGGTGAAACCACTTTTGCATTACTATGTACTGTTTGAATCTCTTTATTTAAGCAAGGATATAAATATGTTTGAAGCTGTTCAGAAATGTTTAATGAATATTTTTAAGTCAGAGGTAGATAGATTTCTGCCTAACAAGCAGGAGTGTGGAGTAATTAAGTCAACCATGATGTTATTGAATGCCAGAGTGGGCCTGGGGCTGGGCTAAGTGGCCTATTCTGCTTCTAACCCATGATGTACATATGTACATCTCCTGTGTAAGCGGGAAGCTGCCAGCACTGGGCCAGTCCTGGCTGCCTCTCTTGTCTCCATCAGGAAAACGTTATGGATTGCTCCTGGATGTCAACATTTGCTCACTTAGTTTAGACGCTGTTCCTCCCACTGAGAATCTCAACACTGAGGCAGAGCATTCAGTCAACACAAGCCATCTAACTATATGGGCATCCACTGAGCAGGCTTCTGAACTGCACAGAAGATGCCTGTATTGTTGAGAAGACTTAGGGAGGAGCTCTTGAAAACTGAGATATTGTGTTACTGAGCTATGCAGTGCTAAACCTCAAACAGCACTGAGGAGTGGCCAGTGGATCATTGTCTCAAGCACATTGTCCCCTTGAGAGAGAAGGTGGGAGGCCAAGTGGAATCAATGGCTATGTACAAGATGAATGAATGGCAGTGGCGTTGACAACAACACTGCCTGATCCACACAAGATTTGGCAGAGAGGCCTCATGGCACCATGGAACTGCCTGGAACCTTGTCAAGCGCTGGAGCTTACCCACGTCCAATGTCATCCCTCAGTGACTGGACTGTGTTTCCTGTGCTGTAGTTTCACCTGATAACAGCACTGGCGGGAGTAAAAAAAAAAAAAAAAAAAATCACACAAGGAATACAATGTATTCTGACCCCTTAAGCTGAGCTGAACTCAAACACCCAGCAGCCTCATATGAAACAAAGACAACACTGAGACACTCGATGTGTAACATGTTTGATTCAGGCTGGTCCTGCATTGTGCTAGCCCTCCACACCCCCTCTCACTACCCCTATGCAGTGACCCCTCACCTGGCTGTTGTAATAGGAATTCCTTCTCCTGGACTGCACCAAGAATGAGTGTTCCACAGCCTGGCATTTTCTGCTGTGTTCAGTATGCTGCACTCATGAGAGGTTTTCTGTGTTAGTTCAGCTACTCTTGGAGCAGCAACAAGCATGAATGCTTCGCCATGTGGTTCTGGTCTAACTCGAGCTTATGTCTTGTTGCACACCTTGGTCTTTGTTGCCCCTCCAAGAGCACAAGACATTTAACCTCACTACACACACCATTGTCCTACCATATCAGTCCATACTACCCTGGCACCTTGCCAGTCTTCACCAAGCATTTCCAATCCTGCCATCATTGCCGAGGCCCCAACCACTTTCAAACACCTCTAGCCAGGCTTTCTTCACAGGGCTGGCTGAGATCCTCCAGCCCCTGGGAATTCTTTCATCCTCTGATCACTCATCACTCATCAACTGAAGGCGCAAGGCATCAGTGAATTTGAGAGTGACCATCCTCAGACTTCTAGCTGTCATAGATATGTAGAAGGGCCAGGTCTCTTGCTGCTCACAATCAGGATTGTTGCCATAATCGCCTTTTAATGCAAAATAAAACTAGAGGACATGGTTCGTTTGCTCTAGGAGAGGAAAACCACTTCCTGACCTAACTAGAAGAGTCTCCGGTAGTTAGCAGGATCTAGCTGATTGCACATTAACGCTTCAGCCCAAGACGTTGTGCCGAACATGCTGCCAGATTAAACTAATCTCTTCTGCCTGGCCTTGGTCCCACATCCCTCCATTTCTTGCATATTCATGTGCTTATCTAAAAGTCCCTTAAACAGGTTACATTGATGGGATGGATTTTGTTACAGAGGTATTGAGGAAAACCAGGCATTAGGTCCCACTTCTTCGAGATCCTCAGCTCTTATAACCCCATTTGGGGCGACATGGTGGTTCAGTGGTTAGCATTACTGCCTCACAGTGCCATGGATCCAGGTTTGATTCCAGCCTCAGGCGACTGTGTGGAGTTTACACATTCTCCCTGTGTCTGTGTAGATTTCCTCAGGATGCACAGGTTTCCTCCCAATGTGTAGGTTGGGTGGATTAGAAATGCAGATTACAGGGATTGGGTAAGGTGGTGGTTCTGGGTGTGATGTGCTTTGGAGGACTGTATGGGCCAAATGGCCTGCTTCTACACTGTAGGGATTCTATAATTTGCCATTGGTCAGTGTGTTCAGCTTTTGACCGAAAGATTGGTGGTTCAAGCCCACCCAGGGACTGAACTGTTGTTGTTTTCATTCCATCAGCTTTCTTTGCTGCACATTACTGGGTTGTCAACGGGGTCAGGAAAATGTTACCAAAACAGATCTTTTACCCAGTGAGTAAACACAAAATGTTTGAAGTTTGGGGCAGCACGGTGGCTCAGTGTTTAGCATTGCTGCCTCACAGTGCCAGGGACTCAGGTTCAATTTCACCCTCGGGTGACTGTCTGTGTAGAGTTTGCGTGCTCTACCAGTGTCTGCGTGAGTTTCCTCCAGGTGCCCCGGTTTCTTCCCATAGTCCAAAGATGTTCAGGTTAGGTGAATTGGCCATGGGAAATGCAGGGTTACAGGACTGGTGTGGGTCTGGGTGGGATGCTCTTCAGAGGGTCAGGGCTAAGTGGCCTGCTTCTGCACTGTGGGAATTCTATGATTCTAAGTTGATATGTCACCATAGTGGGTGAGGATTATGGCACCCATCAGCACCCCTTTGAGAACTATATGCAACAAAATGGCCCGCGTGTGTGTGTGTGCGCACGCGTGTACATGTGCGCATACGTGCAGCTCTGTGTGAAGGCTGAGGCTGTCCTCTAAGCTGGTGTTGCCATCACTGCTCTGGAGCGGCAGGATTCCCTACAGAGGAGGCCTGAGTGTTGGCGCAACTGGAGGAAATTCTTGAACCAATTGGCAAGATCCAAGCAATAAAAAAAGAGACAGACAAAGAGAGAGAGAGAGACAGACAGACCGAGATAGTGAGAGAGACGAGAGAGATACACAGATAGAGAGACACAAAATGGAACGCAGAGGGGCAGAGAAAAAGAGAGAAAAAGGAGAGACCCAGATTTAAAAAGTGAGAGACAGAGAGAGAGTGAGAAGGAGAGAGAACGAGATCCAGAGACAGGAAAGGAGGGACAGAGATACAGAGAGACAGGAAGAGAGAGACTAAGTGAGATAAAGACAGAGACCAGGAGAGAGACGAAGAGACAGATTGAGGAGAGAAAGCGAGAGAGAGAGAGCACGAGCGAGAGAGACGGGGCTTAGCAAATTCTCATTGACCTATGCTGCCATCATGTGGAAGCAGTATGTTCAACATGTCACAACAAATCATAATTCCTGAAATGAGTGAATGTATTGGAATGAATTCTATTTGTGCGGTGACTGTGATGGCCTGCTAGAACTGTTCTATCACGCACAGCTCACCAGTTAATCTTCACCAATGTTGTTAACACTGGAGTATTTTCAATCAGAACAGCGACAAGTGGACAGAGAAGAACAGAAGAAAGGAAACCGAGAATGAGAGTGTGTGATTTGGCTGTGAAGGGAAATGAAAAGGAATGAGGTACAGAAGGAGAGCAAGAGTGACACCATGGGCATCATTTGAAATTACACTGAACCTGTTGTAGAGAGGCTATTTGGCCCATCAATTGTCCAACTCAAATGAAAGCAAAATACTTGGATGCAGGAAATCAGAAACAAACAGAAATTGCTGGAGAAACTCAACAAACCTGGCAGCATTCATGGAGAGAGAAACAGAGTTAATATTTTGAGTCCAGTATGACTCTTCTTTAGAACTGATTCTTTATTTCTACTTTTGACAGAGGTGGAGCAAGAGGACAGATGCCCAGTACAAAAGACAAAGAGGTTGTTAGTAGTGAAGAACTAAAAGAAAGATCTACATAGTGTTAAAAATTAAAGGTGTGAGTGGGAGAAATTTAGTCCTTTCTACAAATGCAAAATAATATAACACAGTCAGCTTTTTCTGAAGTTATTAGAATATCGAACAGTACAGCACAGGAACAGGCCCTTCAGCCCAAGACGTTGTGCCGAACATGACGCCAGATTAAACTAATCTCTTCTGCCTGGCCTTGGTCCCACATCCCTCCATTTCTTGCATATTCATGTGCTTATCTAAAAGTCCCTTAAACACCCCTATCATATTTGCCTCCATCACCTCCCCTGGCAGTGTGTTCCAGACTCCTAACATCCTCTGTGTGAAAACTTTGAAGTCCCTCACAGCTCCTATGAATTTTTCCCCTTTCACCTTAAATGCATGCCTCCTAGTAGGAGGAGCCATTGTAACTCTGGGAAAAAGATTCCAACCTTCAACCCTAACTATGTAACTGTATTTTGTTGAATTCAATATTGATACCTTAAGGCTGTAAGTGCCGAAGTGGAAACTGGGGTGTGGTTCCTCAAGGTTGCAAGTTTTGTTGAAACACTGTAGTGGGCCAAGGACAGGAATGTTAGCATGAGTGTAAAGAGGTTTATTGAAATAGCAAGAGCTGGGAGTTGAGGGGCATTCCCACAGGCAGAGTGGAGGCATTTCAAAAAGTGGCCAGCCAGTCCGTGTTTGCTCTTGCCATGGTAAAGATGACCGCACTGTGAGCGGCGAATGCAGTGAACCAGATTGAAAGAAGTACAAGTGAAACACTGCTCCACCTGGAACATGTATTTGAGGCCCTGGACTGTGAGGAGGGAGAAGGCGAATGGGCAAGTGTTCTGTCCTCTGTGATTGCATGGGAAGGTACCATGGGGAGTGATGGAGGAGTGGACCAGGGTGTTATAGAGGGAACGCTGACCAGGAGGGAAGGGGATGATATGTTTGTCAACGGCATCCTGCTGGAGCTGGTGGAAATGGCTCACCTTACCTCTCAAATTAGCCTCAAATCACACAACACCAGGTTATAGTCTAACAAGTTTATTTGAAGACACAAGCTTTTAGAATCTCACTCGATGCCACGTCTCTCTCTGATACCTGAAAAAGGAGTGACTATAACCTGGTGTCGTGTCATTTTTGACCTTGTCCACCCCAGTCGAACACCAGCACCTCCACATCAGCCTCAAATGGATTTAATGCCTCAATTCAAGCACTTGTTTGATTTCTCTCAGACTATTGTTTTCAATTGTGTTAAAACTGATTTGTCGCTAATTAGCAAGTCACCATTCTTTACCAGCAATGAGGGTGCAGCACTGACATTTCCCTGCCCCCCGCCCCAAACCCCCGCAAGTGTCAGCAACAAGCCCTGTGACTAACAACGTTTGAAAGATTGTGGTCAACATCTTCTCAATTTTCACCCTTCCCTGAGCAACTGAGTGCGTCTCCTGTCCACACTGGCTGGCTCCTGCACTTCCAGCACCAGCAGCTTTTATATCCCTCGCCTTTATCTATTTTCTTCTCACCTGAAACCATGGTCACCTTCTCACTTGTCACAGCTTTAGTAACATTCTCTTTCTGGGAAGAGATGCAAAGTGCTCATGCCTTCATCTCCATTTTGGTCTCTAATTGACTCTGAAGTGCTCTGAGAAATTGTTATCCATCAATATGTGAAACAAGGAGGTTTTGATTCTGTTTTAAATTCTTTAATGAGACATGTGCATCGTGGATGGTCAGCATCTATTATCTGCCTCTAGTTGTCCTTGAGAAACTGGTGATGAGCTGCCTTCTTGAACCACTGCAGTTCTTGTGCTGCAGGTTTACCCATAATGCCTGACTTGTACCTTGTAAATGCTTTGGGAGACAGGGGGAAGAGTTTCTCACTCACAGATGTGAACCAGAAATGGGACTAACATCGTTGCAGGAGGATTTCTTAGTGTTGTTGGGAGGAGATCAGCTATGTTGAGTTTCAAGGAGTAAGGTAAAGCTCAATGGCCTTTACTTTCATGCTTGGAGTATGACAGGTAAGATAGATGAGTTAAGGGTATGGAATGACATGTGGAATTGCAAAGTTATTGCCAGCACAGAGAGTTGAGGGATAGGTAGGATGGGCAACTCAACATTCCAGAGTATAGGATCTTCAGGCAGGACAGGGGAGGGTGTAAAAGAGGAGCTGGTGTTGCATTGTTAATGAAGGAGTCATTTACTGCAGCAAGGAGGGACGATATCTTGGAAGGGTCTTCACATGAGGTTTTGTGGGTAGAGTTTAGAAATGAAAAGGGGGCAGTTATACGGCTGGGAGTATATTATAGGCCCCCAGTCAGTAGGCAATAGAGGAGCAGATATGAAGACAATTCACTAAGCCGTGCAAAAACAATAATAGAGTATTTATATTATGAGATTTCGACTTTCCCAACACCAATTGGGCTAGTCTTAGGATAATAGTCATAGATAGATTTAAGAGGGGGATAGATTTTTTGAAATGTATCCAGGAGAGGTTTTTATGTCAACATGTAGATGGTCTACAAGGGACAGTGCAGTGCTGGACCAAATTCTAGGGGAATGAAGCCAGACAGGTGTTCAAAGTGATGGGGGTTGGGGAGCATTTTATTGCTAGTGACCGCAACACTGTACGTTTTAAAATATGTTATGGGAAAGGAGAAAGATGGTCTGCAAAAAAGGGTTTTGGATTGGGGAAAGGCAGATTTGCAGTAAAGTGGGACTAATACAGGCTTTGACATGTTTTGTCAGTGCAGATTCGATGGGACAAAGGACCTTTTCTGCACTGTATGATCTAAGAACCTATGAATTCCTGGGCTCTGACCTATTATTAGTCCTGAGTCTATTCCCTATCTGTCTATCTGTCTATCTGCTTTATCCCTTCACCTGTCTACTTTTATGTTCAGCAAGACCCTTTATTTGCTGCTATGATCACTGATATTTGGAACCCTGGATTCTGGAGTCATCTATAAGTGGAAAGAACTCTACATATTCAAATCCTTTCTTGTTGGTTAAAATATTCCACAATTCCCTAGATATGGGAAAAAGGTCCAAAGCATTTGAAAAGTGCTCACATTATTTAAAAAGGGAGGGAGTTAGACAGCAGGAAACTGCAGACTAGTATATTTAACATGTGTCATTGGGCAATTGATAGAATCCATTATTAAGGAAATAACAACAGGACATTTGGAAAGTCAAATACAATCCGTCAAAGTTAGTGTGATTTTATGAAACGTAAATCATATTTGACTAATTTGCTGGAGTTCTTCAAAGCAGGTAACTAGAGACCAATTAAGCCTAACATCCATTGTTGGAAAATATTGGAATCAATTATGATAAAAATAATAGCAGAACATTTGGAAAATGATAATCTAATCAAGCAGAGTTAGCATGGCTTGATGAAAGGGAAATAGTGTCTGATTAATTTATTAGAGGTTTCAAGGAAGCCTGAACCAGAGTGGATAGAGGGGAGCCAGTAGATGTATTGTATTTGGACTTCCAGAAGGTGTTTGACAAGGTACCTGTCAGAAAGTAAAGGCATAAGATAAAAGTCCATGATATTGGAGGAAGTGTATTGGTGTGGATAGAGAATTAGCTAATGGGTGGGAAACAGCAAGTGGGGATGAGGAGTATTTTTACAGGTTGGTAACCTGTGACCAGTAGGGTTCCACAGGGATCAGCACTGAGACCACAACTGTTTACAGTAAATGTTAATGACACGGAGGAGAAAGTGAATGTACTGCAACCAAATTTGCAGTTGATACAAAAATAGGTAGATAGGCAAATTGCAAGAAGAATGCAAACAGTTTACAAAGAGATAACGATAGGTTAAGTAAGTGGGCAAAAAGTTGGCAAATGGACTATAATGCGGGAAAATGAGAAGTTATTCATTTTGGAAGGAAGACCAAAAGAGCATAGTATTATTTGAATGAAGAAAAACCGCAGAAACTGCAACCAGAGGGACCTGGGCAGCTCGTGCATGAAACACAAAGCTAGCACACAGGTACAGCAGGTAATCAGGAAGGCTAATAGAACATTGGCCCTTATTTCAAGGGGGTCGGAGTATAAGAGCAGGGAAGTCTTACTGTAACTGTACGAGGTTTTGGTGAGACAGCATCTGGAGTAATGTGAACTGTTTTGGTTACTTTGTTTAAGGAAAGATAGCATTTTGTTGGAGATAGTTCAGAGAAGATTGATTCCTGGTATGGAGGGATTGTCTTATGAGCAAAGGTTAAACAGTTTGGGACTCTACTCATAGGAATTTAGAAGAATCAGAGGTGATCTCATTGAAACATACAATTCTTAAGGGGCTTAACAGGATAAATGCTGAGAGATGTTTCTCCTTATGAGTCCTTGTGTATATTTAAGGCTGAGATCAATAGATTCTTGATCATTAGAGGAAGCAAGGGTTACAGGGAAGACACAGGAAAGTGGATGTGAGGAATGTTGGAATAAGCCATGATCCTACTGAGTAGCAGGCCAGGTGCAAGGGGCTAAGCAGCCTACTCTTGTTTCTATTTCTTATAGTCTAAGAGATTCCAGCAGAGAGCTCAGAGATCATGGCAGTGGTCCTAGGAAAGATCACAGCAATGATTCCAAGAGTGAACATAACAGTGATGCCAACAGCAATCCCAGCAGAAATCCTGAGAACAGGAAAAGGCCATTCAGCCCATCAAGCCTACCCCATCATTCAATACAAGCATGGTTGATCAAACACTTCAATGTCTTTTACTCACCTCACCCTGTGTAATCAGAAATCAATCAATGCCAACATTAAACATAGTCAAAGACTGACACCCCACAGCCCTCTGTGGTAGAAAGTTCCAAAAGTTCATAGGTCTCTGTATAAAAAGCATTCTCTTCATCTTGAGCTAAGTTGTATCACCCTTATTTTTAGATTCTATCCCCTGATTTTAGATTCACCAAGCAGGAGAAACATCTTACCTGCACCTACCTTGCTGTTCCTTTAAGTCCTTCATAGGTTTCAATGAAATCACGTCTCATTCTTCAAACTTCTAGGGAAACAGGCCCAATTTGTCTGACCTCTCTTCACAGGAGCAAGTCCAGTGAACCTTTGTTGTACTCCCTCTATGGCAGTAATACCCTTCCTGAGAGAAGGAGATGAAAACTCCACATACTACTCCAGACTCAGTCTTACCAAGTTTCTATACAATTGAAATAAGCCTTCACTACTCCTGTACTCAAGTCCTCCTGCATATGGCTAACATTTTCATTAGTCTCCCTAATAGCTTGCTGCACCTGCATGTTACCCTTCAGTGACTTATTGACAACACCTAGGTCCCCTTGTACATCTACACTTTCCAACCTCTTACTACTGAAGGACTACTCTGCACATCTCTTTCTCCTGCTAAAACTTTCATTTTTCCATGTTATATTGCATTGTTCTAGCCCATTCACTAAGACTCCCAAATTCTCCTGAAGAAACATAGAAACAAAGAAAGTAAGGGCACGAGTAGTCCGTTCAGTCCTTCAAGCCTGCTTTGCCATTCATTATGATCATGGCTCATATTTAATTAATTTTCTAGAGATCTTCAAAGATGTAGTAAGCAAGATGGATAATGGAGTTCCTGTAGGTGTAGTATATCTAGATTTTCAGAAGGCAATTGATAAGGTGACACCCAAAATGTTAATACATGAGGTAAGATCGCATGGGGTTATGGGTAATCTATTAGCTTGAACAGAGGATTGGTTAACCAGCAGAAAGCAGAGAGTCAGGATAAATGGAAGTTGCTGGAAAAGCTCAGCAGATCTGGCAGTATCCATGAAGGGAAATCAGAGTTAACGTTTTTCTGGCTGGCAAGATGTAACTAGCTGGGTACCACAAGATTTGGTCCTCATACCCCAACTATTTACGATCTATATTAATGACTTGGATATGGGGATAGAAAGTATTGTAGCCAAATTTGCAGAGGACACTAAAACAGGTGGGAAAGTAAGCAGTAATAAAGAAATAAGAAATGTACAAATGGATATGAACATGTTAGGTGAATGGGCAAAATTTGGCAGATGAAGTCTAATATGCATAAGTGTGAGCTTACCTATTTTAAATCAGAGGAATAGAAAGGTAGCTCAGTATACAAATGGTGAGAAATTTCAGAATGCTTTGGTGCAGAGGGATCCAAGTGTCCTTGTGCATGAATCACAGAAAACTAGTTGCAGGGACAGCAGGTAATTAGGAACACAAATGGAATTTTGGCATTTAATGCTGGCAGAATAGAGTCTAAAAGTTGGGAAGTGTTGCTGCAACTGTAAAAAGCATTAATGAGACCGCACCTGGAGTATTGCTTACAATTTTGGTCCCCAAAATTTGAAGGATGAAGTTGTATTGGAGGCGGTTCAGGGGAGGTACACTGGATTGATTCCAGAAATAAGGGGTTTGTCTTAAGAAACATTGAGCAATTTAGGTCTATATTCACTGGAGTTTAACAGAAGGAGAAGTGATCGAATTGAGCTAGACAAAATAGATGTGGAGAGAATGTTTCCTCATATGGGGCAATCTAGAATGAGAGGTCAGTTTTAGGATAAGGGGTAGGAAATTTAAAAGACATTAGGAGAAATTATCTATCTAGACTCATACAGCATGGAAACAGACCCTTTGGTCCAACCAGTCCATGCCGACCATAATCCCAAACTAAACTAGTCCCAAATGCCAGTACTTGGTCCATATCCCTTCAAACATTTCTCATTTGTGTACTTATCTAAATGTCATTTAAACGTTGTAAATGTCCCCACATCCACCATTCCTCTGGAGTTTCATTCCATACATGAACAACTCTTTGTGCAAAACAATTGCCCTCATGTCTTTTTAAAATCTTTCTCCTCTCACCTTAAAAAATACGCCCCCTAGCCTCGAAATCTCCCATCCTAGGGAAAGGACACCTGCCATTCACCTTATCTATACCCTTCATGATTTTATAGACCTCTATAAGGTCACCTCTCAACCTCGTTATGCTCCAGTGAGAAAAATCCCAGCCTATCCAGCCTCTCTTTATAACTCAAACCCTCCATTCCCAGCAACATTCTAGTAAATCTCTTCTGAAGCCTCGCCAACTTAATAATATCCTTCCCACAACAGCGAGACCAGGCTGGACACTGTACTCCAGAAGAGGCCTCACCAATGTCTTGAGCAATCTCAACATAACGTCCCAACTCCTGTGCTTAAAGATCTGAACAATGAAGGCAAGCATGCTAAACGCCTTCTTAACCACCCTATCTAAATGTGATGTAAACTTCAAAGAATTATGTGCCTGAACCTCTCGCTCTCCCTGTTCTACGACACTAGTCAAGGCCCTACCTTTAATTGTACAAGTCCTGTCCTTGTTTGCTTTACCAAAATGCAGTACCTTGCCTTTAACCAAATTAAACTCCATCTGCTTCTCTTCAGCCCATTGACATAATCGATTAAGACTTCTTTGTAATCTTAGATAACCTTTTTTCACTGTGCACTATACCACCAATCTTGGTACCATCTGCAAATTTACTAACCATGCTTTCATTATTCTCATCTAAATCATTTATTTAAATGACAAACAAAAGTGGACCCAGCACTGATCCCTGTGGAACACTGCTGGTCACAGGCCTCCAGTCCGAAAAACAACCTTCCACCATCACTCTCCATCTCTAGCCGTCAGCCAATTTTGTATCCAATTACCAAGTTCACCCTGAATCCCATGTGATCTAACTTTACTAATTAGTCTACCATGCAGAATGTTGTCAAAGGCTTTACTAAAGTCTAAGTAAATAATGTCTACTGCTCCCTCTCAATCTTTTTGGTTACTTCCTCAAAAAGATCAATCAAGCTTGTGAGACAATCTCTCTTGCAGAAAACCATGCTGACTATCCCTAAGCAGCCCTTGCCTCTCTAAATGCACGTAAATCCTATCTTTCAGAATCACTTCCAACAACTTACCCACCACCAAAGTCAGACTCACAGGTCTATAGTTCCCAGGCTTCTCTTTACATCCCTTCTTAAAGAAAGGCACAACATTAGCCACTCTCCAGTCCTGTGGCATCTCACCTGTACTTATAGATGATAGAAATATTTCTGCAAGGTTATACACAATTCCCTCCCTAACCTCCCACAACATCCTGGGATACATTGGATCAGGTCTCAGATTTATCCACCTTTATGTTTTCTAAGACCTACAGCACTTCCTGTTCTATAATGCGAACTGTTTTCCAAACATTAATATTTCCCTGCATTCTCTAGCCTCCATTTCTTTCTCTACAGTAAAAAACTGACAAAACATTCAACACAAAGATGACCTCTTTGATCTTTAAGGGACCCTATAGTTGCTCTCTTGCTCTTAATTTACTTGTAAAATCTTTTTGGATTATCCTTACCCTTATTTTCCAAGGCTCTCTCATATCCTCTCACTACCTTCCTGATCTGCCTCTAAAGATTCTCCCTGCACTCTTTATATTGTCCAAGAGATTCATTTGAACCCATCAGATTTATATTTAACATATGAGTCATTTTCATTCTTGACTAGAACCTCAATATCTTTATTTATTCATTGTTCTCTAATCCTTCCAGTATTTTGCCTTTCACTCTAACAGGAACATTACGACGCTGAACTCTCATTATCACAATTTGTCAGACGTCCCTTTTCAAGTGAAGTCTACTCCAATCTATTTTTGTTTCGTATCATTAAAATTTACCTTACTCCAATTGAAAACTTTGATTTTTATGGATGGCTTATCCTTTTCCATAACTGTTTTAAAACAAAGAATTATAATCACTAGACCCAGGTGTTCCCCTCTTATCACTTCAGTCACTTACCCTGTCTTATTACTCAAGAGAAGGCCACGTTTTGCTCCTTCTCGAGTAGGAACATTTACATATTGATAGAAAAAAATCTTCTTGAACACATTTAACAAATTCTTCACCATTGGAATCTTTAATACTATGGTAGTCCCAGTCAATGTTTGGAAAATTAATATCACCTACTACTGCAACCTTTTTATTCTTACATGTATAGCACATAGAACAGTACAGCACAGTACAGTACAGGCCCTTCAGCCCATGATATTGTGCTGAACTTTTACCCTAATCCTAAGGTTTATCTAACCTCCACCCCTACTTTATACTATCATCCATATGCCTATCTAATAGCCACTTAAATGCCCCTAATGAGGCTGACTCCACTACCCTCTCCGGCAATGCATTCCACGCACCTACCACTCTCCGAGTAAAGAGCCTACCTCTGACGTCTCCCCTTTATCTACCTCCACTCACTGTAAAACTATGCCCCCTCGTAATAGCTACCTCCACCCTAGGAAAAAGTCTCTGGCTGTCCACTCTATTTTTACCTCTGATCATTTTGCACACCTCTATCAAGCCACCTTTCATCCTTTGTCGTTCTAAAGAGAAACGCCCTAGTTCTCTCAACCTTTCCTCGAAAGATGTTCCCTCCATTCCAGGCAACATCATGGTAAATCTCCTCTGCACCTTTTCCAACGCCTCCAGATCTGTCCTGTAATGAGGCAACCAGAACTGGACACAATACTCCAGATGTGGCCAAACCAGGCTTTTGTATAGCTGGAGCATAACTTCACGGCTCTTCAACTCAATCCCTCTATTAATGAAAGATGACACACCATTCGCCTTCTTAACAACTCTATCCACCTGGGTGGCAGCTTTCAGGGAACTGTGAACATGAACCCCAAGATGCCTCTGCACCTCCACACTGCCAAGAATCTTTCCGTTAACCCTGTATTCTGCTTTCAAGTTTGTCCTTCCAAAATGAGTGTATGTGAGATCCTTCTACATATTCGTTCCTCAATTTCCCTCTGACTGTTTGGAGGTCTATAGTACAGTCCCATGACTTGACACATACTGCAGGTGTACACATCATTTGGCCTTCTGACCCACCAACCTGCAAACCAAATTTTTTGTTTGTTACCCTTGGACTAACTATGGACCTACAATGAAAATTTACCAAGCTATTTCTCTGAAAAAGAGAAAAAAATTCTAGACACTTAAATGCAAACTATAAACCCAACTTTTAATTGGAAATACTGACTGAGACTACTCTGCAATCAGCTGCTTTCCCTGCACTCATGAAGTCATGCTGCCGTTGGTCTCAGGACACATATTCCTCTTGATCTGTGCCTTGTTTCCTCTCTCTCTGGAGATGTTATTTATCTGAGTGAACCTTAATTAAAGCATCTCTTTTCCATTCTGTGCCAAAATCCTACTTTGACCCAAATTCTCAGTTACTCACTTTAACTTGGTCACACTGCAGGTATAGACTCCCTCACTCTAGCCGTATGACCTTGTCGATCCCAGCAATGATCCCAGTGATGCTCTCGATAGACAATGCTGCAGGGAACACCACAAGAAGCCACTTCACACCAGTCTTGGGAACAACTGTTAACTCTTGTACTCTGTTTTGTAGGTGTCTTTCAAGTCATCTTGTGTTCACATGACCATGTCATCATGAGGATTCAGTACTAAATCAAAGACCTTCAGAAAGTCAATGAAAACAACATCCACTGCATTGGCATCACCTACGTGTTTTGTTCATCTTCAAACATTTTAATAAGGTCAGCAAAACATCACTCTCACTTAGAAATTCAGGCTGATAATTTTTGACTATAACCCTTATATCTTGGTAGATGCAGGGTGAAATGATCCTGTGTTTCCACAGGGAACGGGGTGCACAGGGTGCGGGAGGAGGTGTATATTACAGG